>JASXTE010000004.1:34071296-34403796 GCA_030280995.1 Hemileia vastatrix
ATCTCTTCCCCAGTGACTGGAAAAATGACTCAATAACCATCCACAATCCCAACAAACTAACAACTTACCTCACAAGGACCATCTGCACCACCATATTATCTAGAAGATTCCAACAATGAAGAATTTGACTCCTATATTGAACAACATCACACTCCCCCCCTTAGATGATGAAGAATATCAAGACCCCTGGGCAGCTGCAAGAGACATTGCTAGAAAAAAGGTAGCAGACACCATTTGTGAAGTCTGAAAAGAGATGGTGAGCTGAATTACAAAACTAAAAGAAGATGGATCTAATTTTTGACTCTGGTACAAGGAGCTAAAAATAATCCTAAATAACTACATAGATGAGCCAGATTTCTTCACAAGACCAAAACCCTCCAATGGTTCAGCCAGAGAAAGAATAAGGGAAAGCCATACTGACCAACTCTATTGATTTAAATGTAAAAACTCAAATTTCTTCAATGATCTTAAGTACTACAGCCTTTAAACACCCCAAGTTGCAATACAACATCCTCTAATGCTCAGGGTAACTCAATGCACTTGAAAAAATATTAGATTTCAGATCAAAGAACTTTCACAACCCTATAGCCATGTTATTTCACATGAGAGACTGAAATGCTGACCTATGTGCTCAAAACCTTCATTTTAATGACAAAATGCTTGCCAAAATCTTCCAATGTGCGTTAAAAGATGATCCATGATTCAGTGTGGAAATGCTAAGAGAAGTTGAATTTCTAGTGAAAATCACAGGTTTTAACCCATCAACAGCAACAATCCAACAAATGCTATTGGAAAAATAGGATGGATTAAAAAAAATAATGAAAATCTCAAAAGAAATGAAACAATTTTACTGACAGCAAATAGATTCTCTACTCTCACTGATCACTATAACAATGATAATTCACTATCTAATGCTAAGAATCTGCCATCCTCAAATCCTTCTCATGACTCACTGTTAAAAAAATATGCTACCTGCTGAACCTTCTGAACCTTCCCTTTCTGTTGCACAAACAACCAGACAACCAACTTTCTGGAACTGTGATTCCCCAGACCACCTCCAATCAAAATTTCCCAGATTTCAAAAATACAGAAATAGAATAAGATCACCTCTTAATTTGATGATTCCTCAAGGCTTGAAGCCTGTCTATCCTTTGTTCATCCAACCATCCTTTATTCCACCCTTACAAAATTTTAACAACCTACAAAACCAAAATACAAATCCACCTCCAAGACAAATGGACTCAGATTGTCCTAAATATCCTCAATGTCAATCTAATCAGCCAGAACCTAATGTAACAGCAGCAAGAGCCCAAGCTTTAGAATTAACCAATGATTCTGAAGAAGCAACAGCTGCCACATTTCAATGTCTTAATATCTCACCTGAATATGCTTCCAACCCCCTTTTTGACACAGGTGCTACAAATCATTTATCAGGAAACATGAACAAGTTAGTAAATTTCATTCAATTCAAAAAACCAATGTCAATGAGAGTAGCTACTAATGGTAAAATACCTTATATTACAGGGAATGGGACCATGAAATTGACTAGAATGAATGGGAAAAATATCAATATTAGCCCTGTTTTCTACTGTAAAGAAGCCTCAGGTTTGTTGATCTCTCCTGCCTCTCTAATCAAATCAGGTGCCAAGATCACTAAAACTGATACACATGATTTCAAAATTAGCTTCAATAACAAAAACCTTCTCATAGCTTCATTCAATTTTACTAAAAGTTTATAGTCTTTACCAAAAAAAATTATTAATGATGTACATATTTCTCTTTATTTTTCAATGACATCAATTTTAATTTGTGAAACAAACCATAATGTGTCTTTTGAACCTATTTTTTTTAGCTTCAATATTCCTGCCTTTTTTCCAGCACCTAGAAAAAAGAACAAGAGATGAAGAAATTCTATACACATGACATTACCTACTGGGACATGTGAGTTTAAGACAAATAAAAAGAATGATAAAATCAAAAATGGTTCATGGACTCCCATGTAAACTCCCAAAAAGTTCCATGATCTGTGATGCCTTCCAGATGTATAAGAGAAGAAGAAAATATTTCTTTAAATCAACCAACCAACATCTTAAAAAACTGGAAATATTAAGTTCAGACCTAATTGGCCCCATAGAAGAAAAATCTGTTGACAATGGTTTATATGCACTCACCATAAAAGACCTCACAACATCTTATAGAAAATTTCACATCCATCTAAAACAACAAAAAGAATAATTGATATTCTCAATAGATTAGAAAAACAAACAAATATTAATGTCAAAATATTCAGATCAGATAATGGCAGTGAGTTCAACAACAAAACACTATCAACATTCATCTCAAATAATGGTATAATTTATGAGAAGTCCTTATTGTAATTTTACCAAAAAAATGGGAGCATAGAAAAATATAACAGCACAATTACAAAGACATCTCTCACTGTCCTATTTTCCAGTCAATTAACAATCTTTTTTGGAGTTTTGAATTTAAGTGGGCATCATACAATTTAAACAGGATACCAAACACCATCTGAAGTAATTTTTGAACAGAAGCCACAACCAGATTTGATCCATAAATTTTGTGAAGTAGCTTACATACATATTCCTGAAGAAAAAAAACATAAAAATAGATGACAAAGATAGACAATGATACATAATAGGGTATCCAGCCGGTATAGAAGGCTGGCTATTCTGGGACCCCATAAAAGATGAAATATTTGCTTTGGCTTAGGCAGACTTCAAAGATGGACTAAACACTGGCCATGGCAAGATGTCTATGGATTTCCTCATGAAAAAGTCTGAAGCTATAAAAGACAATAAACTGGGTAAAAAATTGGTAAAATTTGAAAAAGAAGAAAGAATGATAGACCAAGACAAAACCATATATGCCATCACCAAAAATTGTGCTTTCTTTGTAACTGAGGTTACCAAATCATTCCAAGAAGCATCAAAATCTTCAAAAATCACTTCATGGAAAGAAGCTTTCACAAATGAAATAATAAACCTCACTGAATGGAAGTCTGGGTGAGGGAAACCCCCCAGAAGGGTCATGAATTCTTGATGCTAAATGGGTTTTCACTGAAAATAAGGATAACATCACTGGAATGCACAAATTAAAAGAAAGGTACTTCACCAAGGGGTTTAAACAAATAAAAGGCATAGATCATTCCTCTACCTTTTAATTAACTGCTTCTTTCACACCACAAAGGATTATCCTCACTATTTCAGAATATAATAAATGGAAAATACATTCTTTTGATGTAACCACTGCCCATCTACACAGTCCCATTGACAAAGAAGTGTGGGTCCAAGATCCTCTTGTATTTTAAAAAAGGATGGTAAATCTTATATCCTTAAGAAAACACTATATGGAACCTTCCAAGAGGCCAGGTTCAGGTGGAAACATTTCAGAAAACAACTTAAGTCAATAGGATATGAAATTTTAGTCTTTGACAACAGCATCTATTTCTTAAAGAATTCAACAACAAATTCCATGATATGGGTGAATGTGGATGATGGAATAGTTACCAGAAAAAGAGTTGAAACACTAAAAAATATTGCACATGACCAACAAAAAACTGTCTCTATCAAGTGGAAAGAAGGACTGTATTCTATAGTGGGTATTAAAATTGAAAGAAACCCAAACAGATTGATATTTAGCCAACCAGATTTAATTTTAAAAATTCTCAAAAAACACTATTCTAAAAATCTTGCTCATCATCAAACCCTTCCAACAAATATTTAATTATCCACATCTCTGATGGAACACACACCAGGTAAGCCCATGGAATACTTATCAATTTTAGGAGCTCTGAGTTATGTAGCAGCTGCCTCCTGTCCTGATATGAGTTTCACAGTAAAAAAACTTGCTTGACACTCAAAAAACCCAAATTGAAAACACTGGCATGCACTTAGTCATCTTCTGGGATGTATACTACACACAAAAGATAAAAAATTATTTATATACCCAAATTAAAAAGAAGATACAAATCTAATGGTATACTCAGATGCCAACTGGGGTGGGTAATTCTTATATTCAAAAGGCAGAATGACAATCTTTATATTTAATGTGCTTATTTTCTATAAGTCAAAAAGAATGCCATTCATAGCCAAATCTCCCTGTAATGCTGAATATATGGCTTTGGGAATGGCTACACAAAAGGGATTTTGGATTCAAAACTTTCTACTTGACTTCATTGGCTACCAAAAACCATTTGTGATCTGCTTCAACAATCAGGCATCTATAAAAGTCTCTACATACTAGTCATTAAGCAAAAGAACTAGGAGCAGAAATCAATAAATTTTACTTCATCAATGAACAACTACACAAGAAACAAGCATTATTATAATGGGTACCAACCACATCACAAAAGGCAGATATCATGACTAAACCACTAAATAAACAAAGTCACAATAAATGAAGTAAAGCCATAAGACTACTATGATTTATATTTTTTTATTTATTTCTTACTGCCATTAAATCCAGAAAATATAATAGATATATTATATAACAAAAATAAAAAAAAAAATTAACAAAAAGTATACAATAGGGGGTGTCAAATATTACCATATACAACATTCAAGTAAGTCTCAAAAATGGTACCAAGTAAGTCATTTTAATTCAAATTACACCCCCCATTAACTGGTATACTTCAACATTGTTCTTTTTTCTACACACACCATCTGTTGGGTGCATCCAAGAGCCTCAAGCACTTCTTCCACTTAACTTGATTAGCCAACAGTAGATACACACACACCCATACCTTAAAATTTTTCTTAACCTAATCCTTAAGTGTGTCACTTTTCTTGCACTTACTTTTCTTAGAGCATCCCCAGCCATTTCAGCTCATATTCAGTAGCTATATGCATTTTACTGGAGCCATTTGTTAAATAATTGAAATATTCATCAGCCATATGAAAATTCTTTCACTAAACACATGTTAAAAAATATTCCTCAATTTTTTAACTCATTCAATGGCTACCAGAACATCCATTTCACACTTCAACTCATACAGATACATCCCCAATAACATGTCACAACAATTCATGCACATTATAGATGAACTACAAACTATTGAAGAAGAAGAAATAATATTTAGAGAACTTTTAGAGTCAATTAATTCAAGTAATAAAGCCCACAAAAAATATTTATTAATCACAATTTCATTGATGGACATCACCAGTTTATAAAAGACTACTTTAATACTAATATTACCTTTAACTCAAATATGTTTCACCACATTTTTGCATGGGTAAAACTCTGTTTCTTAAAATTTCTAATGATCTAAAGCTACATAATTTGTATTGGACTGTCACGCGCCACGTGACACTCGAGGCAAAATTAACTCAATAAATCAATAATATCGAGTCCTAAATCTATACTCGAAGCGCAGAAAGAAATTCTCCATAGCAACTGCGATTTTCCTTTGTGTACTTACTATTTAACTGCGCTAGCCTAAACTCTAAATCTAAATTAGTCAATCTCCCAATAGGGTACCTTAGTCCTTTTCAATAAGCGACGCGCAGCACTAGGATCAACGAAATAGTATAGTAGTAGTTTTTTTCATTAAAGTTTTGTTAATTAATTAAAAAGGGGTAAATTGAGCATGGACGGATATTTAGTGGAGAGGGTCTAAGTGTATGTTAGTAATGGTCAATGGAATGGGAATACTGCGATGGAAGGGAGGTCAATGCGAGGAGGAACAAAGGATATAAAAGGAGTTGGGTATTTGGTTCGATATTCCTTAGAATTAAATTATAATATCGTATTTACATTAATAGTGGTAAATCCTTAAAAGTTAAATCATTGTTATTGTATCTTTCTTTTACTTTCTCAATATTCATTTCTAAATCCTAAAATCTTTGATTATTGAGTTTCCAACCCTTCGTGAGATTTTAAGAATTATTATTACCTTGGAACTAGTTTATAATTCTTCTCGAACGAACCTCGAACCTATAGCTATTACTTCGAGTGACCTTCAAATCATTTCCTCGAATCATTCCTCTGTGCTTCAAAGAAGTTTCTAAAATCCCTCATCTCACTTACAGGAACATCCTCGACCTTGTGCGTAGGTCATCCGGTGACATGGACACAGAGGAACTTTAAAAAAAATTGTCTTGTATGTATTCTTTGACTAAATTTAGTATATGAAAGAATTTTTGTGGCCAAGTTGGTTTGTCTCCTAAGCAAAAAATTACATCTGTTCTGTGTAAATTTTCCTATGGAATCACTGCAGATGGAAAAGATGAGTATGTCCAAATAGGAGAAATTACCTCCCTATGATGTCTAAAAAACTTCATCAGGGACATCATCACATCTTATAAGCCTGAATACTTTTGTGAACCAAACACCAACAAGAAGAAATCAATTCTGAAGGAGTATGAGTATCATGGCTTTCCTGGGTTCCTGGGGGAAATAGGCTGTATGAAATAGGAGTGGAAAAACTGTCCTAGTGCATAGATAAGTCAGTTCAAGGGAAAAGAATGCACCCCTACAATAATTTTAGAAGAATTAGCCTCACAAAGCTTGTGTTTTTGGCACTTATTTTTTGGTAGTCCTGGAGCTCTAAAAAATATTAATGTACTTAACTGGAGTCAATTATTTGACAAATTGATCACAGGAACTCAAGGTTTGGTGCATTTTAAAATAAAAAATTGAAATATACTAGACCATACTATCTAGCTGATGGTATCTATCCACTGTGGTCAACCCTTGTAAAAAAATTTAATCACTCTCAGGACAAATCCAGTCAGTATTATGCAAAAAAAACAAGAAGAAGATAGAAAGGATATTGACTTTGCATTTGGTGTTCTTCAAGCTTGTTGGGGGATTATCAAACAGCCTTGTTGTTTGTGGCATATAGAGGATGTCAACAACTTGATGATTTGCTGTATTGTTCTTCATATTACAGTCATTGAACACATGTCAACTTCTGACCCTTACCTGATCAACATCAAGCTTTTAAGTGAAGTAATTTAAAACCACAGGGACCCACACCTAATTAACATTTTAAAAAGTCATATTCAGAAAAATCAGCTTTTACATGATTCAAAAATTCATTTTCAATTGTGTGAAGATCTAATGGCCTAAAATTTTGAAAATAAAGGAAGAAATTAAAGAGTAAGTTAATGAATTAAATGCCCAAAATATATTATTAACTTACAATTCTGAAGCAAGAATAAGATTGGTGTGGTAAACATCTCACAGTAATTCAGAAATGTTGTAATTTGCAGCAAGTGCAAAAAAGGGGTTGCTATGAAAGATGGTTATGAAAGTGCAACAAAGGGATTTTCAGAATTGCAGAAAAATCTTACTCTTTGCACACAGTTTTTTAGTGCATTATATAAATATAGACTGTGGTGAGATAAAACATCAAAGGGAGTGTATACTAGACTATAGTACAAGAGTATGGTATGTACTTGGAGAAAATATGGCTAGCGCTAAAGGCATAGTATAGATTTAGGAAGCAGCTTCAAGTGAGGGTATAAATTTTACACTTAGATAAATACAACAGCACTTAAATGTGGGATAAAAAATACCCATTGCTAATAGGAACCTGTAGGGATAATTAAACATGGTGCTAGAAGCACAGGTTATTAACCGGTAAGTCAAAAAGCAGCACTTGATAATAAGGAAATACAAGTAAGACTCTAAATAAGGGAGGGTACTTACTTAGTGTGGAGGTTTTCATGGTTAGTGGATACTCATATGGAGGCACACATTGCTGTAATAAGTATGAAAGGAGGTACTGTACTTATTATAAAGCTAAGAATCTGTTAGGATTTGGTTGAGGGGTGGGGAGGAGGAGCGCTAAGGGAAGTATGAATTTTAAAGAGGCGGAAGAGTGGATATTGTGTAAGAGGGTTATATAGGGACAGTGCTGTGGAGAACTCCTCATTTGACAGCTTATCTAGTAATCCATTACTCTCTAGTCTCACTGCCAATTGGCATAGTCAGTCCTGTCTTCCCTCATTTTTGGCTGTCCCAACATAGTCAGTCTTAGTTAGTCTCACTTCTGTATCCAGAATATTCAGACCCATCTTAGACTAGTGTTAGCACTAGTGGTAGTCCACCATCTTAGGTCTTAAAATTCTGTCCAATCTTAATTGGCACACTACTAAAGAACAATGAAATCCTCATGTCAACCCGATTCAGAAACCCTTGCTGAAATGCAAGAGAAAATGGCACACTTGCAAGAACAAAACTCCAGACTCATAAAACATCTAGCGGAGGAAAAACCCTCATACCCCGGCCCCAAATAAGCAAAACTGTGAACCGCTGAAGCTGAGGCACAGGCACGGCCCATGGAACCAGCACCACTTGATAAAGGCCCAAATAGTTCTGTCCCAGAAATCTTCAATGGAAAGCCAGGTCCCCAGGCAGATCAGTACACATCACAGGTAAGTCTTTATGTCATGTTCAACCTCCATCAGTTCCCAGATGAGCTATCAAAAATTGGATTTGCAATCTTGTACCTAACAGACAAGTTGGTGCACTGGGCAACACCACATACAGAGGAACTCTTTGGAAATGGAGAGTTGGAAACATATTTTTTTCAGTTCATTAAGTTTTCTAGAAGATTTTAATGGTCCTATATGAATACTGTAGTACAAATCCAATAAGTATTAATATATAACTTAATATAAGGGTCTCAGTAATTTTAATCTCACTAATTATAAATGGGTTACAATTATATAGTTGGTATAAAAATAGATTTAATAATTCAGATACTATTCAAAGACTTTAGAAGTACTATTGATATGTATTGTAACTGTATTGGTTATATATTTTGATTGTAATGTTAAATAATGTAGAAAACAAGACCAAAAAACCCCTCCTTTTATACCCAATAATTCTCCAATGTACACCCTTTATTTACCAGTCCTATACACGGCTAATGACACCTCATTCTAGCTAATACACCTTTCCATCAACATACAGAATGACCAATAACATAATAAGAATGATATCACCTGCAAAAATCCTGGAGTAATGGGGATAATCCATCAAAATAAAATAATAAGCAAAAAAGAAAGTATATGTGTGTAATATCTCAAAATAAAACACTAAAAAAAGAAGGAATAACACTAAAAATTACACAATATTAAGGGAGATTTACAGTAGAAATTTTGGAGCTAATTATTCAAATTTCTACATGAATTCCAATCCGAATATGACCAATATTGGCTGAGAAACCACTGAGAACCCCAAAAAAGGACGCAAGATGTGGGGTAACTACATGCAGTCCTTGGCAGGCCCTTGAATTGGTAAATCCTTGGCTAATTTAGGCAAATTTAAGCATGGTAGTGAATTAGAAGGGTCAAGCTTGAGGTTATTAATGAAATCAGTGCATATAACAAGGTCAATGCACCTATAATTAAATTAGGACGCTAAATAAGTGCCTGTTGCCTTTTTTAGTGTTTTTCCCCATATTGGGTGTAGAATGTGGGGTGATTATAGTGTGAAAAAGCTAACTTTTCTTAAAATGAAGCTATTCACATGGGAAAAATGCAGGCAGTATTTGGCCAGTACACAGAAGCCATTTCTGGCATAAAAAACGCCAAATTTGAAAAGTGTTATTTTTATGCATTTGAGTAGCCAAATCAATTTTCCTAATTAAAAATAATTGATGTGTCAAGGCGCATTCATAATTTTATTAAATTTATAGTGCATATATTTAACTTTTAAGTGATTTAAAGCACATATCTTGTTTTTCACATAAAACAATGAAAACAACAGCTTTAAGTCTACTTAAATATTATGTAGCCTTATATTTAAGGTTATTAAGATCAACCTAACACATTCAAACTTAATATTAAGTACATAAGACTTTAAAAGATGGATATATGCCTGTATATAAGGTGTTATAATAATAGAATATATAGTATTTTATCATAAATTTCACTTATGTATACAACTTGTGTAACTATATTTATTGCTCCCATGTTAGCCAAATGTGTTTAACATAAATTATGAGAATGTTTCACTCAGTCCTGGGAATATCCAGTCTGTCACTTTCCCACCCAAAAAAACCATAAAAAATGATAAGTTATACATTTTTTAATTTTTAATTTTTCAGGTATTCAGAAAATCTGTAGCATTATAGATTAATTTTTCAAAGAAATAAAACATAATAAAATATTATGGGTACTGGTTTCTAACCCCTCAAATGGTTGAACAGAATTTTTATTTCTGTTTAAATTTTTTAAGAATGGAGGATAGATTTGAAATTTCTTTTTCAGTTATCCAATTATCAAATTCATTTGTTTTTCTCATATATCTTATTAAATACTCAGTTCCTTTCTCTTTAGAAGGGTTCTTTTCTTGAGTAATTTTTAAATCTCTGCTTTTTCCACAAGCTCTTCAGGTCTCTTTTTAGGCCTTCCTCTTCATTTTGGAAATAAGTCAGGATCATTTGCATGGTAAGGTTTTAATAATGAGATAGGGAAAACTGAATGTTTTCTATCATATGGAGAACATAATATGACTTCCACAGCATTATTAACAACCATTTTGTTGACTAAAAAAGGTCCTACTAAAGGACCCTCCAATTTAACATTACCTTGTAAGTTAAAATGTAGTGTTTAAATTAGGACTTCATCTCCTTTTTTGAACTCAATTTCCTTATGAGATTAATCCCATATTTTCTTTTCATACTAAAATTCTTTTTGAATTCATTCCTATGAATTATTTCTAAACATTTTCTGCATATGAATAAAAGATTTAGTACCACAGCATATATCTAACTTGGTAATTTGTTTTAATAATTTACAAGGGCATTTGGTACATATCCCAGCCAGAGTTCAAATGGGGTTTTCTCTGTTACAGAATGAGTTGTGTAACTATAAGCAAATTCAAGGCCAAGAATTAATTTTGCCCAGTCATGTGTGAATTTCTCATTGTATTGGTATTCTAATCCAAAGGCACACTATCTTCTAATCATATCTTCCAGAGTCTGTATCATTCTCCCATCCAGCCCATCAGCTTTTGGATAGTTTGCTGTATACAATTTCAATGGACAACTTGATACTTCAATTAAAGATGTCCAGAGCTCTGAAGTAAATTTAGGGTCTCTTTCAGAGATTATGGCTTTTGAGAACCCAGAAGTATTCATCATTTGATTCCACCATATCAATTCCAAGTCTTTTTAAAATACCTCTTTATGGGTAGGAATAAAACTACACATTTTTTTTAGTCTATGCACAATTACCCAGAAAGAATTGAAAATTTCTTTTCCTGCTAGTGGCAAGCCAGTGACAAAGTCCATTTTTATAATCTCCCATAGAGCTTTTGGCTGCTCTATTTGTTGTAACATCCCAGCTCTCTTCCTAGTCAATATTTTAGATTTTTGACAAGATTCACATGTGTCAATGTATTTTTGTACATCTTCTTTCATGTTTATCCACCAGGCTGTATTTTTAGCTCAAGTTAACATTTTGTTAAAATCAAAATGACCAGCTAAGATGTCATCATGACAAGTACTTAACATTAACTCTTTCATAGAAGGTGGTATAAATATTACATTACTTAGCTTTTTTCTGTAATATATGTATCCAACTTCAATTGACACTTTACATTTTTCAAATTCATTTTTATACTTTGGAGGTAATGTTTTAATAAATGGACTCATAGAGGCATTAGTTGGATCATTTAAAATGGTAGATAATTTAGAGAAATCTTTATCAGATGAATAATTTTCTAAAATTTTTGCATAAATTCTTCCTCTAAATCCACTATATAAACCATAAATATATGTATTACTTCATTTTCAGGCACATAAGCTGGGTTGTCAGTATCATTCCGCAAAGGACTTCTGTATAATAAATCCACATTAGAATGCAATTTTCCTTCTCTGTGAGTGATTTCCATTCTACCTCTGTACCCTTTTACAGCTAGTTTCAATCTAAACATGTGCCTATTTGGTGTTTTCATGTTTAGTAATAATTTTACTGAACTAAAATCTGTTATTAATTCAAACTTCTGGTATTCTAGATAGTAATAAATTTTCTCCAGGGCCCACACAATGGCTAAAAATTCCAGCTGGGTGGCACCATACCCTAATTCTGACTTTCTTAAGGTTCTGGATATATAACAGATAGCTACTTCAGATAATTTATCATTTATTATCTGTTTTTTCTGTAAAGAAGCACCTAAACCTGTAAATCTTGCATCAGTATACAAGATAAAAGAGAGATTAAAATCTGGCAGTCCCAATATTGGAGCTGACATTAAACATTACCTTAATTTATCAAAGGCATGTCGTCTTTCATTATTCCATATGAATGCCTCATTTTTCCTGATTAATGTTGTTAAAAGAGCTGCAATGGATTGGTAGTTTTTTATATACTTCCTATAATATCCACACATACCTAGAAAGCTTTGAACATCTTTCACATTTTTAGGTATATTAATGTTTTCTATTGCTGCCACTTTATTCTGGTCAACACAAATATGTAATCCAGATACATGTCCAAGTAATCTTAAGGATTGAAACCCAAACTTACATTTCTTTAATGCAATTGTAATATTAATTTCATCCATTTTTTGAAATACTCTTTTAAGGTGATTTAAATGCTCATCATATGTTTTTGAAAACACTATGATGTCATCAACATAAACTAAAAGCCATTCTTAAACCATTTCCTGGTGAAAACCACTATCAATCAATTTTTGGAAGATTAAGGGGCATTTTTTGGACCCCAAGACATTCTCACATATTAATATTTCCCTATTTTTGTGGTTATGAGTAAGAAATTCTGAGAATTCTTTTCCACAGGGATCTGGTGGTAACCTTTGTTTCCATCCAGACAGGAAATATATTTTTCTCCTTTTAAGGTAGCATGGATGGAAGCTATCCTTGGTAGAGGGTTAATATCATCTACAGTGAATGTATTCAGAGATCTATAGTCACCACATAATCTATAATTATATTTTTCATAAGAGATTAAAACTGGTGAAATAACCCAATACTTAGGTGTTGTGTCTACATTCTCAACAATACCCATTTCTAACAACATCTTAATATTGTCTTCAATGTCTTTCCTTTTTTCAGGAGAAGCTGGGCAAGGTTTCATTTTCAAGCTTCCAGAAATATTATCCAAATCACAACTCAAAGAGATTTTCATCTCATGGTCTTTTACCAATCCTAGTTCATTTGAACCATGAGAAAATCCAATAGGATAAGATTTTCTCAATATCAAAATATTTTTTCTTCAATTTTTGAGAGTTGAGGACTGAAAGAGGCTTTTTGGATCTCATTTTCTAATTCTACCACTTCAGAGGTGGGTCTTACACCTTGGAGTAGTTCTTCTTTAGGAGCAATGGAATAAAATGAATTTTCAGAGAAATTCTTGAATTTTCTTTTTTAATTCATGCCTTTAGTCAACAACTATTTGCAGGATCTATTTTTATGCCAAATTTGGTCAATAAGTCATTTCCAAGAATAAACCAATCACTAAAATTTTTATTATCCATTACTACAAATTCACATACTGCTCTTACATATCCATTATTATATTTAAAGAATATAGTGGTTTTGTATTTTCCAATTGGATGTAATACTGAACCAAAATCCCTCCAGTTCTTTGTCTGTACAGGTTCCAGTTTCTCTTTGTACTAACTATCAAGTTTCATTAAAGTATTAACAGAAACAAAACTACTTGAAACCTTAGTGTCAAGAATGGCATTCATTTCTTTCCACATATAATAGCAGGTGCTCTAATAGGTGTGATTTTGTAAGTATCATCATTTACATCTTTTATTATTTCAGATTTCTCAATGGAAGTTAAAGATGTATCTTTTAGAGGTATTGCATCATTCAGGAACATAATATCCTTTTCTAATACACATATCTCATTTTCATCATCACTGTAAGAAATTTTACTTTTGAAATCCTCACTAGACTCCTCCTTTTCATTTTCATGATTATTGGGTTCATCATCTTGTGAGTTTTCAATAAAATTTATTCTCTTCTTACAAGAATGACCTTTAACCCAAGGCTCATCACATTTTTAGCAGGTGTCAATTTCTTGTCTCTTAGGTACAAGGGGAGCTGAAGGTTTTTTTTTCTACACTGGTAAATTATTTCTAGTAGGTTTTACTACCTCAAAATTTTTCTTATAATGATTATACCTTGTTTCATATTTGTGGCTCAATAATATTTCATTGCATATATTAATAAACTCAGAAGTATCTCTGATGGTTTCAGTTCTAGCTACAATATTGTCTCTGACTGATATAGGCAATTCATATATTTTTTTCTTTCCACTCATCATAATCTATTTTTTGCTCCATGGATTTCATGATTTTTATTAAATTCATTAAAAATACCATTGGTTTATCCCCAGCATTTGGATTATATCTGGTTTTTTCATACAATCTTTGTTGAATGATTCTAAATTTTGGGCCACCGAATCATCTTTCAATTAGTGCCTTCCATTCAATTCAGGAGTAGTTAATTCCCTCACTCAATACAGATTCAAACCTTAATAAGGCCACATCTGTAAATAAAGATATAAATTTTTATGTAATTTCTTCATCAAGTAATTTGTATGAAAATTTTAAGTTATAAATTCTCTGAATAAATTGTTGCCAATCAGTTTTAAATCCCCATCAAAAGAAGGGTACTGATCAAACTTAGGCCAGTTCTTTTGGTTAGTTTTTACTTCCTTAACATGAGGAATATTAATTAATTCACTTACTTCTAATAGATGGTCATGTATTTCATCTTTTACTGATTTTTTATTCCTAGAGCCCATGACACTATTTTCTTTCTCAATAATTGGTTTTTCATATGAATTTTCCATATGAAGTGGTATTTTTTCCATATAAGAGATGTTTTCATTTATTTTTTCAGTATTTTAAAAATATTTTCTACTTCAATTTCAACTCTTTGTAACCTATCCTTTAATACAGGTATGTTAGATAAAGTATCATTCACATTTGAAAAAGACAATTTTACACATCCCTCTATGGTTGTTATTATATTCTGAGAATTTTCTAATTTAACTTGTAAATTATTAATCACAGAAGTTAAAATTTTATTCTTATTTATTAAATCATTATTTGAATATTCAATGACTTTTAATCTCTTGGCTGTAGTACTAAATGATTGTGTAAGGTTTAATAATACACTTTCTGTATTATTGTTTGACTCTCTATAGAATTCTTCAAATTTTTCAATTCTTAATAATACTTTGCTAATAATTTTTGATTCTGTTGGATCTTTTTTCAAAAAATATTCAATTTTTTCCGTGTCCAACTCAGAAGACTCATCATCAGCCTCAAGAGTTAATTCATTTGGTTCCATTTCAATACTCCTAGTATTATCTTTGTGATCAATAAAACTATTTACATTGTCATCATTTAAAGACAAAGCTAAAATGCTATTTTCAAATGAATAATCCTCTAAATAATTCTCAATTATACTCAGAATATCCCTATCAATCTCATTACCTATAAGTTTTTCATTGTTAGTATCATATAATTGATCATAAGATGGATTACTTACCAAGGCCTCATTCCTTTTCCCCTGCCTCTCCTTGCCTTTCCCCTGTAAGGGTGACTACTGAAACCCTGCTGTGGAGGGTAGTTGTAGTTTTGGGCATACTAGTCCCATTTCCATATGATTACTGTAATCTTTTGGTCCACCTCTTGGGCTGGAGGTGCTGCTGGTGCAACCATGGAAGGGTTTTAAACTACTGTTGTTGGTTGGGCTTTTAGTCCCACTAGAGCTTGAATGACTTCTATGAAACCCCGTGCTCTTTTTTCCAAATTATTCATTTGGTCCAACATGTTGTTGACTTTTATTGTTAGGGAATTTAGAAGGGTTGAGAGGGAGTGGATTTGTTCTTGTAAGGTATTTTTTGTTTTCTTTATTGATAATTGTTTTAAAATCATTTCCATTTCTTCCAGAGAGATATATTGGCGGTTTTTGTTTGTAGGAGAGACATCCTCCATTTTAATGTCCTTTAACAGGTCTTTCAGCTCTAGGTCTTAGATTATGAAGTTTTATTATATTACTCACATTGTATAGGTTGTAGAACATTTTTATGTGGAATTTAAATCAAAAAATTGAAATATGAGTTATTAAAACTTCAAAAAGGAGTTTTATAAGTATTATTCAACACTACTGAAGAAAATTTAATTGCTTACTTGTAGGTTTTAAGTGAATTTGTAAGTGAAAAAAGTAAAATATGCTTTTATGTGGTCACTTGATTTAACTGGTCTACAATATGCAGCTGTGTTATTATATTTAAAAAAGAAAATTTGTCAGTAATATTTTTTCTAAAAATAAAATGAGTTTTACAAACCAATAAAAAGGTATTAAAAGTCCTGTTAAAAGAAACAATTAATCAGTTTTTATTATCTGTTTTATCATCTGCAAAGATCACAAAATTAACTGGTCTATTGACAGACTACCACTAACGAGAATTTCATTTTCCAATAGTGGTAAAATTTTTGATTCAATATCACAATTTTATTATATAACAGAGCTTTTTTTTCTGAAATCACCATATAAGTGACCCCAACTTGTTTTAATCATCCAAATATTTCTATAGGGATTTTATTTATTTGTAGCCTCTTTTTAAATTTTTACTTAATGGAAGATAACCAAAAAATTCTTGAGGAAAGTTCTCCCATTGTTGGGATGAGTTTAATTAAAGAGATGTGAATAGCTTTATTAATCAGTTTTCTAGAAGATTTTAATGGTGCTATATGAATACTGTAGTTCAAATCTAAAAAGTTTTAAGATATAACTTAATATAAGGGTCTCAGTAATATTAATCTCACTAATTATAAATGGGTTACAATATTATAGTTGGAAGAAAAATAGATTCAATAATTCAGATACTATTCAAAGACTTTAGAAGTACTATTGATATGTATTGTAAATGTATTGGTTATATATTTTGATTGTAATGATAAAGAATGTAGAAAACAAGACCAAAAAACCCCTGCTTTTATACCCAATAATTCTCCAATGTACTCCCTTTATTTACCAGTCCTATACACAGCTAATGACCCCTCATTCTAGCTAATAAATTTTTCCATCAACATAAAAAATGACCAATAAAATAATTAGAATGATATCACCTGCCAAAATCCTGGAGTAATAGGGATAATCCATCAAAATAAAAGAATAAGAAAAAAAGAAAGGATATGTGTGTAATATCTTAAATTAAAACACTAAAAAAAGAAAGAATAAAACTAAAAATTACACAATATTAAAGGGGATTGAAAGTAGAAATGGTGGGGCTAATTATTCCAATTACTACATGAAATCTTCATCCAAATATGACCAATTTTGGCTGAGAAACCACTGAGAAACCCAAAAAAGACGTGAGATGTGGGGAAACTACATTCAGTCCTTGGAAGGCTCTTTCATAGGTAAATACTTGACTAATTTAGGAAAATTTAAGCATTGTAGTGACTTAAAGGTGCCAAGCTTGAGGTTATTAATGAAATTAGTGCATATAACAAGGTCAATGCACCTATAATTAAATTAGGACACTAAATAAGTGCCTGTTGCCTATTTTAGTGTGTTTCCCCATATTGGGTGTGGAATGTGGGGTAATTATAGTGTGAAATATCTAACTTTTCTAAAAATGAAGATATTCACATGATAAAAATGCAGGCAGTATGTAGCTAGCACACAGAAGCCATGTCTGGAATAAAAAAACCAAACATGAAAAGTGCTGTTTTCATGAATTTTGGTAGCCAAATCAATAGTACTAATTAAGAAACATTGATCTTTCAAGGCGCATTTGTAATATTATTAAATTTATAGTGCATATATTCAACTTTTAACTGATTTAAAGCACATTTCTTGTTTTTCACATAAAACAATGAAAATAGCAGCTTTAAGTCTACTTAAATATTATGTAGCCTTATAATTAAGGCTATTAAGGTTAATCTAGAATATTAAAATTTAATATTAAGTACATAAGACTTATAAAAGGTGGATATATGCGTGTATATAAGGTGTTATAATGGCATATATTGTATTTTATCAAAAATATCACTTATGTATAGAATTTGTGTACCTTTATTTATTTTTCTCATGTTAAGTAAATGTGTTTAAAATAAATTATGAGTACTTTTCACTGAGTCCTGGGAATATACAGGCTTAAAAGAAGTAAGAGAAAAAGTTTTTTTCAGACTTTGGTGTGATGGAATGAAGTCACAGTGCAGGGCATATGTGAAAAACCTGAAAGACCAGTATGACATGGTACTGGGGGTGACATGGCTACATCAATAGAACCCGCAAGCTCATTGGAAGGAAAAGAAGGTTCAGATGGGAAGGAAAGAGATGCCGGCACAAAAGTATTGGTCCCCTGCTCCCCTCAGGGGTCAGAGGCCCATCCTGGTGATTCTTCTGATGTTTTGATATCATCAGTTGGCTTGCCACCAGAAATGATGCTTCTTTTTTATATTATGCAATAGGCTGGGGATGGGGCGCTAAAAGGAAGAATTGGAAAGGAGAAGAAAGGTGGTAAAAGGCATCAAGAAAAGAAGAAGGCAAAAAAAAGAAAAGGGAAGGAAGAGGATGGAAAGGTGGATGGAACAGAGAAAGAATTTGTCCCCTGGCCTCTTCAGGGGTAAGGGGCCTCTCCAGGAAAGTCTCCTGGTGTTTCATTATCATAAGGAGACTTTCCACAAGAATTGACACTTTCTCTTGACACTAAGTTTCAGGACTTGAAGGGGGCACTGAAGGAAGAAGAGGGACTGGAATGCAACACAACATCTTGGAACATATCCACCAAGATTGCAGACAAGGCCAAGTCCTTAAAGCCAAAGTAAAGCCTCAAGGAAATGTTCCCTGAAGATTGTTTGGAATTCTTACCACTGTTTGGGGAGGTAGAAGTCAAGACCCTACTACTGCACCAACCATACAAATTTTTCATTGATCTGATTCCAGGCACAACTCCTCAATTTAGCTGCATAATCACATTGTAAACCTTGGAGTCAACAGTACTAAAATTTATTATTGATGAAAATATAAAGAATGGTTTCATCAGAGAATCAAAATCTCCCTGGGAAGCCCCTTTGATCTTTGCAGGTAAAAAGGATGGGTCACTGAGACCATGTATGGATTTCAGAAGATTAAATATACTGAAAGTTTAAAACAGATATCCACTTCCACTGAATAGTGAGTTGATTGACAGTCTGCAGGACACAGAAATTTTCACATCGCTAGATCTCAGGGAACATTACCACAACATACATTTGAAAGAAGGAGATGAACATAAACTGGCATTTTGCACTAAATTTGGTCATTTTGAATGTTTGGTAATGCCATTTAGCCCATGTAATGCACCTTCCACTTTTCAATGCTTCACCAATAGCATCTTCAGAGGTAGAATAGGGATAGATGTGGTGGTTTACCTATATGAAATCCTGATTTAATACAGATAAATGGAGGATCACTGGGTATGTGTGAAAGACTGTTTTCAGTGCTTGAGGAAGGCCCAAGTATGGTTAAAATTGTAGAAATGTGTCTTTTTGGTAGGTGAAAACCCCTACCTGGGTATGATCATTTCAAAGAATAGGGTGCAAATCGATCAGGAGAAAGTAAAGGCAGTAAAAGAATAGCCAACACCAACAGCAGTATAGGAGTTCTAGTCACTTCTAGGCTTTGCAAATTTTTACCACCGTTTTATTGAAAATTACTCCCACATTTACCACCATTGTACAACCTCAAAAAAAAGGAAGTCAACTTTATCTGGACAGGTAGCCAGCAGGATTTGTTTGACTACCTGAAAAGACAATTTGTGACAGCCCCCATTCTTGCAATCCCTGACTTATTGAGGCC
This sequence comes from Hemileia vastatrix, assembly GCA_030280995.1. Lineage (NCBI taxonomy): Eukaryota > Fungi > Basidiomycota > Pucciniomycetes > Pucciniales > Zaghouaniaceae > Hemileia > Hemileia vastatrix. Next base: position 34,091,110 of record JASXTE010000004.1, read on the forward strand.
ATTTGTTCTGGAATGTGACTGCTCAGATTTTGCACTAGGTGCAGTATTATCCCAATACAATTCTGAAAATGTCCTGAATCCAGTGGCATATTTGTCACAAACACTCCTAGGTGCCAAATTAAAATATGAAATATATGTTAAAGATTTATTGGAATTAGTTGAAGCAGTGCGCACCTTGCACCACTATTTGGAAGGAGGGCCTCACAGACTACAAGTTATTATTTGTAAAGACCATAAAAACTTGGAAACCTTCCTGACCACTGAAAAGTTGACTTGCCAAAAAGCATGCTGGGAAGAACTGCTAATTAGCATTAATTTTTCTGTTACATTCTGACCAGGGAAGAAAAGTGGAAAACATGATGCACTATCATGACAATCTGACTTGCACTCAGCACTGGACCAGCTACATACTGTTGGCTCTATGTTATTGAAGGGGGACCTTAAAAAAAGGGTAATCCTAGATGAGGTGGAGTTGGAAGATGAAGAGTTGATGGAATGGGTAAGGAGGGAGTATGTAAAGTATGAGGGGGTTCAGGATTTGGTGAAGGTGCTGTTATCAAAAGAGGTATGGGTAAGGAAAGGATTGGGGGAGTATCACCTAGAAGGGGAAGTACTGTATTGGAATGGGAGGATAGTGGTGCCAAATGATGAAGAGCCCAAGAAGCAGGTGTTCAAATCTTGAAATGACTCCCCCATGGAAGGACACCCAGGACTGCTGAAGACTGTGGAGCTTGTGAATTGTAACTTTTACTGGAAGTCCATGAAGGCATATGTCCAGCACAATGTACTAGCATAGGACTGTTTCCAGAGGAACAAGATAATCCCAACAACCACTCCACTAAACTTATTAAGCATATCCAAGAAGTCATGGAAGAAACTCTCTTATGATCATATAGTGGAGTTACCAAAGTCACAAGGAAGGAATGCTATCCTCACAGTAGTTTACTGCTGCACCAAGATGGTGCACTTTGTTCCCACCACTACCAAGGTTACATCAGAGGGGATTGAAGACTTAATGGTGGTGCATGTCTGGAAATTACATCAACTTCATGAAAGTATAGTATCAGATAGGGGAAGTAATTTTAACTCCAATTTGTCAAAAACAATGTATGAGAAACTGAAAATTAAGCACATCTTATCAAAAGCATGGCATCCACAAACTGATGGGCAATCTGAAATAGTGAATAAGTAAATTAATAAAATACTTGTGCCACTTTATTAAATATCAGAAAGATGATTGGGTACAGCTGTTACAATTAGCTTAATTCTCATACACTAACTGGGCACATTCTTCAACAGACATGTAACCATTCTATGCTAACTATGGATACCACCCAAAATTCTCAATTGGTACCCCATCAACATTACAATTCCCAAAAGCAGAAGAGCAGATCCAAAGAATATTGAGTATAAGTCAAGAACTAGAAGCGGCTCTCAAGTTATCTCAAAAATCAATGAAGCATCATCACAATCAAGGAAGGACCCAGCATTGCATGCTACAGGTAAGTGACAAGGTTTGGTTAAGCTCACATTTCCTTTCCAAATTGCGCCCCAGCACTAAATTAGATCACAAGAAAGCGGGGACATTCAAAGTCAAATTCAAAGTATCTGACTCAGCTTATGAACTGCAACTACCAATCTCAATGAGGCAAGTACATCCAGTTTTCAAAATTTCATTTCTCACAAAGAATAAAGAAGATACAATCCGAGGGTGTCCAGAGGAGCCACCAGTGCCAATACAGGTAGGAAAAATAGGAGTTTGAAATGGAAAAGGTTTTTTCTAAGAGGTTGTATAGGGTAAAGGTTCAGTACTTGGTTCATTGGAAAGTTTAAGGGGTTGGAGATAGGTCCTGGGAGCCAGTGGAATATTTGGCAAATGCAAAGGAAAGGTTGAAGGAGTTTGAGAAGGATTGCAAGGGACAGGAGGTGTAAAAGAGGGGGAAATGTTAGGATTGGGATGAGGGGTGAGTAGGAGGAGTGCTAAAGGCGGTATGCATTGTAAAGAGATAGAAGAGTGGATATTGACTAAGGGGGTTTTATGGGGCCAGAACTGTGGAGCGCTCCTCATTGGACAACTTATCTAGTAATCCAGTTACTCTCTATTCTCACTGCCAATTAGCATAGTCAGTCCCATCTTCCCTCACTGTTGCCCCCCCAACATAGTCAGTCTTAGTTAGTCTCACTGCTGTATCCAGAATAGTCAGTCCTATCTTGGACTAGTGTTAGCACTAGTTGTAGTCAGTCTTCTTAGGTCTTAACAGAATCTCAGGAAGCATAGGGTATGTAAAGATAGGTTTAGTGTAAGGAGCTAATACTTGACTATTTTCTTGATAATGCAAACTCTTTTAGAATAGTCTCATAGTAACACTGTACTTAGGTTACTGAGATAGATAGATTACCATTTGATACACTTGGGTTAGTGTTAAACTTGTGTAGGAACTCCAATAGGGGAAGAAGGCATAGGGAAAGGGCACTAGATATACAGTATATATATATATATATAAGAGATCTCACTCTTTAAGAAAAGTGTGTTGAATATTTAGAATAGAAGAGATTTGTGTAAATATAAGAGTATTATATTAAATTAAAAGGAACATAGATTTATTTTATTTTTGTGTGCATAAGCAGGTGTACATAGCTAGAAGTAGCACTGTAGAGTTATTTTATTGCTAAAGTAAGGATAGAATTAGAGATATTGCTTCAAAGTAAGAGTGACTGAGAATAATAGAGCTTACTGAGAGTAGATCTAGCCGTCAGTAGACTACTTATATTTTTAAATATATAATTTCTTTTCTTTTAAAAGGTCTCTGATAGAAAATTCTCTCTACTATTCTTTTCTCCACCACAACACTTACAGCATGTTTACACAGTCTTTAAAACTAGAGTGGCAGGCGCTTCATTCTTAAATTAGTTTTTGATAGGAGAGCCAACTCATCTTGGAATTTTGAATATATCTTAGTATTATTGAACTTTTTCTTTTTCTACATTGGTTGCCTAAAAAATTCACCCAAGTTTAAGGAGCTATAGAGAGATTGGGATATGATAATAGATGATACATTTTGTAATAATTAATGCTTAATATTGAGAGATGAAAAATTATATTAATTTTTATTTAATATAAATTATTTATTGTAAATATAAAACTTTATTACTAAAAAATATTATTAGACTGACTACTTATTACCTATTAATATTTAGAGACAATGATATATGGATCTGTTTGAGGAGCTATAGGGAGATTGTGATATATTAATATATGATACATTAAAAATTAAGTGGGACTAAAAATCCAGAGAAGGGCTCACCTTATATATGCCTTGAACACCATGATCAGCAAGAAAAGAAAGATTCAGTGAGGCATTATCCCCTCACGCAAATGATAAGGAGGTGTCTCCTAAACTATAATAATAATTAAAAATAAAGGAACTAAAATAGTGGGAGGCGGGATTTGAATATTCTAATACCCCAATATGAAAATTCAAATAAAAAATAAAAAAATTTGAGAAAAAAAAAGAGGAAGAAGGATTTGATATTCCTACTCCTCCAATATGAAAATCTAAAAAAATAATAAAAAAAAGCAAGCAAAAAAATTAAAAAGGATGTGAAAATACTTATTGGCCAATCAGAAATAATAACAAAAAATTAATTTTTAGTTCCCCCCTATTAAAAGTGAGAAACCTTTTAGGGAGAAATGAGTCAGGTGTATAAATCTTCAAGAACGAAAGGAGCTATGTAGGATTTTAAAATCCTTCATCCTAATTTTTTTTGCTTGTATTTTTTTTATTAATTTTTTGGAATTAGTAGGATTTTCACATCCGTCTTAGTTTTTTTTGTTGCTTTTTTTTAATTATTTTTTTTGAATTTTCATTTTGGAGGAGTAGGATTTTAAAATCCTTCCTCACCTTTTTTTTCTTGCTTTTTTTTTACATTTTTTTGAATTTTCATATTGGAGAGGTATCATTTTCTAATCTTTCTGCATTTTTTTTTCTCACTTTTTTTTATTATTTTTTTGGATTTTCATATTAGAGGAGTAGGATTTTGAATCCTTCCTCACCCTATTTTATTTTCCTCACTTTTTTATTATTATTTTTGTCAGCCAGGCTATACCAGGAGTCCAGTAGATCTTATATCAAATTATTTAGCATAAAAGAGAGCAAAAACAAATGTATATTATATATACACATTAATATTAAATTAAATAAAAAAATTACATAGCAATATTATAATAATATAGTTAAAGTAAGTGTTATATAAATTTTATTACTATATAAACTGTATATACAATTTAAAAAGCATATAATACATTAGGGGGTGTTAAAAATTACCATATATGCCATTCAAGAAAGCCTCAAAAAAGTAGCAAGTAAGTCATTTTAATTTGAATTAAATACCCCATTAACTGGTATACTTCAACAGCGTGCTTTTCCCTACACACGCCATTTGTTGGGTACATCCAATCCCTTCAAGCATTTCTTCCCCTTAACTTGATTAGTGAGAATTAGGTGCATAAACACCCATACCTTAAAATTTTTCTTCACCTAATCTTTATGAGCTTATTTATAAGCACACAGTACATGGTGTATCAAGTCTTAAGGCACCCTAGCATAATAGTTTTACACTTAATTCATCCCACCCCTGGTTATTCTCACTCTTATTTTTTTCCTCCAAACACTAACATGACTCCTTCACTTTGTCAACAGCTTCAAACAACTATGGATGCTCTAGCCCTTAATCTTTTGGTTAAGGCTGATCCAGATTCTGATGCTTAGTTTGATTTTTTTATATGAGTCACCTGTTAGAGAACCGCTATCTTACTTTCCAAACCACATCCATTTGCCATCAACCACAATATACACTTCACAAACTTTCTGAAATACCTGAACCCAGTTTTCAGTAAATTTTACAAACTAAGTATCATGGTTTTAAATACCTACATGATTTGATCCATTATAATTCTATTTCCACAATAATTCTCATTTCCCACAGAGGGACCTTGCAATATAAATCTCTGTGGCACTTTGCCGATTTGGTTCAAATGGGAATGGTGCTGCCATAATTTTTCTAAAGAACCTCTTCAGTATAAGTCATGGAACAGTAGATTTATACACCAAGAAAACCATCAAAGCCATCCGTTCACTTCAATCACAACCCCTTACATAGCCCACTAAGGAGGTTAGACTGAAAAACTCAAAGGTCATGCAAAATGAAGGATTCCCTGTATTTATTGGTTCTGTTCATAGCACAACCATCCTTATGAGCCAAAAGCCTCAAAAGGATGGAAATAATTATTTTGATTGGAAAAATAGTTCAGTGATTATCTATATCTTACATATTCTTACATATAATACTAATCATCTCTTACTTTTTCTTTTTTCAGGTATTCTATTTCTCTCCAATTGGTTTGCAATATAAATAAGAATTTATTGCATTTCATGCCAGATTTTCCGGTGCTCACCATGACTCTTCATTTTTTCAAAAAATAATGTTTTCTCAAAACCCTGATAATTTCTTTGATGAAAATCAAAATCTTCTTTCCAAATCTTCTTACACCATGTAAATTGGCCTTGATTATCTGGATTGAGCTTCAGGACATCACATTGTATATGACACCATCAACAACATTCACAAGTTAAAGTGAATCTCTTTACTCCAGTGTATTTAACACAATAGTGATTGGACCTTTCACAATGAGTTCAAGGAATTCAGTATCCCCTTTTAAGCTTATAGTCTTTTGTACTATGCTATTTTGAAGTTGATGATGATGGAGATTTCATATTGATAATCTATAAAGAACTAGGTAAGATTTTTGAATGTCACTAGAAAGCACAAGATGAAATGTTTGAATTTTTCTAGAAAGCTACTATGATTTTATGGAAGAAGGAGCTATCTTTTATATATTCCACACTCATATTTCTGTTAATCTTTTTATTTTAAAATTTTTGTTTGTTTGTACCATCTTGAAGATTGAGACCTACTTAGTTGTATGATTTTTGGATTATGCATTTTCTGCTTAACATGTAAGTAAATTCATGTTTCATGCATTTTTAATCTTCAAAGGGAGACTCTTTGTCTTTTGAGTGTATATACACTTAAAAAAAATTCCAACCAAATCACACAAAGAAAAAAATGGTAATACCCTCCCCTACCAAGTTATAAAGAAAAAAAGCCAATACCCTCCCCTGAATTTTACTCTGGGAGGGGGTCAGAATGGAAAAATTTTCATTTTTATTTCATAAATGAATAATTAAATCATTCAAAAAAGATAATCAACCAAGTAAAAGTAATGGCATTCAGAACACTACAAGCCAATAAGTTCAGATGTGGAAAAAGCCAAAGACTAAATTTAAATGGAATTATATTGTGAACTCATTCAATAAATTAATTGTTTGAATGACTACCTTTATAGAGAAGCAAGGCCCTTTGGCCCATTACTTAAAGTTGATTATTATCTTTAATGAATGATTAATTATTAATTTTAGAAATAAAAATTAATCTTTTGAATCCTTTATTTACCATACTTAGCCTCCCTCACTGTAGCTTCACTTTTCATAAAGCCTTATTGCCTCACTTTACTTACCCTCTTTATCAAATTTTGGTTGATCTGAAATGAGCAACCAAAATGAGTAAAATTTTCATAAGATTCTAACCCAGGAGGAGCTTGAGTTGTTTGATGGTTGCCTTGTGAAAAACTCCAAATTTCTTCCACCAAACCATTCCCTAATCCAAATTCAACAATATATTTGTGATTGGGAAAGTATAATCTATGACCTTTGAGTTAAGCAGGTGAGGGAATTGGTAGTCCAGTAATAGGATTGATATAAGTAAAAATCCCAAACGTATGATAATTAGAATTGTTTTTTTCCATATGAATTTTGTTGTGAAAGCCTCCATATTTAATAGAACCATTAGATGAAAAGATATAATCATCTTCCAGATTGAACCATTCCATATGTGTCCTACTTGGTAAAAAAATGTTATTAAAAATGCTTGGAAATGAGCTGGGCATGCTGCCAGCACATTTCCAAGGCAAAAAAAAACTTACCAAAACAATCGGAAACAGTCTATAAATGTTCTGGTACTGTTTCCAAATTGATTTGAAAAAAAAATTGGTAGTAAAAATGCTTTTAAATGTTCCAGACATTCTTCCAGCATTTTTCCAAGGCAAAAATCAAAAACTTACCAAAAGCACTTGGAAACAGTCTATAATTAGTCTGGGACTGTTTCCAAAGTGATTTGGCAAAAAAAACCCCCAAAAAAAGGGAAAAAAAGAGAAAAAAGTCAGTAAATAGAAAATTAGGATCAGGCACCACTCACCTTAGGTAGGTGTTTGAAGGGGCTTGAAGAGAAGAATGAGGAACATGTGAAGCTGTGAAGAAAAAGAAAAAAGATACCTTCAAGAAAGGTCAAAAAAAGATGTAAAGAGGAAGAGAGTTGGGGGAATCTGGAAGGAGAATCACATGATGATTAGGATATGCATTATGAAATATGCTAGGAAGTGCATTTTGAAATGTGTTCTGAAATGGATGAATATATAAATCTGGGCTAGAGTCTAGGATAAAGTGGGGTTGGGGTTAAAGGTGTCTAATGTACAGTAGATTGTGGGAATGTGTGTATTAGTGGGCTGAATTGTGGTTGGGGTTATTGTTCAAGCATTGGTAGTATTTGATAAAGTATTTGACCAAATGATTGACATGTATAACCCCAAGTCTGCCATATATGATGGTGTCTTGGAATGGTGTTTTGAGACTGAAGTCCAATAGGCCTATATGATAATCTTTGACACCCCCTATTATATTCTATCACATATGGGAACTTTTTTATGTACTTAAAATTTATAAATTAATAAATAATTAATTACATATTTATATTTTAACTATAAGTAATAAAATAAAATTATAATGTAATTAAGATTCCAATCCACTAGCCCCAGGGCTAGTGGATAAGAATCTTTCACAATTAATAATTTCTGATTCCAACTAAAAAAATTCCTGATCCCTAATCGGCTAGTGGATAAGGATTGCACATTAATGCATTTTCCCACCTCTTATTCCTCAAAATCCGTTCCTAATTCCTGATCCCAAACTCATCACATCCATGATTGATTTGTAAGCAAGTCACATGAAATATAATTGCATATGACATTCTTATGTGTCTCTTCACTCTATGATACTTAATTTTAGTGGAAAAAACATAACATTTTATTCTACCTACACACCCCACCTGTTCATTTGGTGGCAAATTCCCGTTTCCAACTCATCACCTAAAACTTCTACCAACAACCTTTTCTACCAAAAATAATGAAGCACCTCTCTACTAGGAAGAAACTTCACTCAGCTATGAATGCTATCACTTTAACTTTAGCTTCTAACTCTGATTCTGACTTGGGTTTGGAAGACACTTTAGCTTACATGTCTTTTCAATGATCTTTATGAAGAAGAGGATTTCAGACCTGCACCAGCTCCCCCTCCCTTAAATTACAAAACATTCTTTCCACCAGCATATGCTCTGTCATTATGCCAACCACCTTCAAAAATTTTAAAACACACCACTCACCACACAATATGGGGGGCGGACTTGCTAGCAAGTCCGCAACCTTGGACCCAAACTCACCATAGATTGAACACACATTGAGCTATTGATAAAGGAACCATTCAATCAGGGATGAACACCACTCAGCAGAACAGTTTTAGGTGGGTGTTCAAGTAGAGTTCAGTATGGGTTCAGTATGAGTTCAGTCTGAGTTCCATCTGAGTTCCATCTGAGTTCAGGTTGAGGACTTGCTAGCAAGTCCACCCCCTATATTGCGTAGTGACTTTTATTTTTTTTCATACTCTCCAAATTTTCAACTTCTGTGCTTTATTCACTAATTAAGATTCCTATCTACTAGCCCCAGGGCTAGTGGATAAGAATCTTCTGAAAACTATATTGTCTGATACCAAAAAAAAAAATCCTGATCCCTAACTGGCTAGTGGATAAGGGTTACATGATAATGCATTATCCCACCTCTTATACCCCAATTTCTGTTACTAAATCCTGATCTCAAACTCATCACATCCATGATCAATTTGTAAAAAAGTTACATGACATATAATTGCAAATGGAATCCTTATGTGTCTCTTCACTCTATGCTACTTAATTCTGGTTGAAAACACATAAAAAAATTTTCTATCTACACACCCCACCTGCTCATTTGGTGGAAAATTCCCACTTCCCACTCATCACCTAAACTGTCTACCAAAAATGATGAAGCACCTCTCTACTAGGAAGAAACTGCTCTCAGCTATGAATGCTATCACTTTAACTTTAGCTTTTGACTCTGATTCTGACTCAGGTTTGGAAGACACTTTATTTTACATGTCTATTAAAACATATTTATGAAGAAGAGAATTACAGATCTGCACCAGCTCTCACCTCCCTTGAATCACAAACCACTCTTTCCATCAGCATATGCTCTGTCATTATGCCAACCACCCTCAAACATTTTGAAAAAAAACCCTTTTAATTTTTTTTTCATACTCTCCATATGTTCAAATTCTGTGCTTTATTCACTTGGTTTGGTGCTTTTGTTTTTTAAATATTCATTTTTATTTTGAATTTATTGTAAATGTCTCTTTTTTGGATGTCTCATTTGTTTTCATTCACCAGCTCTACATAAAATCACATATTTTTTGCAATCACATAATTTTTCACTGTTTCTTTTTTCATTCATTCCTCATATCCTTTTCCTCCTCTCCTCCAACGTCCCTCAAAAAATTTGGTTTCATTTATTTTCTCATCTCATCTCTCCAGGTTAGTCATTTTATACATTTTTTTGATATTTTGATTGCTAATTATTATTTTTCTTATTTTTTTTCTGTTTTTATTTATTTTTTGTATCTAAATTCTTTTTGTAAGTGGTTATTTTTGATTTTAATGGTAAAATAAACCTTTTTTTCTCTCCCTCTTTACTTTCTTTTTTAGCTTCATCACCCTACTCTTCATCCCTCCTTGGCATGGCCATCATCCCCCCCTTTCCACTATTTCACTTTTTTTGGTTCCATGTCATTAAAACACATAAATTTCACATTCTTTATGCATTTCATTTACTCCATATTCAATTTCCCCCAAATTCCAACATCAATCTTTCTCACTCTATATTTCCTACTTTTCAATCAAGGTAAGTTTCATCTCCTTTTATTCATGCCTATATGATATCTCATTACTTCTATGAAAATTTCATACTTGAATATATGTGTGACTCTTATCTGGATAACAGTGAACTTATTAAACTCCTTTTGTTCTCATCTCCATTACCACTTTGCATGTTTTTGTAAAATTTTGAAAATAAGACTTGGAATTATGGTTAGGTTTATTTGAATCTAATGTTCTTTTTACTGACAATTCTCCTGAAAGCCACCTTTAATTTCCCACAAACAGATTTTAATTTGGTTCAGTGTTTTCTGAGATATTGAACTTTAAAGTTGAATCTTTTTTTCCCAATTTAGATTTTTTTATTTCATGTTTTTATGTAACAAACTAGGGTTAGGTTTATTTAAATCAAATTTTCTTAAACTGAAGATTCTTCTGAATTCTAACTTTCTTTTACCATAAAAGGATTTGAATTTGGTCCAGTGGTTCCTGAGATATTGACCTTTAAAGTTGAGCCTTTTTTTCCAAATATCACTTAATTTATTTTGTGTTTTTATATCTCATAATTAGAGAATAAGGCTTTCAAAACTCTTATCTGATGATTATCTAGGCTTTTATCTCCCAAAGCTTAGGATCATACAATTATTTATTGGAAAATTTCTTGAAAGAATTATATATTTGTGTATTTCAATCTAATCATAAAATGGCCAAGAAAGCTGGACTTCCCAATTGGACAGATATGGAATGGTTTGAACTCACTAAGGATTAAATATTTTATTCTAATTTTATCATCAACTATTGAAGATTTCATAGCCAGAGCCATTCTGAAAAAACCAAATCTAATTTCCTTACTTTTTGCCTTTTATATTATATCAATCCTATTACTGGAAGACCAATCCCTTCACCTGCTAAAATCAAAGGCCATGGAGTATACTTTCCAATCATAAATGTATCATGCACTTTAGTTTGGGAAATGGGATTATGGAAGCAATTTGGAATTCTTCAAGAGATAATCATCAAAATACTAAGGCACCTCCTGGATTGGAATTTTCCAAAAAGTTAACTGATTTTGGATGTTCCTTTCAGATCAATCAAAGTTTGATAAACCAGGTAAGTAAGGTAAGGGGTGAAGGGTCAATGGTTGCTAAAAAATTAAGAAGGGGTTCTAAATATTGTAATTAAAGTATTTCAAATTTTTATTTTTTTCTTAAATTTTTAATTTATCAGTTATTAGGGGGTGTCAGCTCTGGCAAAGTGGCACTTAACTTAAGTGCAGATATCAAACCAAATCAGCACTTAAATTTTGCAAAGAAGTCACTTATTTCAAAAATGGGTGTCAGTTCTGACCTTAGAACAGACCTTTTCTTTCTCACTTACTTCTCACCACACATTCCCCTCGTTAGTTTGTGCTTCATATATCCTGTTCTCACTATTTCTTTTCCAATTGAAACATTGTTATCTGACCAATGGTAAGTTTTTTTTACTTCTTTTTTTTCAGTATTTTTTCTTTTTCTCTTTTTCTTCTTGATAATTTAGGTATTTTTTTGTTTTAATTTTTGGAAGTTTTCCCACCTCTCCACCCTTTCCCTCTACCTCTCACGCAACCACTCACACCACCACCACCACTACCACCACCTTGCTCATTACCACCACCACCACCTCCTCTCTCACTACCACTGCCACCTTCTTGCTCACTACCACTACCACCACTTCCTCCTCCTTTCTTACTACCACCACCACCTCCTTGCTCACTAACACCACCACCAGCACCTCACTCACTACAACTACTACCACCACCACCACTCACACAACCATCACCACCTCACTCACCCCCTCAACCACCTAACCCACCACCACAACCAGCTTGCTCACCACTACAACCACCTTGCTCACCACCAGATACAGCATTAAGAAAAAGAGAAATGACAATTTCACTATAAAACTGTGGAAAAAAGTGCACTAGCCTAATTAAAGATCAAAAAATAATAATAATGTTCTTATAGTTAGGAAAATGGCTGTACATGCTCTAATAAAGTAGCTAGGCGAGAGCAAATGAACTTCAGAAGTTTGAGATACTTCTAAAATCCTCTTTTTTGAAATTTGAAATATACTAAAATATTTGAGACATGAGCAAGCAACTTTGGTGACTTGCTCATTAGTGTTTTGTACATAAGGAGAAAGAAATTTCACTCCTTCTTTTTTTATGCAGTTAGTTTGTGAGAGGTGAGAGAGAGGGAGAGTAGTGAGAATTGTGAAACCAGCACTTTTGGTTGAGAAAGTGCAGATTTGAGTGAAATAAGTGACTTATTTCATTTTGAAATCCACCAGTGTTGGGGCCAAATCCACACTTAAATAAGTGCAGATTTGGTCAGATTTAAGTGCAGATTTGCCAGAACTGACACCCCCTATTAAAGATAACCAATCAATATAAGTATTGTACCATCAAGCCCTTGTGCTGTATAAAGGTGTTCATTCAATTATATTCTATGAATGAGTTCATAATACCATTCTTGTCATATGTTTTCTTTGACTTTGCTCATGAAATCATTGGCAGATAGTATTTGGGATCCCTTTACTTGGTTGATTATATTTCTTAATTGATTTATTTAATTATTTATGAAATAAAATGAAAATTTGGTAATCTTTACCCCCTCCCAGAGTAAATTGCAGGGGGGGGGGTATTGCCAAATTTTCAAATAAGATGTGTAAAATTTTTGACTTGAAAAAAATTGGAATGAAATATGAATGAAAAAATAAAAAAACTAGTCATCAAAAATTTTCATTAAGCAGTCAATTTCCTCAACAGACTTATTAGCTTTAATGTATTCTATCAAGAAAACTTTCTAAAAAAATTGGAATGAAATATGTACAAAATAAAAAAAACTAGTCATCAAACATTTTCATTAAGCATTCAATTTAATACCAAAACCAGTGGAAGATGAAAGAGTCTTAGCCTGCTTGTATTTGGCTTGATAGTTCTTGAAGTGTTCAGACATATGTTTAGGCAAAAGATCAATCCTTCCCTTTGTCTTATTTCATAATTCATTTGACATTAGAAGATATCCATTGACTTTTGATGCAGGGGGCCATCCTACTTTAGTTTCATTCTCAGTACCAAAAAAAGAATCATAATTAGTTTTAATTTTCAGCCAGTTGATAAGTATGAGATGATCATCTTTTTTTAGCTGAACAGTCTTTGATTTCTCAACTGAGCAGTGGAAAGAGGGAGCAATGGGATTTGAAGAACAACTGGGGGGAGGATGCCTTTGAGAAGATCTATGACAACAAGGCATGTTAAGATATTTGAAGATGAAAAGGAGAAGAAAAAAACAGATGAGATAGGGAGGGGTTCTGAATGGATAGAATGAATAGACAGGATGGGAGTGTGTAGCAAGGTAGGGAGGCTGGCACATCCAGAAAGTTGTCCAAGATATGATCATGAAAAATTGAGATTAAAAATGTCAGATAGAGGTCAACATTGACACATAAAAGGTCTAATAACCCAATTATTAGCAAAAATATTTGCGGAAGATATTTGGGGTATAATGATTTTTATCTGGAATTAATTTAATTGTGGATTGGTCAACATTGATACCCCCTAATGTCTGATCCTGGAAAAAAAAATTCCTGATCCCTAATTGTGGATCCCTGAACATTGACACCCCCTAATAAGAGGATTTTACTTATGATCAAATCTCTTATAATAAACTAAAAGATTCAAATCCTCAATAGTATCCTCCATACAAGCCAATAGTATTGGTGGGCTGAATTGTGGTTCAGAAAATTGTACAAAATTAGGGTGTATTTGACCCCAAGTACCAAATAAGCCATGTTTCATCGCGTGTTTGTGTGGAATTTTTTAAATAAAACCTGTTAGGTGTACTTGGTAAGGTTTGAGACCCCTATTATCAACACAAATGACAGATAATAATTTGAGTATGTCATCTTTGGTCTGCCATTAATTTAATTTAATTCCAATTCTTTTGTCTACCACATTCATAATAACACTTTTTTGCTCTTCAATGTTTAAATCACAAGGGCTGTAAATAAACAAAAGCTCAAGAGAAGGTGGGATATAACAATTGAGGGTAATTAAAAGGATTTAAGGTAAATTTGAACATACTACTTAGTTATGTCTATGAGAATAGACACATGAGGGAGAATTTCGTTATTTCTTAGTAAATTCTTTTTTAAAATGTTCTTCTGATCACAAAAAGTAATGTATCATGTTTAGTTACTTCTAATTCAAAAACACTCACGGTTTTTCAAAAAAGAAAAAAAAAAAAAACCACCTTGCCCCTTCCAAGATGTGCTTGCATGTCAGCTGAACTTGCACATTCAAGCACATTTTGGCCGGCGGTGTGAGTATTATTCTTATTTTTATTATTTTTCGAAAACCGTAAGCGTTTTTGAATTGGCAGTATATATAGAGGTGAGTAAAATTTCTGTTTTTTATGAAAAAAGAAATCGATATTCAAGATGTTAAAACATCAAACATACATACCTGCCCGCTTTTAGTAAACTTTATTAATCATTACCATATCTTCTCCATGTTTGTTGTACCGTAAAGTGTAGCAAACACATGTAGTCTCTTTTTTGTTTGTTTTTGCATTTCTGTAATCTCATCACTTCCTATTTTTCTTATAGCCACTTCTGGAAAGGTGTCGTAGATAAAGAAATGGCGTTACTCTTTATAGTGGTGGGTAAAAACAGAAAAAGTGGGCAAGAGGTCTTGGGTATCATGAAGTGGCTAGGATTGAGCTTTATGGTCTTGATTGGGATGGGAAATGAAGCAGCTGGGAATAATGGTGTATTATTGACGATTTTTTCTTTTCAATGTTATTTAAGTTAGGATAGTGGTGGTGCATGCTCTAATGGTACTGTGGCAAATTCAAGGATGATGGGAAATGATTACTAGGGATTTGGTGAGGAGGATGGAGGAAGCGAAGTAAATTTGCTGGTGTTGATCATCCAAATATAACACAAAATGCCCATATGCACCGTAATTTTTTCCTGATTGGCAGAATTTCTTGATAGAAGATAATTATTTACGCAAGAAAACGTCATTACCATCTGACATTCCACTTTATTAAAAAGAGCATTTTTATACACTTATTTATTTCTTCACTTGCTTGAGCTGACCAAAACGGTTTTAAACCCTTGCGATCCCCGTTGTGTATTCTGGATACTAAGTTTCAATAAGGACTTCCTTAACATTTAGTTGAGTTTGATCACACAATTTTTTTTGAAGTTTCTTTCCACTTAAAGGAATGTGTGATTTCTTCTTAGTGACGATCCTTTTAATTGTGCACATCTGGATCTACATATGGGACAAGTATCAGTCCAAGGCATTAAAAATCTTTGAAATGACTTGATATTTTATGCCACGGTGATGTAAGCTTTGCAACCTCAATTAGTTGAAGAAACGCAGCAAGGAAAGTCTATCAAATTAACAGAGGTTGCTAAGACACACGTGCAATCAATTGCCAATATAAGCTTGGCAGGGCTCTTACCATCAATGGTGTAAAATTATAACCATTGAGTCTTCCCTGTCATTAGCACTTTGAGTTGAGTCACTCCACATCAGTTTTCTTTTAATAGTCTATTCCCCTTACATTTTGCGTATCCTCAACCTCATTGCTCTCCAAGTTAGAATTTCTTCCGGGTTTTAAATTTCTACATTACAAGTTATGGATCCTCAGACCTCACTACAACATACAAGCAGTTTACCGCATACAAACCGAACAAATGTCAGCGCGTCAATGATTAACAGTATAAATGACCCCGTAGAACCCGCCTCTTCTGGCCCTCTTCCTGTAATCATCTTTGCAATCCCATTCCCGGAACCAAATAACTATGCTCATAAGACCAAAAAGACTCCTCCTTTTATGCTATAGTAAGTATGCCGTAATCTGAAAAGATTTAATTTAATAATTGCTTATGATTTATTTTAATTTCTCATTGGCATATTTTCAACTATTAAGTTCTCTTCCAAGATCAATGTATCGAAAGCCCCCAAAAAGACCGAATGGTAAAGCAGGAAAAGAAAAATTGGTCAAGAAGGTGGAACGCATTTGGCAACAAGAGGTTCAAGAAGGCGAAAATATCAAACGCGGAAAGTTTCCAAACGCTACAACTTGGCAAAGGTTCAAAGGTGGAGTAGCCAGGGTAAGCTTCATTCCGAATAATTGAAGAGGTGTGAGGTTGCTCACGCAACTACATTTTTCCTTAAGTTTGCGTCAAAAGCCATTAAGTGGCTTCCTGACTCTAATGTAGAAACTCTCGGTCGTACACCTCCTGGTAAGAAGATTGGAATGGTGAGTGTGATGAGTCTAGGATGTATTGAGATCTTACTGAACAGCAATTTTGAGTATCTGTAGGTGACGCTTGTATATCCTCAACCGGCTTTCCATCACGAACCTGAGACTTTTACTCAAGACATGCGAGAATCTTTTATGAATTTGCTGAAAAGAACTAGAAACCGAGCTCTTGTAAAAACTTGGATGTGAGATTTTTTCATCATTTTAAACTTGAATGACTAGATATTGATATATGTACTTGTGTCTTTTATCTAGTTCTGGCCTTTTCCTTCCCATTACCGCTGCAATGTAACTCAATCCTTGATTTTCATCATGTAGATCCTGCGACTAAAATATTCTATTTTTCTTCATAATTTTTAGTGATTTCTTTTGCATTGTTCCTCTTTTTGCGTTTGAAATCAATATTGCTTATTTTTCATTACAACTAAACGGATCTCGCAAAATCTCCGCTTTGTCTCGAGCTGACCGTCGCCGCAGGGTGCCTCGCAAAGTTAAACGTGTCAAAAAAAGTAAACCGACCAATATATCCGAAATAGAACCGACGGTGCCTCCGTTGCCTGCTGAAACGGCTTTCTCCAATCAAGAGTCTCAACAATATTCTATATTTGCCTTCCAGGAAGCTCCTACATACGTTTTTCATCCGCTTACTGCACATTTGAATGTTTTGTGCAACCGGCTATATCCGGCTAAATTTCCAAGAGAGCAAAATCAAGGACAACAGCCATTCCGTCTCACACCAGCAATGGCAGTGGGTCTTGTCGATTATTTTAGGGTATTGGTTTCCCCAGCAGTGGCTGCAAGACATGTTCTTGATGAACATCTTGTCGCAGAAGATTTGGGCCGTTGTATGAAAAAAGCAGCGAAGGAATATTCTCGGACAGTCAAAACCCCGAAATCATAAGAAAGAATGAAACCTTTTACTTTTGATATATTCATAAAACAATGGAAAGAAACTTTTTGGTTTTTGGTTGGACGAAATGCTTCCCCGTTTTGGCTATAATAGTACTTCTTTCACTCATCAGGTTCTTAGTTTTCATTGAGCTTCAATTGTTCTACTGTCCCTCTATTAAAAAAAACCCCCTTCCCGTTAAAAGGATCGGGAATATTCCCAGTGAATTTTATTTTAGTAATGTATCCAATAAAGTTTGAATAAGTTGAATCTTCACTTGAAATATTACTTCCATATTGAGTACTCCCATGCCAGTAATTTCTGTATATAGGTACCTCATTCTTCAAAATCTTTTTAGAAATGATCCATTTGACTAAAAATTTATCAATTTGATGATTGAATTTTATGTACAACTATTGTTGTATTGATTACATGCAAGTTAACGAAGAATTGTATAGGTGAAAAATTAATTTATTTTTAAAGAATAAAAAATAATACACACTTTCAATAAATTCAATTGAAAAAGCTTTACCGTAAGAAAAAAAGCAAATCACCGGGATTTTCAGATAGTGTCACATGAAATGCAATCATGAAATAGTTTTTCCCCTAGTCAATGATGATGCTGCATTCCTTCATTGAAGAAAAACATTGCATTGAGTCCATAAAACTTTTAGAGATGACATCAAGTAAATTGAGGAAAAAAATCTAATGAGACAATGGGGAATATACTTAACATGTAAGGGATAGAAAACTCGCTGGAAAAAGCTACAGCTAGTGTAGAGTTGCACACAAGTTTTTTAACACTTTGAAGACACCTTTAAGAACTTTCCCACCCCCCAATCAACCACCAATCTGCACTTATATGACTGTCAATGTAATCATGCCATCAAATTCATATAGCCTCATCTTTCACATGAGACAGATCCATTTCTGATAATTTTTTTTTCTCTGCCTGTTTTTTTTCTCATCAAAATTGGATGTTGTTTGTTTTCCCTCTTCTCCCTTTTCTGAAATCATTTCTCTAGTCCCTTCAAAGGATATTAGGGAGTGTCAGTTCTGGAAAATCCTCACTTAAGTTAAGTGTGGATTTCAAACCAAATCTGCATTTTTTGAACAATTTTCTGTTTCACAACCATATGTTGGCCACAACATACCTTTGAAATGTAATGTGCAAACCTTTTTTCTGCCCTCTCCATAAATTTTAATTGCATATTTTTTCCAATCACATAATTTTTCTCTGTTTCATTCTCCCTATGTCTCTTGCCAAAAAATCCATATTCCCTTCTTTTTCCTCTATACCTCAATCCTCAAGTCATTAACATCTGGTGGTCCAGTTGCACCTTTCTCGATTACTCATCAGGTAAGTCACTCTCACACCTCTTTTTTTGGGTTTCACATAGTGTTTTTACTTTCTTTCTTTTCTCCTCATTTTGTGCTTGTTTTTGCATTAGCTTACACTTGTTTTAGCACTTTTTTGCATTTTTTTACACTTTTTTCCCCAATTTTTTTTGTGCTTTTTTGTGTTTGTGTATGTTCATTTTTAACCTTATTTTTTCACCCATTTTCATGGGATTTTTCAAGTAGTTTAATAAAAGATTTTCTTTGATTTGGAAAATTTTAGGGACTTTTTGACTTTGGTTTTTAAGGAACTTTGAAAATTTTTGGGGCTATGATTTTGGGATTATATTGAAATAAGTAAGTACTCTAATTTTATAGTTTTATTTACCGATAAGGGTTGTCAGTTCTGGAAAATCAACACTTATTTAAGTGCAGATCTACAAAACACACTAGCCCCAAAACTGGTGAATTTCAAAACAAAATAAATCACTTATTTCACTCAAATCTACACTTTCTCAACCAAGAGTTCTGATTTCACCATAATAGGGGGTGTCAGTTCTGGCAAATCCGCACTTAAATAAGTGCGGATTTCCAAAACACACTAGCCCCAATACTGGTGGATTTCAAAATGAAATAAGTCACTTATTTCACTCAAATCCGCACTTTCTCAACCAAAAGTGCTGATTTCACCATCAAGTCCCATTTCACTGATTTGTCAGCATCATCCCATTCATACGCAGCACTCCGCAGAATAACACTTCATAACTCAAAACATCGTACATCACTTACATCTTCATATCATATCATATAAGAGTCATGCCTTCCTCACTTTCAAATCGTGATAAATTACATAAAGCAATGACTTTCATGGCGCTTGAACTGCTCTTGGACTCTGATTCCGATTCTGATCTAGAAGAAGATTTTGTCGTTTTATCAAAAATGGCCAGGAAACGTTACCTTCTTCCCAGAAAGCCTCAAGTACTTCATACCCCCAAGTACACCATCCAAACACTTCTTAACCTATCTACACCCAGTTTTAGACAGCTGTTCAGGACTTCTCAGGAATTTTTCCTTAAATTGCTTGAGCTTATTCAGGATCATCCCATATTTCACAATAATTCTCAAAAAGAACAACGACATCCTTCAATTCAATTGGCCATCACACTATGCCGTTTGGGTTCAAATGGTAATGGAGCCGCTTTGAAACGTTTAGAAAATGTCTTTGATTTAGGGTATGGTTCAGTTAACACTTATACCAAACGATGTATCACTGCCATCAACTCCTTGGAATCATCCCCCTTTTCCCCCCTTTGGCTGCCTCATTCACCCCTCCTTGGCTCACTCTAACCTCCCTTTTCTCCCTCTTTGGTCTCATCTCTCCCTTTCTCCCCCTTCTTGGTCTCCTCATATCTTCCCCTCATTCCACTCCACCCCCCAAATCCACCCTCCAAATCCCCACCAAACCCGCCTCTAACCCCCCCTCCAAACCCCCCTCCTATCCCCCTCAAAACTCCCCCAAATCCTCCCTCATATCCCTACTACCCCCCCTTAACCTTCACTTAACGATTCGTTAACGAATCGTTAAGTTATTGAACGATTGCAGCTAATCGTTCATTAACACCATGCAATATGGGGGGCGGACTTGCTAGCAAGTCCGCCGAGAGGTTGAGAGGGGTGAAATGGGGATCAAAAGAGGATGGCATACAATGGGGCTGGGAGGATAGCGAAAGGCATGGGGAGGGAAGACAAGCATGTGTTGATAGAATTGAAAGGGATGGAGATTGGTGCAAACAGAGTGTGAAAATAGGAGGATGAACTCTGTTCTTCGGGCAAAGAACAGAGTTCACTTCCATTCACTTATATTTCTTTTTTCTCAACTCATCTCTCCAGGTAAGTCATTTTATTCTTTTTAAACAGAGTGTGAAAATAGGAGGATGAACTCTGTTCTTCGGGCGAAGAACAGAGTTCACTTCCATTAACTTATATTTCTTTTTTCTCAACTCATCTCTCCAGGTAAGTCATTTTATTCTTTTTAAACAGAGTGTGAAAATAGGAGGATGAACTCTGTTCTTCGGGCGAAGAACAGAGTTCACTTCCATTCACTTATATTTCTTTTTTCTCAACTCATCTCTCCAGGTAAGTCATTTTATTCTTTTTAAACAGAGTGTGAAAATAGGAGGATGAACTCTGTTCTTCGGGCGAAGAACAGAGTTCACTTCCATTCACTTATATTTCTTTTTTCTCAACTCATCTCTCCAGGTAAGTCATTTTATTCTTTTTAAACAGAGTGTGAAAATAGGAGGATGAACTCTGTTCTTCGGGCGAAGAACAGAGTTCACTTCCATTCACTTATATTTCTTTTTTCTAAACTCATCTCTCCAGGTAAGTCATTTTATTCTTTTTAAACAGAGTGTGAAAATAGGAGGATGAACTCTGTTCTTCGGGCAAAGAACAGAGTTCACTTCCATAAAATATTAGCTGAAACATAGTTTTCAATTCCGTAAAAACAGTTGTAAGTAATAGAAAAAGTCACTGATTTTTTTTATATGTAATCTGAAATTTTTTAATAAAATTATTGTATTTAAGAATTGCAATATTGTCAATCAATCTTTATTGATCAACTTAATTTAATAAAGTATTATTTAAATAAGTTGCTTCAAAAAATACTTTGCATTGAACCTAGTTTCTAGACTTGATCTGCATTTTGGCTTAAGGAATTGTCATTACTTTAAAAGTAGTATACTTGACATATCTTATTTATATATTAATTAATTTATGTAATTATATTGTATTTTGATGACTTTCACCCTTTACTTCAATAAAATGCAGGGGAGGGCATTGCCAATTTTTTAAATCTGACATGTGAAATTGATGACTTAGAAAAATTTAGATAAGCAAACTTATTGACTAGAAAGTAAAGATAGAAAATTTTTATTATACATTCAAATTTTTATCAAAAATAACGTACTATATTCTTTTCCTTTTATAAGTCAGCATATAAGAAAATATTACCAAAATTAAATTAACTAGAAAAACAATTTATCAATTGAAAAGGTCAAGTAATTTTTTAATGTCCTCATAAGATTGGCCATTTTTAACACATTCCATAATGAAATCTTTTTTTTAAAACTCTCTTGTTTTTCCAATTCACAAGTAGCCATTTCTCTTTGAAATTGACGGTCATTTACTCTTTCCATCTGCTCTACCTCAAATTTTTTTTCTTCCAAATCTAAGGCTTGCTGATCTTTCCTTAGCATATGATCAAACTTCATCTTCTCAAAGTCAAGGGCATTATTTGCAATAGTTGATTTCGCTGAGAAAATTAAATTGAAATAAATAAATAAATGAGTTAATGATTAAGATATATAGTAAACAAAACTTACTTATATCTTTTTTTCCAAAATAATCCTCAAGGGAGCCAAATGAGCTTGTTGAAGTATTACCACGTTTTAATAGATGGTTCAAGTTCATTGAAGTTGAGGCTCGACGCTTTAGTTTGGAGTTTGAACAAGAGGCTTCAGGAAGTTCTTCTAAAGCAGCTTCTAAAGAGGTATTCACATTTCCAGAATTGAGATTATTTAATGGAGATTGAGTTTGAGTAGGAGGAGACTAGAAAGAAAGAGAAATTCAGAGAAGAATTGAAGAAAAAACAAAAAGTAAACATACATTTAAATTTTGGGCCTCTGAGGATTCAGATCTTCTGCGATATAATTGTTCTGCTTGATAGTTGGGATCATCTTCAGCTGAACTATGGTTAGAAGGTGGAGGGGATTGATCTTCTTCAAGTAAAGGTGTGTTGGGAGGATTATAGGAAGGTTTGGATCCAGAGGGTATATGCTTAGTAGTATCGTGTAGAAACCAAGGGTTTACATCAACTCGGGTGCCAAAAAGATTATCCATTTCCTCATAGAAAGGACACATGACATTGAGCTTTTCGGAAACAGTAGTAATTCCAATCTCCAAATCATCATCGTCAATACCAAAGCCAGTTTCATTTACAGCATGATGAGTCTTTTTATATTTTGAATGGTAACTCTTAAATCTCTCCTTCATTTGTTTAGGATTGATATCGATTCTCCCCCTTGTTTTCTTCCTTACTTCATTGGCCATCAACAAGTAGCCATTAACCTTTGAAGAAGGTGGACGTCCAATACGAGTGGACTTTTCACATCCAAAACATGCTTCAAAATTTGATTTTATTTTAAGGAAGTTGATTATGATGAGATAATCATCCTTTTTAAGCTGACCTGAACCTGCCTTTGATTTTTCAGGTGTAGGGCTTGCTTTACGAGGAGACTTTTGTGACGAAGCAGATTTTTGAGTTACCTTTTGAGATTTGGAATGTCTGGGAGGCATTATGAAACTGGCACATAACAAGAAAAAAGATTAGAAAGTAGAAGAAATAAGTAAAAAAGAATGTAAACATGCCTGGTCAAAATATTGAAAATGTCAGGAAGGGGTGTGTGCCGAGGATTGATGGGTAGGTAGCGAGGAAGGTCAGTGTGTCACATGTGACAGGGATGGGGTAAGAAAGGAAGGGATGTTTTGTGGCCAAAATGTGGTTGTGAAAAAAAACGGGAAAAAAGTGCTGATTTGAGGTCATAACTGACACCCTTTTTTGAAATAAGTGACTTTTTTGCAAAATTTAAGTGCTGATTTGTAAGTGCTGATTTGGTTTGAAATCCGCACTTAATTTAAGTGCGGATTTGCCAGAACTGACACCCCCTAATGTCTCATTTCACTGATTTGTCAGCATCATCCCATTCATACACAGCACTCTGAAGCATAACACTTTATAACTCAAAACATTGTACATCATTTACATTTTTATACCATTAAAGAGCCATTCCTTACTCACTCTCAATTCACCACCTCAACATGAAATCACATATTTTCAGCTATCACATAATTTTTCAGTAATTCTTTTTTCTTTCACCTCTCATATCCTTTTCCTCTTCTCCTCAAACATCTCTCAAAGAATTTGAAGTCTATTTTTTTCTCAGCTCATCTCTCCAGTTAAGTCATTTTTTTCACTTTTATTTTTATGTTTGCTAATCCTTATTTTTTTTACTTTTACTTTTACTTTTTCTTCTTTTTCTTTTTTTTTCTTTTTTTTCCAGCAAGTGCTTTTTTTGGTTTTTAAGGTTATACTAAATTAATTTTTCTTTTTTTCTTTCTTTTTTCCCTCCATCATCCCCCTTTCCCCCCTTCTTGGCATTCTCAAATGATTTTTTACACGCCCCATCTCTCCCCCCCCACCCCTCACTCACTTCAGAAGCCCCAGAAAGACAGAAAAGCTGCCTGTTTGGGGTACTTAAACCCTCCCCCCACCTCTCCCCTACTTCCCTGGCTGGGGTATTTTAAACCCCCCCTGCCTGTCCCCTACCTCCCTGGCCTCAGAAACCCCAGCCAGGAAGTGAAGCTGTGTGGTTGGGGTACCTTAACCTCCCACTACCTCCTCCCCTATTTTACCTACCTAAACCACCACCAAGCCCAAAATATAAACAACAAGCCATCCAGGTTCATTCCTGGATGGTTAACCACATAACAACACATACAACAAGCCATCCCTCTTAACATATAAACATCAGCCATCCAGGTTCACTGGCTGCCTGGCTATTCAAAAACCTGAAAACCTCACCCTCCTTTCTAAAAATTTAATAGAAATGAAATGACCAGACCTATGAAGCCACCCTTACATTTCTATTACCCACCCTGTCACACCTGCTTCAAAATTCCTAAAATAAACTATACAGATATGTATTAGAAAATTTATTAATTTTTACTGGACAACATATTCCTTCATCTGCTAGAATTAAAGGACATGTTTTATATTTCCAGGATTATAGGTGTATAATCAATTTTGGATAAGGAAATGAAATCATCTAACAAGTTTGGAACTCTTCTCGCAATAATCACCAAACAATAAAAGCTCCTCAAGGTTTGAAATCTTGTCATGACTTTACTAATTTTGGCTTCTCCTTCCAAATAAATCAAAATCTAATCCAAAGGATAAAAAAGTTAAAAAAAGAAGGAAAAGGTAAAAAATTTAATAAAACTTTAGGTTGATCAAAAAAGTATGGAAATTTGTAGAGTCACAAAATATTTTTTATTCTTACATAAATTTTTAATAAATATATCCAATATTTCAATTTACTAAACTAAAGTAATGGGCCAAAAACCTTGTGTTTTATAAAATTTAATCATGAAAAAATTAAATTGTTTCAGGGGGCTCCTCTAGCCAATAGTTGTGGAAAGTCCCAAACTTGGTTTCTAGACTTGATCTGAATTTTGGCTTGAGGAATTGTCATTACTTTAAAACTAGTAAGTTTTACTTATCTTATTTATTTATTTATTTATGTAATTATATTAAATTTTGGTGATTTTCAACCCTTACTTCAATAAAATGCAGGGGAGGTTATTGCCAAATTTTCAAATCTGACATTGGAAATTAATGACTTTGAAAAATTTGGTGATACCCACCTTTTGCTTCAATAAAATGAAAAGAGGGGAATTTCCAAATTTTCAAAACAGATATAAAATTTTGAAGAATTTTTTGTATTTATAAAAATAAAATTATTGAGTTGAATCTAAAGATGAAAAATTGTATGAGTTTTGAAAATTTTTGCTGAAGAAAATCATCTATATTCAAGACCTTTGAAAAGTCAGCATACAAGAAATTATCACCAAAAAGAAATAATAATAAAATAATTTAACCAGAAAAAAATTACTCAATTATAAAATTCAAGCAATTTTTTAAATTCCTCATAAGATTGGCCATATTTTATACATTCTGTAATGAATTCTTTTTTTAAACTTTCTTTTTTTTAAAATTCACAACTAGCCATTTCTCTTTAAAATTAGCAGCCTTTTTTTTCTTCAAGTGAAGTTGAGCTCTTTCCATCTCCTCTGCCTCGAATTTAGCCTTTTCAAAATTCAATTGAAGCAAAAAAAAAAATTCCTCCAAATCTAAGGCCCACAAATCTTTTGTTAGCATATGATCAAACAATATATTCTCAAAGTCAAGGGAATTTTTTGGAATACAGGATTTTTCTGAGAAAATTGAATAGAAAAAAATAAATATGTTATTGAAGAAGATATATAGTGACAAAAACTTAATTATATATTTTTTCTCAAAATAATTTTCAAGGGAGGAAAAAGAGCTGGTTGATGTATTACCACATTTTAAAAGAGGGTTCAAGTTAATTGAAGTTGAGGCTCAACACTTTAGTTTGGAGTTTGAGTTAGAGGGTTCAGGAAGTTCATCTAAAGCATCTTGCAAAGCAGGATTCTCATTTCCATAATTTCTAATATTTTTTAAAATTTGAGTTTGAGTAGGAGAAGACTAGAAAAGAAATAATTAGAAATTCATATAAGAATAGAAGAAAAAAGTGAAAGTAAACATACATTCAAATTTTGGGGCTCTGAGTACTCAGACCTACTCTGAAATAATTGTTCTTCTTGATAGTCAAGATCATCTTCAGCTGAGCTATGGTTCAAAGCCAGAGGGGAACAATGTTGTTTAAGTACATATGTGTCAAGAGGACTATTGAATGGTTGAGATACAGAGGATATATCCTTAGTAGTATTGTGTATAAACTAAGGGTTTAAATCAACTCTGGAAACCAAAGATTATCCAATTCCTCATAGAAAGGACACATGAAATTGAGCTTTTCAGAAACAGCAGTAATTCCATTCTCCAAACCATCATCATCAATACCAAATCAGGTGTAAGTGGAAGAAAAATGAGCCTTTTTATATTTTGATTGATAAATTTTTAATCTCTCCTTCATTTACTTAAGATTGATTTCAATTCTACCTTTTGTTTTCTTTTTTACTTTGTTTGCCATCAACAAGAAGCCATTGAATTTTGATTAGGGTGGATATCTTATTTGGGTGGAATTCTCTCATCCAAAACATGCATCATAACTTGATTTAATTTTGAGGAAATTGGTGATGATGAGATAATTTTACTTTTTTAGCTGTCCCGACTTTGATTTCTCAGGTGAGGGGCTTGTATTATGTGAAGACCTTTGTGATAAATCATTTTTTGAGTTGCCTTTTGTGTATTGGATTTTCAGGGATGAATTACGAAATTGGTATGTTACAAGAAAAGAGATTACTAGGTTGAAAACATAAAAAAACAAGGAAAAAACATGCCAAGTTAAAATTTTGCAATAAAATGTATCAAATCTCAGTGAGGGGCATATGCCAAGGATTGATGAGGGGATGGAGGTAAGGGTGTTGCATGTGACTGGGATAGGGTGGGAAAGAAAGGGATGATGTGGCCTACATGTGGTTGTGAAAAAAATCTGGAAAAAAGTGCTGATTCAAGGTAATAACTGACACCCATTCTTGAAATAAGTGACTTTTTTGCAAAATTTAAGTGCTGATTTGGTTTTAAATTTGCACTTGAGTTAAATGTGAATTTTCCAGAACTGACACCCTCTAATATATTTATTTTATCTGTACAGTATAGAATTATGTCTACCCAAATCAACAAAAATTGATGCATACAATTCAAATTCCTTTACTTTTGGTCTCTTCTCCTATATCAACCCATTTACCGGTTGCCCAATCCCATCATCAACTTCTTAGTAAATCAGGTATGTGAAGTAAGAAAAGAAGGTTTTATTACTTATAAAACTTATGGAAGACATTCAAAGTGTAGGTATCAGGAGAGGTTGCCTTTTTTCTCTTTCAATTTATTATTTTAAAATTTTTAAGTCACTTAACCATTTCACTTACTAAAATTTTTAGATTTTCAAGCCATGCTTTTGTTATATCATATCTACATTAATCTGGTGCATTATTTCTTGAATTTATTTGTGTTATTAACATTTATTGTCTTGAAGTGTAATTAATTTAACTTTTTTTTCTTTATTTTAATGACTTGTTTCTAGTTAATTTATAAATTTAAATTTAAATTTGGTAATCTGGAGCCCCTACTAGGACAAAATTTAGAGGGAGGTATTGCCATTTTTTTGACTTAAGAATTTAAGAAAAAAATTAGAAAAAAAATATGTTTTTTCACACTTCTGAAATTTGAAGAAATGTAAATTTTAAATTGGAAATATAAAAATTTATGCTTTTAACTGCATGCATTATAAATTAAAAAGATGACTCAAAAATGTACCAGATTTTCATAGTGCTTGATTGCCTTTTTATTAATGAAAAATATGATCAAGTAAAATCTTTAAATAGCACATGTTTAAAGATTAACTTCAAAATAATTTTAAATATGTGCTAGTAAGATTGGAAGAATTTTATCCCTTATGCTGAAATTTTAACAAATATAAGTGTTATATATAATGGAGTTGGATCAACTTAATCATCATCATACCACTCTAACCATTGATCTTTGAGGTAAAATAGAAAGTTATGAAGTATATTACAACACAGAATCCAGTGGACCAATACTTTCATTTGAGCTTTCTTTTTAAGAGGGCCTCTTATTTCCCATAGACTAGAAAAACAGCTGTTTAAAATTCCAAATAAATTTTCAAGAAAGACTTTAACTTTCCAAAGAATTTTTGAACTTGGTATTTTGACTTTCTTCTGAAATTGACCCCCATAAAGCTCAATATACAATCAGAATCAGAATCAGAACCAAAGAGGAGATTAAAAACTATAAAATTTATCTCTTTATGTAATTTATCACAACTTGAGAGTGTGAAAGGCATGAATCTCATATCAAATAAAAAATTAAATTTTTTAAAATGTTTTAGGTTATAAAGTGTTATAATTCAGAGTTGTGTGTAGGGATGAGAAAATTCTGAAAAATCAGTGAAATGGGCCTTTATTGTGAAACCTGAGCACATATGGATGGGAAAGTTCATATTTTCCCAAATTTAAGTGAAACGTTTCCTGAATTTATACTACCTATTATATACACAAGGTACATCTTAATTGTAACTTGGAAAGTTCAGCATCATATAACACTCATATTTTGTAGTTCAATTTGAAATACTTATTTTTCATGAATTATTTATCACTACCTTTGTTATTATATTTTGTTTTAAAAAATTTCTCCACATAAAAATTAGTGAGAAATTTCATTAAGCTCAAAACTCTTCGTAAATTATATACAATTTAGTTAAAGAAATTATTTTCATATGAGTCCCCATCCATTTTTCTGTGGTTCCTCTACTGTCACAAACAACTGAAATTTTAGCTTCAAAAAATATTGTGTCTCTAGGACTTCTAATTTGACACAAATAGATTAAAAGATGAAGTGCAAAACTCATTCCTATAAGATCCAATTCTTATATGTAATAAATTTCATCTTTTTATCCAGTTTAGTTTTTATGGTACTCCAACTTAATGGGGATAGTAATATAAAACTAACAATTATATAGAGGAATTACAAGAGTCATTCAAAACTATTATCACTAGATAGAAGTTTTGAATAAGATACACTATTAAATTAATAGAAAAAAGTATTTTAAGTATAAATTTAGTTCCATTAAGTCATTCATGATTATATTTACTACTAAATTTTTCTATTATGTCACCTGCTTCCACCTCTCAGCTGAAAATCTCACAAGGCAAAGATTATAATTAAATTTTTACTTGTACTCAAAAATACATGTATATTTTATTAAATATATAAGTTCAAATTTTAACATATTTTAAAACCCTCCATTTGCATCTGGTTTTAAAAACTTTTTGCTTTATCTTTTTATTTTTTGCTTCCACCCCCCCCCAAACAAAAATTGTCAGCCAGTAACTTATTTAACATAGTTAAACTGGTCTGATTAAAATTATTACTCAATTATTAAATTACTAAATTTTAAAGTATTATATTGTGTAATTATATTTAATAACCATCTTGAAAATGATTATATATTTTTTAAGTAGTTTATTTTATTTACACAAACCTTTTTCATTTATTTCTAATTTTATTCATTTTATAAAAGTTGTCGGCTGGTCGTCTAGAAGAAGGAGAAAATGGAGGAAGGAATGAGAGGAGGAGAAGGAGGAAAAAGGTATGGGTAATAAAAAAAATAAAATTTAATAAAATTATTTAATTTATTGAGAGAAAAACAACGATAAGTGAGCTGGGAGGTGACAACAACTTGGATTTATTAATATTAATATTATTTTAAGTAAGAGTTCTGCGCGGCAACCAAAATAATTACTATCAGACTTAAAGCAACCTTTAAAATGTTATATAAATTTTTAATTAGAATTTTATTACTAATAAAAAGAATATAAACGTAATATAAAAATTGTATTTAAATTGTTGAGTGTATAATAAGTGATGAGGCTACAGGGGATTATCTAAGGCCCTTTTATAGGCAATGGGTCCTCTGAAGCGCTACTATATCAGTAAATACAATGATTAGAAAGGAATAAAACAAATATATCAAAAAGAGTAAATGAAACATAACAATATAGAGAAAAACATGAAACAATTAATTAAAAGCCCAATTAAGAATCCAATTTCCCCGCCATTAATCCCCAAATCAGTAAGTGACAATAGTAAATAACTAAACAAGAGTGGAAACATAGGAACTATGAGAAATATAATTCCCAACAGATGGTACATCCTGATTAGAGGACATTTTAAGTGAAACAAAATATAATTTGACGCAACAAAACAAGCAATTAATCTCAATTTAGTTCAAATTTGTTTTTTCTAACACAATTAAGGGTCAAAAGAAGCGTCCTTAATAATTGTTTAGTATCATATGAGAGGTATTAGTTAATATATAAATTTAAGTAATTAATTTAAATATATTATAAATCAAATTTACACTTGTAATTATAATATATGTTTTTTAATTAATTAAATATAAATTTATAATTATTAAATACATAAAAATGCGCCATTATTTATAGAATATATTATATTATGCTCAATTTAATTGTATATAAAAATATATATAACCAATAAATTTAATGTAACATTTGTATATAATAAAATTCTTATATAATTTCATTATGTTAATAAAATATTAAGTTATATTCATTAAATACAAGTCTTACCCATTCTTTAAGGTTTTATAATTTATATATCATTTACTGGACTCCTGGAATAGCCTGGCTGACACTCCCTCACTCTAAAAAAACAATAAAAAAAAATGCTAAGATTTTTTCTTTTTGTATTTTTTCAACAGAGCAGGCAGATTTGAAATTTCTTTGCCAGGTATCCATGCATCATGTTCAGATGATTTGTTCTTATATCTCAATAAATATTCAGTACCTCTTTCAGAAGTGATAATTCTATCATTGAGAATTTTATCAATTTCTGCTGTTTCTGTGACTTCCTGAGGGTTCTTCTTAGGTCTTCCTCTTCTTTTTGGAAATAAGTCACTGTTGGAAGTATAAGGTTTAAGCAAAGAAATGGGAAAGACAGGATGTTTCCTATCATATGGAGAATACAATACAACTTCTACTGCATTATCACCAACCATTCTTTTAACAACAAATGGTCCTACAAAAGGATCTTTTAATTTGTGGTTACCTTGTAAATTGAAATGGACAGTAGAGATCAACACTTCATCACCCTTGTTAAATGTGTATTCTTTATGGGATTTATCCCATCTTTTCTTTTCATATTCAAATGCTTTATCAATACAACTCTGAGCATGTTTTCTGCATAGCTGTTGCATTTGCATAAAAGATTTTACACCAGGATGTAGTTCCAACTTAGGTAATTTATTATTGAGAATCTGAGCAGGAGTGTTTGGGACATAACCTAACCAAAGCTCAAAAGGCTTTTTCTCAGTGACAGAATGAACAGTGCTATTATATGCAAATTCAAGACCAGGCAAAAGAGTGACCCAATCATGAGTAAATCTGTCATTATCTTTATATTCTAAACCAAAGGCACAATACCTTCTAATCATATCTTCCAGAGTTTGAATCATTCTTTCAGCTAGACCATCAGTCTGAGGATGGTGAGCTGTAGATAATTTTAACTCACAGCCACAAATATCCATCAAAGAGGTCCAAAACTCAGAAGTGAATTTTGGATCCCTATCAGAGATAATGGCTTTTGGAAAACCAATAATATTAAACATGTAAGACCACCATAAGAAAGCTAATTCTTTGGTGGATACATCTTTGTGGGTTGGAATAAATTTGCACATTTTTGTGAATCTATCAACTATTACCCAACAAGAGTTAAAGCTGTCTTTACCTGCAACAGGAAGACCAGTGACAAAATCCATATTAATGATTTGCCAGGGAGCACTAGGTGCTTCAATATGTTGTAATAACCCTGCTCTCTTGCCTGTTAACTTTTTAGATTTTTGGCAGGAATCACAAGATTCAACATATAATTTTGTGTCTTCAGACATATTAGCCCACCATGCAGTGTTTTTGATTCTAATCAATGTTTTTTCAAGATCAAAATGACCAGCTAATATGTCATCATGACAAAGTTTGAGGATAGTTTCTTTCATTGAAGGAGAAATAACAATTACATTGGTAAGCTTCCTTCTATAATAAATATAACCATCTTCAATAGAAAACTTTCCTTTATTTAAAGCATTTTGGTATTTTGCAGGAAGAGTTTTTATTAATGCTTGAATTGAAGCATTCTTAGGATCATTCAAAATAGTAACTAATTTATTTAAGTCAGAATCTTTATCATATGAATCCAGTATTAACTGTAATAACTCTTCTTCCATGTCAACTATAAATATACCATGTATATGAACAGTGTCATCCTCAGGTACATAAGCAGGATTGGAGTCATTATTTGGCAGAGGCAATCTGGAGAGCATATCAACATTAGAGTGAACATTTCCAGCTCTGTGGATAATAGTCATCCTTCCTCTGTATTCCTGAACAGCAAGTTGCCACCTGAACATATGTCTGTTAGGTGTTTTGAGGTTTAAGAGAGATTTCACAGCACTACAGTCAGTTACCAACTCAAATTTTTGGTCATCCAAGTAGTAATGAAGTTTCTCAAGAGCCCAAACAACTGCTAAGCACTCCAATTGAGTGGCACCATATTTCAATTCACTATTTCTTAAGGTTCTTGAAATATAACAAATTACAACCTCTGAGGATTTATCATTAATAATTTGCTTTTGGTGAAGGGCAGCACCCAGACCAATAAAGCTAGCATCTGTATAAAGTACAAATGGCTTGTTAAAATCTGGAAGAGCCAATATAGGGGCTGACATTAAGCAATTTTTCAATGTATTAAAAGCTTTTTGACAGTCATCATTCCAGAGAAAAGCAACATCTTTTCTGGTTAGTTTTGTAAGAGGCAAGGCTATGACCTGATAATTTTTAATATATTGTCTATAATAGCCACACATACCTAAAAAACTTTGTATCTCTCTTACAGAAGTTGGTGCTTTCACATTTTGAATGGCAGCAACTTTATTATGGTCTACACAAATTTGTAAGCCTGACACAACATGGCCAAGGACTTTCAAAGATTGAAAACCAAATTTACACTTTTTTAAAGATAAGGTCATATTGATTTCATCCATTTTTTTGAAAACTCTATTTAAATGAATCATATGTTCATCAAAAGTTTTAGAAAAAACAATAATATCATCAATATAAACCATGAGCCAACCTTCAATAATTTCTTGATGGAAAGTGTTATCCATGACTTTTTGGAAAACTGAAGGAGCATTTTTAGGGCCAAATGGCATCCTAACATACTTATATATTCCCATATGAGTAGCAATAAGCAAAAAATTTTGAGAATTTTTCTCAACTGGAACTTGATGATAACCTTTATTACCATCCAGACAACTAATAAATTTTGCACCTTGCAAGGTAGCATGTATTGAATTAATTCTGGGTAAAGGATAAATATCATCAACAGTATAAGTATTTAAAGCTCTGTAATCTCCACATAATCTAGCCTTATCTTTTTCATAAGAAATTAAGACTGGGGAGATGACACAATATTTGGGGGTTACATCCACTTTTTCAATGATATTCATTTTCAATAATGTTTCAATATTATCTTCAATATCTTTTCTTTTTGATGGAGAAGCAGGATATGGTTTTTTCTTAAGGGAAGGAGGAATATCACTCAAATTACAGGATAAGGTAATTTTCATCTCTTCCTGAACAATTCCCAAGACATGAGAACCATGAGCAAAAGCCATAGGGAAAGAGGTAATAGAGGCAACAATAGAATCCTTTTGTTCATTAGTTAAATGATCACCAAAAGAAGCGGTATTTATTTCATGTAATAAATCATCCATTTCAGTTGTTGTTCTACCTTTACATTGGGTGAGTGAGTTACAAGATTTCAACAAATGCCCAGAAGGTTTAGGAGAAGAAATTTTGAATTTTCTTTTCCCATTCATTCCTAATGTAAAGCAATTATTTGCTGGGTCCAGTTTCACACCAAACATTGTTAAAATATCATTTCCCATAATAAACCAATTGCTCAAATTATCATTTTTCATGACAACAAACTCACAAATAGCTCTGACAAAACCACCATTATATTTGAAGAATACAGAGGTTTTGTATTTGCCAATAGGAAATAAGGTAGAACCATACCCTCTCCATTTTTCAGAAGTTATAGGCAATAATTTACTCAAATAATCCATATCCACTGAAGCCAAAGCTTTTTCAGATACTACACTTCCTCCAGCACCAGAATCAAGAACTACATCAACATTTTTACCATTAATGATAACAGGTGCCTTTAAAGGGGATATAGGAATAGAATTGTTAGTAATATCTTTAATTATCTCAGCATTTTCTACTGAAGATAAATTCAATACACAATCTTCAGATATATTATTTAAATAATGGACATCATGTTCCAACATTAAAACATCTTTAACAGATTCATTTTCATAGGAGATATTACTTTCACAGTCACTGGAAGAATTATTGACATCAAGTTCAACTTCATCAGTGTCTTCATTTTGTTCAACAAGATGAATTTTCTTGTCACAAACATGACCCTTTTGCCACGGTTTGTTACATTTATAACAAGTACTTGTTGCATATTTTCTAGGTGCAACTGGGGCAGAGGGTTTACCAGATTTTTCTGGGAGCTTTATAGAAGGTTTATTCTGATCATTATAAGATTTACTAAGGTAATTCTTTGGTTCATATCTTTGGTTGAGTAGTACTTCATTACAGATATTAATGAAAGAAGAATTTTCCCTTACATGCTCAGTTCTAGCAACAATCAAATCCCTAAGAGAATTTGGTAATTTATACAAGATTTTATCTCTCCAAATATCATAATCCATCTTTGGATCAATTGCTCTAAGGATTTTAGTTATTTTCATCAGAAAAACAATGGGCTTTTCAACAGAGGAGGATACATATCTAGTATTCTCATACAGTCTTTGCTGAGCTAACCTGAATTTTGAACCACCAAACTGATTCTCAATCAAGGATTTCCAATCATTCCATGTATAATGATTGTTATCTAAAAGGACAGATTCATACCACATCAAGGCTACATTGGAAAATAAAGAAATTAGCTTAGAAACAATTTCCTCATCAGGTAGTTTATAAGATCTCTTTAAATTATCAATTCTTTGGATAAAGTGTTGCCAATCAGAGGAAGAATCACCATCAAAGGTAGGATATTGGTCTAACTTAGGCCAATTTTTCTGACTACTGGGATGGTCCACTTTTTGATTTGAATTATTCATTAGTAATAATTCCTGAAGTTTAGCCAGGTGTTCAGAAATTTCATTATTTACAGAAACAGCTGGTGCATGACCATCACAAGATTTTTTGCTAGTGGCAAAAGATTTTACAGACTCATTGTCAGTTTGTTTAATGGTTGAAATATGAGGAAGAAAGGATGAACTTTGTTCAGGTTTTTTCCCTTTATTTTTATGCAGCTTACTGGAAGAAATCTCATTTAATTCATTATTGATGGTTAAGGTTGAGAACTTTTCCTGTAGGTCAGACACATAGTTTCTTATTCTTGGAATTTCAGACATCTGGTCATTCACTTTTGCAAGAGATAGAACATTTCTGTCCTCAGAAACTGAGTGTTTGGTACTTAGTGCATGGAAGTCATTTTTAGTTTCTTCAACTCATTTTGTAGAGATTTTATTTCATTTTTGAATGAATAATTTTCCTCAATAAGGGGTTTCAATTCACTCAATGTTTTATGCAGACTGATATTTCTATCTGAGATAGCTCTATGGTCACTTCTTATTTGTTTTTGTTGACTAAGAACAATATTCAAGGTTTCTTTGATTTTTAAATAAGCTGTATCTTGTACAGAAGAACTCACTCTACATTGCAAGTGTAAATTATTTAATCTATCATTTTCATGGATTAACACATCTCTCACATGTTTGTCTTTCACAATATTAAAATCAAGGGTATCTTTCAAAATTTCCTCGGAAGTTTTTTCAATTAAGTTATAGATTTCAGGGGGAACAGAATCATTTTTAATTGCAAGAGAAGGATTAATTAAAGATGTAGAAGTTAAATGTAAAGGTTCATCAAATGACAATTTGCTAATTACATCAATAGGGCTACTAGTTACAGGAAGCTGTCTTTTAACAGGTTTAACTGTTCTTTCACCATGTTCAATAATATTAACTGCAGAAGAAGATTTATTAGAAAACATACCCAAGTGACTATCAACCAAATTACTTACCATGGCAGAGGAGGAAACTTCCCCTGGGACTGGGTTTGGGATTGTGCTTGGGCCTTCTTTCTCCTGCTTTGTTGGTAGGGATGAGGAGGTGGATGGAAATTGGGTGTTCTGGATGGGCCAGGCTGATGATGAGGAGGGTGTTGCACATTCTGTTGGTAGTGACTCATTAGATAATCCCATTTCCATTGCTCTACTTCCATAGTATTTGGATTTTGGATGGTTGAGCTGGGTGGCTGTGAAGGTTGAGCCTGAAGTTGAAGCTGATTGGGAGGCAATTGAGGAGGGGCCTGGGCCTGAATCTGGTTCCTGAGTTCTTGGACCTGATCCCACAATGTGTCTACCTTTGCTTTGTACGTCATATTTTCTGTCTTCAACTCTTTTATATGACTGGAGAGGTTGCTGATTTGTTGTGGCAGAGGAAGCTTTTTTATTTTGAAGCCTTTTGGAAGACCTTCTTGAGGCACTAGAGGCTTTACTTCCTTCTGTGGTACTGGGGGAAGGGGGTTTGGTTTGTTTGCATTTCCTGTCATTTCCACATCCTGCAGTATGAGAATTCTTTGTGTTAGCATAAGATTTTTTATGACCAACTTTAGAAGAACTTACAGTGTCAGCATCATAGTCAATTTCTATCTCATCCACTTGCATGTTATCCATTTTTTCTGTCAAATTGTTGGACATACTAGTGGGAAGAATAATATTTTACTTTGTACTTTATAAAAAAAATAATCAAAGTTAGTCAATAATTGCTCCAAATAATATAAAAAAAAAATTTTTTAATTAATTAAATTATAGAAAAAATAACTTTCAATATAAAGTAATAATTTAAAAAATTAATTTTTTTTTTTTTTTTAAAAAAAATGGATTGCAAGTTTAAATTGGGAATAACAAGTAAGTTATTTCAACCAATTAATTACCAATATTAATTATGGCAATATATTGGGACTAAGCACAATGTACTTTTAAGTCAACCAAAAATTAACAATAATTAATAATAAAAAAAATTAAATTAATAATTCAATTTGTATTAATAATAATGTTAATTCTTCTAGGACTAAGAGGATTTAACACTCTATAATGGTCAACTAGGAAAAAAAAAAAATTTTTAAAATTGAACACTTACACTCAGTGAATCAGCAATTAAGCCACAATCACTGTTATTGCAATAAAAATATAGTATTATGAGTGAGAGGCGCAAAGGTGAACTTACTATAGTGATCGAAAAATCACTTCAAAATAATATAAAAATTAATACTATATAAACCTAATATGTCGAACCCAAGTTCGAAACACAGTCGCGGCAAAAGTTTCGTTTTGCTAGGTGGTCCGTGCGTTTTGTCGTTCGTCGCCAGGCTTCGATCGTCGTCGTCGTTTGGAAAGGCCCTCAGTTGTCGGCTGGTCGTCTAGAAGAAGGAGAAAATGGAGGAAGGAATGAGAGGAGGAGAAGGAGGAAAAAGGTATGGGTAATAAAAAAAATAAAATTTAATAAAATTATTTAATTTATTGAGAGAAAAACAACGATAAGTGAGCTGGGAGGTGACAACAACTTGGATTTATTAATATTAATATTATTTTAAGTAAGAGTTCTGCGCGGCAACCAAAATAATTACTATCAGACTTAAAGCAACCTTTAAATTGTTATATAAATTTTTAATTAGATTTTTATTACTAATAAAAAGAATATAAACGTAATATAAAAATTGTATTTAAATTGTTGAGTGTATAATAAGTGATGAGGCTACAGGGGATTATCTAAGGCCCTTTTATAGGCAATGGGTCCTCTGAAGCGCTACTATATCAGTAAATACAATGATTAGAAAGGAATAAAACAAATATATCAAAAAGAGTAAATGAAACATAACAATATAGAGAAAAACATGAAACAATTAATTAAAAGCCCAATTAAGAATCCAATTTCCCCGCCATTAATCCCCAAATCAGTAAGTGACAATAGTAAATAACTAAACAAGAGTGGAAACATAGGAACTATGAGAAATATAATTCCCAACAGATGGTACATCCTGATTAGAGGACATTTTAAGTGAAACAAAATATAATTTGACGCAACAAAACAAGCAATTAATCTCAATTTAGTTCAAATTTGTTTTTTCTAACACAATTAAGGGTCAAAAGAAGCGTCCTTAATAATTGTTTAGTATCATATGAGAGGTATTAGTTAATATATAAATTTAAGTAATTAATTTAAATATATTATAAATCAAATTTACACTTGTAATTATAATATATGTTTTTTAATTAATTAAATATAAATTTATAATTATTAAATACATAAAAATGCGCCATTATTTATAGAATATATTATATTATGCTCAATTTAATTGTATATAAAAATATATATAACCAATAAATTTAATGTAACATTTGTATATAATAAAATTCTTATATAATTTCATTATGTTAATAAAATATTAAGTTATATTCATTAAATACAAGTCTTACCCATTCTTTAAGGTTTTATAATTTATATATCATTTACTGGACTCCTGGAATAGCCTGGCTGACAAAAGTAATTGAATTAATGAAGATAAAAACTACAGCAAAGTTGTATATATAAGTCCATGTAATTCCTGGGACTCAGACCTTGCTTGAAGTTGGCTTAAGGGGGGCTAGGGAGAGAAAAAAAAAGAGCCTTTAGTATTTCCTTTGGACTTAAAGGGAGAAATTTTCTTTAACATTGATTTTTATTAAACTTAAATATAAATAGTTTCATTTAACTAAATTTTATTTATTTTATTAAAATTAAACTTAAACATTACATTTATCTTCTCGCTTCATCTTAAAATACTTTTATTTTAAAGTTTTAAATTATTTATCAATGATTTTGTTGAATTCAACAAAATTCAAGTTTTATGAAACTTTCCTATGTAAGGGGATTTTTTTTGTTGTTTTAGCTCATAAATTTTTATCAAAACCATTTATATTTTTATTACTTATCATTAAAATAAATGAAATATAAAGTCTTTTTTTTTATTTAATAATTGCTTTCACATATAAACTGTTTGATGTGAACATAATAATTAATAATTAATATATTATTTCGACTAAATTAGACTCTCTACTAAATAGCTATATTATTTCTTTCAAATCACTACACAATATATGGGTTGGACTTTCTAGAAAGTCCCCAACCTTAACTCAGATGGAAGTCAGACTGAACTCATACTGAACCCATACTGAACTCTACTTGAACACCCCCCTAAAACTGTTCTGCTGAGTGGTTTTTATCCCTTATTGTATGATTCCTTTTTCAATAGCTCAATGTGTTTTCAATCTGTGGCAAGTCTAGGTCCAAGGTTGTGGACTCACTAGTAAGTCCTCCCCCCATATTTTGTGGTGAATAATCATAAAGAATCATCCCTATTTACTTTACAAGACATCAAAAATCCTCATTTTGAGTCATCTGGCCCTTTTCATCTTATATATTGAATGTGCTACATGGATCCCTCATCTTTTCATTCTCATCAAATAATCTATTTGTATTCTTTATTTTCTAATTTTTATCACTTCCCCTCTTCTTGGATTTCAGTAAGTTTTTTATTCTTAATTTTTATCTTTTTTATTTTTTTATTTTGTGCCATGCTTTTTTACAAGTTACATTACCTTCTCATATTCCAATAGTAATTTTATTATTTTGTTACTTATTTAATTTAAATTTTTAAATTGCTATTTACTTTGTTTTATTTTTTCATCTTTGAGAAATTTCTCTCTGGAAATATAATGTCACTCTTAAAATCAAGGTTGTAGCTGCAACACTAGCCAGAAAGTTACTGAAGATGATCAATTAATTTCCCTTCTAAAAAAGCGTCTTAAGGATTTAGTAGATCAAAATGATGTATTTTTAATCAATTAAGGTGTTTATAAAAATTTCCATAAAAAATTGGACATTTCAAATAAATCAACAAAAAATTTCCCCTCAAATAAAGGTCACTTAAATTTTCCCAATCTTATTTCTGTAATTGGATATTTCAAAATATAATGGCTTCATTTCTAAGTTAAATTTTAATTTTTCTTTCACATTTTCAACCATTTTTGTTGACTATTTTTTAATATCATAAAGATTCTGGAATTTTAATTCTTCTATGGATTTTTGTGGAAATATTGTTAATTTTGTTGAAAAAAAGCAAGGTTTTTATTCTTTTTACTTGATATAAATCTAATTGAAATTAATATGGTATTTTTAAGCTCAATTTCAAATATTTGAATGTTATTGAAAATTTATAAAATGATGGTGAAAAAACTGAAATTTATTATTAGATTATTTTTAGTAGTTATTTTAAATTATATCATATTAAAAAATATTAAATATATATCTCAAATTTCTTCATTATTGTTTTGAAAATGATCTATTTCATAAGTTTTGTAACATAGAGTGAAAAATATTTCTCAATTGATTAAAATATGTTCCACAAATTGAGACATTCCCAATGTGAGTTTTTTTTCCTAATTTAAGGTTAATCTTCATCTTTTATTATGGATTATAATTCCTCAAAGTGATTTTAGTCAAAGTAAAATCACCTTCTGCTTCACTATTTATGGATTAGATGAGCTTACACACAAATTTTTGCACCAAAACTTCATCAAAATAATTTGGTACAAATATTTATGTTTACTATTATTTAAAGTCATACAATTATAATAATAAAATTTAGTGTATCTAATTTTATCAATTAACTAAATCATGTATCCCTTCAATTAGATTTTTTATCTTTACTGAGAAGAAACATGAGGGGGTGTCAAACATTACAAAATATGCCATTCAAGAAAGCCTCAAAAAAGGTACCAAGTAAGTCATTTTAATTCAAATTAAATAACCCATTAACTGGTATACTTCAACAGCATTCTTTTCCCTACACACACCATCTTTTGGGTACATTGAAGCCCCTCAAGCACTTTTTCTCCTTAACTTGATTATTGAACATTAGGTACACACATGCCCATACCTTAAAATTTTTCTTCACCAAATACATATGAGATTATTTATACACACACAGTACACATTGTATCAAGTCTTAAGGAACCCTAAAATCATAGTATAACACTTAATTTATCCCTCCCTTGATTACCCACACTCTTATTTTTTTCCTCCAAACACTAACATGACTCCTTCACTATTTCAACAGCTTCAAACAACCACTGATTCTCTAGCTCTTAATCTTTTGGTTGATTCTGATCCAGATTCTGATGCTGAGTTTGATTTTTTTATATGAGTCAACTGTTAGGGAACCGCTACCTAACTTCCCAAACCCCATCCATTCACCATCAACCATGATATACACTTCACAATCTTTCTGAAATACCTGATCCCAGTTTTCAGCAAATTTTAGGAACTACTTATCATGGTTTTAAATGCCTAATTGATTTAATCCATGATCATTATATTTACCACAACAATTCTCATTTCCCACAGAGGGACCCTGAAATACAAATTTCTGTGGCACTTTGCCAATTTGGCTCAAATGGGAATGGTGCTACCATAACTTTTCTTGAGAAGCTCTTCAGTATAAGTCTAGTTGGGTGTTTTTTGGATTACATAACTTCTGCTTAATATGCAAGTAAGTGCATGTTTCATGCATTTTTAATATTCAATAAGAGATTCTTTGTCTTTTGATTGTGTAAATACATTTAAAATAAATTCCAGCCAAATCACAAAGAACAAAATGGCAATACCCTCCCCTAAAAAATCATAAAGAAAAAAAATGGAAATACCCTCCACTGCAATTTACTCAGGGAGGGGGTCAGGATTGCCAATTTTTCATTTTTATTTAATAAATGAATAAATAAATCATTCAAAAAAGATGATCAACCAAGTAAAAGTAATAGTATTCAGAATACTACCAGCCAATGAGCTCAGATGTGACTGAAGCCAAATAATACTTTGACATGGAATTTTATTGTGGACTCATTCAGTCAATTATTTGTCTGAATGATTACCTTTATACAGCAGCAAGGCCTGATGTCCCATTACTTAAAGTTGATTATCATCTTTAATGAATGATTAATCATAAATTTAAAAAACTAAAATGAATTTTTTGAAATCCTTTATTTACCATACTTATCCTCTCTCCCTGCACCTTTACTTTTCATCAAACCTTCTTGCCTCACTTTACTTACTAAAAAAATGTAAAAAAAAAAGTTGGAAAAAATTCTTAGAAGTGTGCTGGGCATACAGCCAGCACATTTCCAAGGCTAGAAAAACAAGAGAAAAAAGAAAAAAAAACTTACCAAAAATTTTTGGATCAGTCTATAAATGTTCTGGTACTGTTTCCAAATTGATTTGGAGAGTAAAAAAAATTAGTAAAACCACTTTGAAATTTGCTGGGAATGCTGCCAGCAAATTTCCAAAGCTAAAAAACAAAAACAAAAACTTACCAAAAATGCTCAGAAAAAGTCTGTAATTGTTCTGGGACTGTTTCCAAAGCGATTTGGGAGAAACCCCCCCCCCAAAAAAAGGAAAATAAAATAAAATAAAAAAAGTCAGTTAAAAGAAATGCAGAATCAGTTACCACTCACCTTAGGTAAGTGTTGGAAGGGGCTTGAAGAGAAAAATGAGGAACATGTGAGTCTGAGAAGAAAAAGAAAGAAACATACCATGATGAAAGGGCATAAAAAGATGTAAAGAGGAAGAGTTTTGGGAGAATCTGGAAGAAGAATTGGGTGGTGATTAGGATATGCCTTATGAAATGTGTTCAGAAAAGTGTTTTAAAATGTGTTCTGAAATGGATGAATATATATATTTGAGCGGGAGTACAGGATAATGTGTGGTTGGGGGCAAAGGGGTCTGATGTACAGTGGATTGTGGGAATGTATTTATTGGTGGGATTAATTGTGGTTGGGGTTATGGTGCAAGAATAGGAAGTATTTGATGAAGTATTTGACCAAATTTTTGACATGTCTGATCCCAAGTCTGTCATTTATGATGGCATTTTGAGACTGAAGTCTGCCAGGCATATATGGTAATTTTTGACACCCCCTATTACAATTATTAATTTCTTCAAATTTTCAATTTATGTATCACAAAAAAAGAATTATTTTCTTGGTTATTAAAAAAACACAGATTAAATTTTTTATTTTACTTGTGTATCAATAAAGTCCTCCACACTCCTTATTTTTATTATTATCAGGGGATTTCAAATTTGGAAAAATTGTGCTTATGATAAGTGAATTTTTCAAAAATAATAAACATTTAATTTTAATAAAATAAGTCATATATTTCAAAAATGGGTGTCCAATTTGACCTCAAATCAGCAATTTTTCATTTTTTTCCCAAACATTTTTTCTCCAATAAAATCCTTTCCTCACAAATATCTTTCTCAAAATTTCAGCTGAAATTTTCTTTCAAATACTTATAAAATTAAATTCATTATTCTAAATCTAATGAGCTATTTAGATTTATGAATGAGGGAAAAATTAATTTATAGCCATTTCAATTTAGCTAGTTTTTTTAAATAAAAATGGGATTTCTCACAAATTTTTTAGCTAAACAGGAAATAGATGAAGATTCTTCAAAATTTGGAAGCAAGAGAGAAAAGAATAATAGAGGAGCAAGAGAATAATAAAATGGAAAAGATAGGGGAGTTAGAGGGGAATGGAGAAAGAGGGGAGAAGATGGAAGAAAGAAAGAGTTACACCCCTGATCAAGAGAAACTAGTGTCAGAAAACTAATTTCAATCATTGTTTTTTCCATCTTAATTCTATAATTATAGAAATATAAAACAGATAAGTTAGCTCATTTTGAAGGCAGCTCTTTTTTTTTTTGAGAAGATGCAAATTTTTGTGAAAGGAATGACCTATTTTGCTTTTGCAATATTTCAATGTTGAAGCCAATGTGTTTTGTAAATATGCATATATATAATTGAAAATTCCACCAAACTTATGAATGGGTTTTTAAGTGTGAATTTACTAAATTTGAGACACCCCTATTATTGTTCTAGAAAGTTAGTTTTGAATTTATCTATTTCTCAAATAATTTCTCATTCTTGGCCTCCAGGAATGCACACATTAGGGGGTGTCAGTTCTGGAAAATACACATTTAACTTAAGTGCGGATTTCAAACCAAATCAGCACTTAAATTTTGCAAAAAAGTCACTTATTTCAAAAATGGGTGTCAGTTCTGACCTCAAATCAGCAATTTTTTCATGATTTTTTTTTCAAAACCACATTTTGGCCACATCATCCCTATCACATGTGATACACTGACCTTCCTCGCTACCTACCCATCAATCCTCGGCACACACCCCTTCCTGACATTTTCAACATTTTGACCAGGCATGTTTACATTCTTTTTTACTTATTTCTTCTACCTCTTAATCTTTTTTCTTGTTATGTACCAGTTTCATAATGCCTCCCAGACATTCCAAATCTCAAAAGGTAACTCAAAAATCTGC
This sequence comes from Hemileia vastatrix, assembly GCA_030280995.1. NCBI lineage: Eukaryota > Fungi > Basidiomycota > Pucciniomycetes > Pucciniales > Zaghouaniaceae > Hemileia > Hemileia vastatrix. The sequence continues at coordinate 34,135,765 of JASXTE010000004.1, forward strand.
TTTGTCACAAAAGTCTCCTCATAAAGCAAGCCCTACTCCTGAAAAATCAAAGTCAGGTTCAGGTCAGCTTAAAAAGGATGATTATTTCATCATAATCAACTTCCTTAAAATAAAATCAAATTTTGAAGCATGTTTTGGATGTGAAAATTCCACTTGTATTGGACATCCACCTTCTTCAAAGGTTAATGGCTACTTATTGATGGCCAATGAAGTAAGGAAGAAAACAAGGGGGAGAATCAATATCAATCCTAAAAAAATGAAGGAGAGATTTAAGAGTTACCAATCAAAATATAAAAAGGCTCATCATGCTGCAAATGAAACTGGCTTTGGTATTGACAATGATGATTTGGAGATTGGAATTACTACTGTTTCCGAAAAGCTCAATGTCATGTGTCCTTTCTATGAGGAAATTGATAATCTTTTTGGCTCCCAAGTTGATGTAAACCCTTGGTTTCTACATGATACTACTAAGGATATACCCTCTGGATCCAAACCTTCCTATAATCCTCCTGACAAACCTTTACTTGAAGGAGATCAATCCCCTCCACCTTCTAACCATAGTTCAGCTGAAGATGATCCCGACTATCAAGAAGAACAATTATATCGCAGCAGATCTGAATCCTCAGAGGCCCAAAATTTAAATGTATGTTTAGTTTTTGTTTTTTCTTCAATTCTTTTCTGAATTTCTCTTTCATTCTAGTCTCCTCCTACTCAAACTCAATCTTCATTAAATAGTCTCGATTCTGGAAATTTTAATCCCACTTTAGAAGCTGCTTTAGATGAACTTCATGAAGCCTCTTGCTCAAGCTCCAAACTAAAGCGTCGAGCCTCAACTTCAATGAACTTGAACCATCTATTAAAACGTGGTAATACTTCAACAAGCTCATTTGGCTCCATTGAGGATTATTTTGAAAATAAAGATATAAGTAAGATTTGTTTACTATATATCTTAATAATTAACTCATTTATTTATTTATTTCAATTTAATTTTCTCAGCAAAATCAACTATTGCGAAAAATGCCCTTGACTTTGAGAAGATGAAGTTTGATCATATGCTAAGGAAAGATCAGCAAGCCTTAGATTTGGAAGAAAAAAATTTGAGGCAGAGCAGATGGAAAGAGTAAATGACCTTCAATTTCAAAGAGAAGACCGTCAATTTCAAAGAGAAATGGCTACTTGTGAATTGGAAAAACAAGAGAGTTTTTTAAAAAAAGATTTCATTATGGAATGTGTAAAAAATGGCCAATCTTATGAGGACATTAAAAAATTACTTGACCTTTTCAATTGATAAATTGTTTTTTTAGTTAATTTAATTTTTTTTGATTTCTTTTTGGTAATATTTTCTTATATGCTGACTTATAAAAGGTCTTGAATATAGTAACTTATTTTTGACAAATTTTTGAAAATATCATACAATTTTTCTATCTTTACATTCAAGTCAATAAGTTTGCTTATACTTTTATTTTGACAAAAATTTGAAAATATAATAAAATTTTTCTATCTTTACTTTCAAGTCAATAAATTTGCTTATCTAAATACTTCTAAGTCAATAAAATTCAATATCTCTTTTGAAAATTTGGCAATACCTCCCCTTGAATTTTATTGAAACAAGGGGCGGGTACCACCAAATTTTTCTAAGTCATCAATTTCACATGTCAGATTTAAAAAATTGGCAATACCCTCCCCTGCATTTTATTGAAACAAGGGGTGGGTACCACCAAATTTTTCAAAGTCATCAATTTCACATGTCAGATTTAAAAAATTGGCAATACCCTCCCCTGCATTTTACTGAAGTAAAGGGTGAAAGTCATCAAAATTTAATATAATTACATAAATTAATTAATATATAAATAAGATATGTCAAATTTACTACTTTTAAAGTAATGACAATTCCTCATGCCAAAATGCAGATCAAGTCTATAAACTAGGCTTGGGACTTTCCACAGGTATAGGCTAGAGGAACCCCATGAAACAAATTAATTTTATCATGATTACCTTTTATAAAACACATGGTTGTTGGCCCATTACTTTAATTTCATAAATTGAAATATCATATTTATTTATTAAAAATTTATGGAAGAAATTAAATATTTGGTGACTCTATGAATCCCCATACTTTTTAGATCTACCTAAAGAATTATTAAATTTATTACCTTTTTCTTCTTTTTTCAACTTGTTTATTTGTTGGAATAACTTTTGACTGATCTGGAAAGAGCAACCAAAATGCATGAAGTCTTGAAAAGATTCCAAACCTGGAGGAGCCTTTGTGGTTTGGTGAATATCGTAAGAAGAATTCCAAACTGTTTCAATGATTCCATTTCCTAATCCAAAATTGATTATACATCTATGATCCGGGAAATATAATCCATGTCCTTTAATTCTTGCAGGTGAAGAAATAGGTTGTCCAGTGATAGGATTAATATATGTGAAAATTTCATAAGTGAGGTAATTGGCATCATTTGAGTGGGTGTGAATTCGGTTATAAAATCCAGAATGAGTGATTATAACATTTGAAAACATTAGATAATCACTGCTAATATCTTCCCATTCAGAGTTGCTGTCAGGCTAAGGTCAAGTACAAGGATGTGAACTAGCTTGAATGGTCAGTTGTCTAGAAGATTTTAATGTTCCTATATGAATACTATAGTATTAATCCACTAAGTTGTAAAATAAAATCAAATATAAAGGTCTCAGTAATATAATTCTCACTTTTCTTATATATGGCTTACAATCTTTGTAGTTGGTAGAAAAATAGATTATATAATTCAGATACTATTCAAAAGTCTTATAAAAGTACTAATTGATATGTATTGTAATTGATTTGGTTATATTGGTTAAATTGTAATGATAAAGAATGTAGAAACAAGACCAAAAAACCTCCTCCTTTTATACACACTGAGTTCCCCAATAAATCCCTTGATATACCATCCAATACACAGTTAATGACGCCTCAAAACAACTAATAGATCTTCCCATCAACATCCCTAGTGACCCATGACATAAGTAGACAGGTAACAACCGCCAAAATACTGTAATAATAAGGGAAATCCATCAAAAATTAAAGAAAAAGACAAAAAGAGAGTATATGCGTATAAAACAATAATATAAAAGACTAAAGGAGACTATTTAAGGTTAATAATAGCTTAATAATAAGGGGGATTTACCGTAGAAATAATGAAGCTAATCCTGACATTATACTACGTGAAATTCCCATTCAAAAATAACCAAAATTGACCGAGAAACCACCCAAAAACTTAAAAAAGAGCGTGAGATGTGGGGTAACTACATGCAGTTCTTGGCAGGCGCTTGCACGGGTAAATCCTTGACTAAAATTAGGCGAATTTAAGCGTGGTGATGAAATAAAGTGCCAAGAGTGAGGTTATTAATGAAATTAGTGCATATAAACAAGGTCAATGCATTATTAATTAAGCTAGGACACTAAATAAGCGCCTGTCGCCTATTTTAGTGTGTTTCCCCACAGTGGGTGTAGAATGTGGGGTAATTATAGTGTGAAAAAGCTAACTTTGCTAAAAATGAAGCTATTCACACGGGAAAAAAGCAGGAAGTATGTGACCAGTACACAGAAGCCATTTCTGGCATAAAAAACACCAAATTTGAAAAGTTTTATTTTTATGCATTTAAATAGCCAAATCAATAGTTCTAAATGAGTCCAATTGATCTGTCAAAGCGCAATTTTGATATTTTCAATTTTATAGCGCATATAGTCAACTTTTAAGTGAAATAAAGCGCATTTCTTGTTTTTTGCATAAAACAATGAATATAACAGCTTTAAGTGTACTTAAAAATTATGTAGCCTTATACTTAAGGTTCTTAAGATTACCCTAGCATATTCCAACTTAATATTAAGTACATAAGACCTATAAAAGGTGGATATATGCGTGTATATAAGGTGTTATAATGGCATTTTTTGTGTATTATCATAGTTTTACTTATGTATACTATTTGTGTACTCTTATTTATTGTTCCCATGTATAGTTCATGTGTTTAACATAACTTATAATCACTTTTTACTCAGTCCTGGAGATATACAGGTTGACAGTTGCACCAATTTGCTATTCCAAGTCTTGAAGCAACTTCATGATTTATTTCAAAAGCTTTATTACAGAGTTTTATAAGTCAAAGGGCAAGAAATGAATTAAATGAAGGAAAAGTATTCCATTTTTGAAAATCATTATCTAATTCAGCTTTAGATAAAGATCTGAGTAAAGAATATATGCCTATTTGAATTAAATTCAGTAAAATGATATTAAAAAATCCAGAAAATTTTTTAAACATACCAAGAGAAAAACCTTTATCAAATCCTGGTCACCATCCAATACCAATCATGATTCCACCCAACAAATTCTTATTCCTTAAAGGTAAGCGAACGAAAGCCATTTGATAGAGTGTTATGATGAGATCACAGAGTTGATTAAATGATTTATCTTTTAAACCATTAAAAGAATAGTTTTCGTAAATAAATTGAGGTTTGAAAGTATTATTAATAACAGCTTTAACTTCGTCACTTCCAGTTTCAGTTAAATAATGTATATTTTCAGGTAACATTTTCGGATATTGTTTTTTTTTCAACTTTAGTTTTATAGTACTTGATTTTTGAAATATGGCCAAATATTTGATCCAAGTGAATTTTTTTTTTAAATTTCTTTTATTTTGATACTGTTCATTTTTTGTCAATGTTTTAGATGATGATTGAAAAGAAGTTGAATTTGAAGATGAGACTGAGGTAAGTGGTGAATCTGAAGTTAAAGACATGTATTTTTCTACTTAAAAATTTTTTACTTTTCAAACACCCAAAATTATACATTAAAAAAAACTCACTTAATTTAAATTAAAAAAATTAAAATCCTCAAAAGACTAATAAGAATTTTTTTATTTCATTTGAACTTGATGAATATTTTTCTCTAAAATTAAAAAAAACAAAAATATATATATATATATAAATTCAAAAAACTGTGAAATTTTTTTTATCACTTCCCCATTCCCCTAAATTCCCCACTCCAAACCCCTCTACCACCTCCCCAAAACCCTTGTACAAATGTTGAATAAGTTGTCCATGTTCATCAATCCAGTGAGAAGGTTTGAATTGGGCACAGTCTTCACCCCATATATTTGGGTCACAGGCCATTTGCCAGTCACTAAAAAACACAATCATCCGTTTAAGAATTTCATCTTCAAAAACAAAAGCAAAAAAAATCTGAATTTTTATTATAAAAAAATTCCATGACACTTACCTCCAGCGTACCAGGTCCTCAGCATAAACACAAGGTCCACCAGGAGCTATGTCATCATTTAAAACTGCTTTTGTATTCTGTTGATACCATCAGTAGGTCGATCAACAAATTTAAAAAATATATATATAAAAAAATAAAAAACTACATGACTCAAGATGAAGACTCGAAAAATACCTTGAGAACACTAGGATGTAATCAAAGAGCTTCAAAAAAACAGCTTGCAATCTTACAAATGACCGGTAATTTTCCTATGTAACCATTTCAGAATGATTTTCATTCAGCTCTTCACATATGAAATTAATATGACATAGATTTGAGAGAAAATGATACATAGTTCAACTTAGTACTTGCGCTGTTGTATCACTTTTACAGAAAATGTAAAGTGTGGCTTAAATATATCAAAATAGGTTATATGGAAGAAATTTTTAATGGATTTACCGGCCAGAAACAATCAAGTTTAGGATTTAATCTCTAAGTTAAACTCTTGTCATATCTGTATGCTTTACCTTTTGAATATCAACAAAAATTTGAAGTAAATCACGTTCTACACCAGATTGATTACACTCTCCGTCATTTTCACCAAATTTCTCGAGATTTTCTTTTTATTTTGACGCTCTTTTTTATCAATCAAATTATAAACATATTTATCAATTTCTTGAAAAGATTTTTGAATTTTCCATCTTACAGGTGGAGATTTTTCAAAAAGTGACCAGCCTTTCATCAAATCAAACCTTCTTCCAGTTTGCTTTTGAGCAAATTCAAATGCGATCGCAAATACTGAACGATTGAAATTTCCTTCGGGATTTAACTTGAGTAAATTAAGACTTTTACTGAAGCTGAAAACAAATCTCATTTAGACTGTTTCAATCTTTAATGATACAATCACTATACCTCATCTTTACAAATGATTCTAATGTGAATCTATGGAATAAGTCTTGAAAATCAATCAGATGGTATGTTTCTTGTCTACTACTTAATACATTATCTAGCTCCTTTATTGTTTAATAAACAACCGGTGCGATAATTTCCTGAAAAACCAAAAATCCAACAATATGTAGAAAAAATATTAATTATCAAAAAAAAAGTCTTTCTTACTTTATAGGTGTGTGTGGTAAATATATGAGCTGTACTTTTTTGCGTTTGCTTCCATTCCATCCCATCAACAACAAAAATTCCCGCTCCAAAAAGATCAGACAATAATTCTTTACTTAGAAAACCCTAGACCATAAGTACAAAATGAATAATTTTTTTAAGGCAGCCAAAGGGGGGGAAAGGGGGATGTATCCATTCCAAGGAGAGGGTAAAGGTGGGAAAAATCCCAGGCCAAAGGGAGATAAAGAATAGGATAAATGAGAGAAAAGAGGGAGAGAGAGAGAGAGAGAGAGAGAAAAAAAAGGTTAATTTTACCTATAAATTTAAAAAAAACCACGTAAAAAAAATAAAAATAAAAACAAAAACCCAAAAAACCAAAAAACCAAAAAAAAAATTAGCAAAAAATTAAGTAAAAAAGGTAAAATGACTTACCTGGAGAGATGAGTTGAGAAAAAAGAAATATAAGTGAAATTGTTTGAGTGATGTAGGAAGAGAGGAGAAAACGGATATGAGTGAAGAAAAAAAAGAGAGTGACTGAAAAAATATGCGTTTGCTGAAAATATGCGATTTCATGTTGAGTTGATGAAAGAAAACACAGAGAGATAAAAAAAATAAGACTTTAACAGAAAATTCAAAAACCAAAAAAATATGCAAAAAAAATTTACCATTCTCAGTGAATAACACATGCAAATTGATCATTTGAATAGAATGAAAAAAAAAATTAAAATTGCATTGAAAAATGTTAGAGTGTTATTGGAGGAGTTTTTGCCCTTATACTAGTTGATTGAGAAATAAAAGTGTTGGATATAGTCGGAGGTGAATCAAATTGTTCATCTTCATACAGCTCTAACCATTTATCTTTGAGTTCAGCAAGTAGGTTATGAAGTATAGTGCAACACAGAATCCAGTTGATCACTGCCTCCATTTCAGATTTTTTTCTAAGAGGACTTCTTAATTCCCTTAAACTAGAAAAACAGCCTTTCAGGATTCCAATAGAATGTTCAATACAGACTCTTGACTTTTCCAAATGATTTTTGAACTTGGAATTTTGACTGTCTTCTGAAGCTGCTCCCCGAAAATCAGGAAGTACATACTTTCCATTCACATAAGCAGAATCTGCAAGAAGATACTGATCTTCATCAAAGAATTTTTCAGGTTCATTTGAAATTTGCATTCTTTGGAAGACATAGGAGTCATGACATGAGCCAGGATAGCCAGCAAAGAATGATATAAATTTTTTGTTTATGTCACATATAAGCTGAACAAAAATTGAATATCTATAAAGAAGATATATTTGTTTGTGTTAGTTTTAAAGAGAATGAAAGGAGTTAAAAATAATCTACCTCTTTTTACAGTCAAAGTAATTTTTTCCACCTTGAGCAGGTTTCTGGCTCAAAGGAATAGTAGTACCATCAACAAAACCAATACATCCTGGGAAACCCTCTCCTTGCATAACCTGAGATGATTCAAGTCTCTCTTCTTTTGTTGGCCAGGTGAGAGGTTGAGATTCCAAGGAGTTGATGGCAGTGATACATTGTTTGGTGTAAGTGTTAACTGAACCATACCCTAAATCAAAGACATTTTCTAAACATTTCAAAGAGGCTCCATTACCATTTGAACCCAAATGACATAGTGTGATGGCCAATTGAATTGAAGGATGTCGTTGTTCTTTTTGAGAATTATTGTGAAATATGGGATGATCCTGAATAAGCTCAAGCAATTTAAGGGAACATTCCTGAGAAGTCCTGGACAGCTGTCTAAAACTGGGTGTAGATAGGTTAAGAAGTGTTTGGATGGTGTACTTGGGGGTATGAAGTACTTGAGGCTTTCTGGGAAGAAGGTAATGATTCGTGGCCATTTTTGATAAAAAGACAAAATCTTCTTCTAGATCAGAATAAGAATCAGAATCAGAGTCCAAGAGCAGTTCAAGAGCCATGAAAGTCATTGCTTTATGTAATTTATCACGATTTGAAAGTGAGGAAGGCATAACTCTTATATGATATGATATGAAGATGTAAATGATGTACAATGTTTTGAGTTATGAAGTGTTATGCTGCGGAGTGCTGCGTATGAATGGGATGATGCTGACAAATCAGTGAAATGGGACTTGATGGTGAAATCAGCACTTTTGGTTGAGAAAGTGCAGATTTGAGTGAAATAAGTGAATTTTTTCACTTTTGAAATCCACCAGTATTGGGGCTAGTGTGTTTTGGAAAACCACACTTAGAAAAGTGCGGATTTTCCAGAACTGACACTCCCTATTAGAAGGTGTCAGTTTTGCAAAATCTGAACTTAAAGATCAGCACTTATTTAAGTGCGTATTTCCAAAACACACTAGCGCCAACACTGGTGGATTTCAAAATGAAATAAGTCACTTATTTCAATCAAATCTGCACTTTCTCAAACAAAAGGGCTGATTTCACCATAACTTCTCATTTATCTAATTTTTCAGAATCATCCCATTCATACACAGCACTCCACAGAATAACACTTTATAACTCAAAACATTGTACTTAATAGGGTGTATCAAACTTTACCATATACACCTGGTGGACTTCAGTATCAAAACACTATTCCAATATGCCATCATAAATTGAAGATTTGTGTTTAGACATGTCAAACATTTGTTCAAATACTTCCTATTCTTGCACCGTAACCCCAACCACAATTCAGCCCACCAATACAAACATTCCCACAATCCACTGTAAATCAGACCCCTTTGCCCCCAACCCCACATTATTGTCACACGCCACGTGACTCTCGAGGCAAAAGTAGCTCATTAAATCAATAATAAGAGGCTCAAATCCATACTCGAAGCGCAGAAAGAAATTCTCCATAGCAACTTCAACTTTCGTTTGTGTACTTGCTATCCAACCCCGCTAGTCTAAACTCTAAATCTAAATTAGTCAATATGTCAATAGTGTGTCTCAGTCTTTTCTTCAATGAGCGACGCACAGTGCAATAGTCAATGTAATGCTGCACTAAAAGGTTTATTAAATGTCTGTGAATTATTAAAAGGGGTAGTGAGCATAGATGGAGTGTTTAGTGGAGAATTAAGGGGTTAACCGATTTTAGTGAGGAGGGTCCAGGTGTAATGGATGTATTTTTAATGGTCTGTGCTGTGCGGAATAGTGGATGGGTATGAGGTCAATGTGAGGAGGAGTAAAGGATATAAAAGGGGTTGGGTTTTTTGGTTTGATATTCCTTAGAATTAAACTATAAGACGTATTTATAGTTAATAGTGGTAAATCTTTTAAGTTAAATCATTATTATTGTACCTTTCTTTATTTTCTCAATAATCATTTCTAAATCCTAAATCTTTGATTGTTGAGTTCCAACCCTTTGTGAGATCTTAAGAATTTTAATGTTACCTTTCAATTATATTAAAATCCTTCTCGAACATAACTCGAAGCAGTAGTTCTTCCTTTGAATCATCTTCGAATCACTTCCTTGAATCATTCCTCTGTGCTTTGAAGAAGTCTCTAAACTCCTCATCTCACTTACAGGAACATCCTTGACCTTGTGCGTAGGTCATCCGGTGACAATTATCCTGGACTTCTGCTCAAATTTATGTATTCATCCATTTCAGAACACATTTCAAAACACTTATCTAAACACATTTCATAATGCATATCCTAATCATCTTCTAATTCTTCTTCCAGATTCCCCTAAATCTCTTCCTCTTTACATCTTTTTCTGCCCTTTCATCAAGGTATCTTTTTTTCTTTTTATTCACAGCTTCACATGTTCCTCATTTTTCTCTTCAAGCCCCTTCAAACACTTACCTAAGGTGAGTGGTGCATGATTTTTTTTTCTTTTTATTGACTTTTTAAACCTTTTTTTTCTTTTTTTTGGGTTTTTAACTTTTGCCAAATCACTTTGGAAACAGTCCCAGAACAATTTTCAGGCTAAGATCAACTAAATGGACGTGAACTAGCTTGAAAAAGTCTTTGTCTAGAAGATTTTAAATGGTACTATATGAATACTGTAGTATAAATCCAACAAATAGTAAAATATAATTCAGAATAAAGGTTTCAGTAATATAATTCTCACTATTCTTATATGTGGCTTACAATCTTATTAGTTGGTAGAAAAATAGATTCAATAATTTCAGATACTATTCAAAAGTCTTATAAAAGTACTAATTGAGTTTTATTGTAATTTGTTTGGTTATATTGGATAAATTGAAGTGATAAAGAATGTAGAAAACAAGACCCAAAAACTTCCTCCTTTTATACACACTGAGTTCCCCAATAAATCCCTTGATGTACCATCCAATACAATGTTAATGACGCCTCAAACAACTAATAGACCTCTCCATCAACACCCCTAGTGACCCATGACATAACTAGACAAGAAACAACCACCAAAATCCTATTAATAATAAGGGAGATCCATCAAAATTAAAGAAAAGACAAAAAGAGAGTATATGCGTATAAAACAATGATATAAAAGACTAAAGGAGTCTTTTTAAGGTTAATAATAGCCTAATAATAAGGGGAATCTACTGTAGAAATGGAGGGGCTAATCCTGACATTATACTACGTGAAATTCCCATCCAAAAATAACCAATATTGACTGAGAAACCACCCAAAAACTTAAAAAAGAGCATGAGATGTGGGGTAACTACATGCAGTCCTTGGCAGGCGCTTGCACGGGTAAATCCTTGACTAAATTTAGGCCAATTTAAGCTTGGTGATGAAATAAGGTGCCAAGAATGAGGTTATTAATGAAATTAGTGCATATAAACAAGGTCAATGCACTATTAATTAAGCTAGGACACTAAATAAGCGCCTGTTGCCTATTTTAGTGTGTTTCCCCACAGTGGGCGTAAAATGTGGGGTAATTATAGTGTGAAAAAGCTAACTTTTCTAAAAATGAAGCTATTCACACGGGAAAAAAGCAGGCAGTATGTGGCCAGTACACAGAAGCCATTTCTGGCATAAAAAACACCAAATTTGAAAAGTGTTATTTTTATGCATTTAAATAGCCAAATCAATAGTCCTCAATGAGCACAATTGATCTTTCAAAGCACATTTTTGATATTCTCAATTTTATAGCGCATATAGTCAACTTTTAAGTGAAATAAAGCGCATTTCTTGTTTTTTGTGTAAAACAATGAATATAACAGCTTTAAGTGTACTTAAAAATTATGTAGCCTTATAGTTAAGGTTCTTAAGATTACCCTAACATATTCCAACTTAATATTAAGTACATAAGACCTATAAAATGTGGATATATGCGTGTATATAAGGTGTTATAATGGCATTTTTTGTGTATTTATCATAATTTTCCTTATGTATACTATTTGTGTACTCTTATTTATTGTTCCAATGTATAGTTCATGTTTTTAACATAACTTATAAGCAATTTTTACTCAGTCCTGGGTATATACAGGCTGACACTCGCCCACCCAAAAAAACAATAAAAAAAATGATAAGTTATACATTTTATTTATTTATTTGTAATTTTCAGGTATTCAGATTAACTCTGTAGCATTAAAGATTATACTTTAAAGAAATAAAACATAATAAAATATTATGAGTACTGGTTTTTAACCCCTCAGCTGGTTGAACAGAAATTTATTTTTGTTTAAATTTTTTAAGAAGGGTGGATAAATTAGAAATTTCTTTTTCAGGTATCCATTTATCAAATTCATTTGATTTCCCTTTAAATCTTAGTAAATACTCAGTTCCTTTTTATTTAGTAAGGATTCTTTTATTGAGTATTTTTTCAATCTCTGCTTTTTCCACAATTTCTTCAGGTTGCTTTTTAGGCCTTCCCCTTCTTTTTGGAAACAAGTCAGGATCATTTGCATGGTAAGGTTTCAATAACGAGATAGGGAAAACTGGATGTTTCCTATCATATGGAGCATATAATATGACTTCCACTGCATAATTACCAACCATTTTACTTACTACAAAAGGTCCTACAAAGGGATCCTTTAATTTAACATTACCTTGTAAGTTAAAATGTAGTGTTGATATTAGGACTTCATCTCCCTTCTTGAATTCAAATTCTTTATGAGATTTGTCCCATCTTTTCTTTTCATATTCAAATTCTTTTTGTATGCATTCTTCTGCAGTCTTTCTACAAATTTGTTGCATATGAATAAAGGATTTAGTACCAGGGTGTATATCCAACCTTGGTAATTTATTTAAAAGATTTACTGGGGTATTTGGTACGTATCCCAGCCAGAGTTCAAATGGTTTCTTCTATGTTACAGAATGAGTTGTGCTGTTATAAGCAAATTCAAGGCCAGGAATTAATGTTACCCATTCATGTGTGAATTTATCATTGTCTTTGTATTCTAATCCAAAGGCACAGTATCTTCTGATCATGTCTTCTAGAGTTTGTATCATTCTCTCAGCCAGCCCATCAGTTTGTGGATGGTGTGCTGTGGACAATTTCAATTGACAACCTGATACTTCCATCAAAGATGTCCAGAACTCTGAAGTAAATTTAGGGTCTCTGTCAGAGATTATGGCTTTAAGGAACCCAGCAGTATTCATCATCTGAGTTCACCATAGTAATGCCAAGTCTTTTACAGATACCTCTTTATGGGTAGGGATAAATTTACACATTTTTGTTAATCTATCCACTATACCCAGCAAGAATTGAAACTCTCTTTTCCTGCTAATGGCAAGCCAGTTACAAAATCCATGTTTATAATTTCCCATGGAGCTTTTGGCTGCTCTATTTGTTGTAACAACCCAGCTCTCTTCCCAGTTAATCTTTTAGATTTCTGACAAGAGTCACATGTTTCAATGTATTGTTGTACATCTTCTTTCATGTTTATCCACCAGGCTGTATTTTTAACTCTGGTTAATGTTTTGTTAAAGTCAAAATGACCAGATAAGATGTCATCATGACAAGTACTCAACATTAACTCTTTCATAGAAGGTGGTATTACTATAACATTACTTAACTTTTTCCTGTAATATATATATCAATCTTCAATTGATAGTTTACCTTTTTCCAACGCATTTTTATACTTTGGAGGCAAGGTTTTAATTAATGCACTCATGGAGGCATTTGTTGGATCATTAAGAATGGTAGATAGTTTAGAAAAATCTTTATCAGATGAATAATTTTCTAATATAGTTTGCATAAACTCTTCTTCTAAATCCACTATATAAATCCCAAATATATGTATAACCTCATTTTCAGGTACATATGCTGGGTTGTCAGCATCATTTGGCAAAGGACTTCTGGATAATAAATCAACATAAGAATGCAATGTTCCTGCTCTGTGAGTGATTGTCATTCTTCCTCTGTACTCTTGTGCAGCTAGTTGCCATCTAAACATGTGCCTATTAGGTGTTTTCATGTTTAGTAATGATTTTACTGCACTGAAATCTGTTATAAGTTCAAACTTCTGGTCTTCCAGATAGTAATGAAGCTTCTCCTAAGCCCACACCACGGCTAAACATTCTAGCTGTGTGGCACCATACCATAATTCAGTTTTTCTTAAGGTTCTGGATATATAACAGATAACTACTTCAGATAATTTTCCATTTATTATCTGTTTCTTCTGTAAAGCAGCACCTAAACCTATGAAGCTTGCATCAGTGTACAAGATAAAACGTAGGGTTAAATCTGGCAGTCCCAAAATTGGAGCTGTCATTAAACATTCCTTTAATTTATTAAAGGTGTTTTGTCTTTCATTATTCTAAATGAAAGCCTCATTTTTCCTGATTAATGTTGTTAAAGGAGCTGCAATAGATTGGTAATTTTTAATATATTGTCTATAATATCCACACATACCCTAAAAACTTTGAATTTCTTTTACATTTTTAGGTATACCAATGTTTTTAATTGCTTCCACCTTATTCTGGTCAACACAAATTTTTAATCCAGATACAACATGTCCAAGTACTTCAAGGATTAAAATCCAAATTTACATTTCTTTAATGAAATTGTCATATTAATTTCATCCATTCTTTGAAAGACTCTTTTCAGGTGATTTAAATGTTCATCATAAGTTTTTGAAAAAACTATGATGTCATCAATATAGACCAATAGCCATCCTTTAAACATTTCCTGATGAAAAACACTATCCATCAATTTTTGGAAGACTGAAGGTGCATTCTTTGGGCCAAATGGCATTGTCACATACTTATATATACCCATATGTGTGGTTATTAGTAAGCAATTTTGAGAATTTCTTTCCACAGGAATCTGGTGGTAACCTTTGTTTCCATCCAGACAGGAAATATATTTTGCTCCTTGTAAAGTAGCATGGATAGAAGCTATCCTTGGTAGAGGGTAAATATCATCTACTGTGTATGTATTCAGAGCTCTATAATCACCGCATAATCTTGCCTTATCTTTTTCATAAGAGATCAATACTGGTGAAATGACACAATACTTAGGTGTTGTGTCCACTTTTTCAACAATACCCATTTCCAACAACATTTTTATATTGTCTTCAATATATTTCCTTTTTGCAGGAGATGCTGGGTAAGGTTTCTTTTTTAGGCTTCCAGGTATATTATCCAAATCACAGCTTAGAGATATTTTCATCTCATGGTCTTTGACCAGTCCTAGTTCATTTGAACTATGAGCAAATGCCATAAGATATGATTTAATTAATCTCAAAATATTTACTTCTTCAATTTTTGAGAGTTGAGCACTGAAAGAGGCCTTTTGGATTTCATTTTCCAATTCAATCACTTCATTGGTGGCTCTTCCACCTTGCATTTGTTCTTCTCTAGGAGAAATGGCATACACTGAATTTTCAGAACATATCCTGAATTTTCTCTTACCATTCACTCCTATGGTGAAGCAATTGTTTGCAGGATCTAGTTTAATGCCAATTTTTGTCAATAAGTCATTTCCAATAATAAACCAATCACTACAATTATTATTATCCATTACTACAAATTCACAAACTGCTCTTACATATCCATTATTATATTTAAAGAATACAGAAGTTTTGTATTTGCCAATTGGATTTAAAATTGAACCAAAACCTCTCCAGTTCTTTGTTTGAACAGGTTCTAGTTTTTCCTTATACTTACTGTCAAGTTTCATTAATGTATTAATAGAAACTACACTACCTGCAGCCCCAGTGTCAAGAATGGCATTCATTTCTCTTCCACATATAATAACAGGTGCTCTGATAGGTGTTATTTTGTAAGTATCATGAGATACATCTTTAATTATTTCAGCTTCTTCAATGGAAGTTAAAGATGTATCTGTATGAGGTATAGCATCATTCAGGAACATTATATCCTGTTCTAATACAAATATCTCATTTTCATCATCACTGTAAGATATGTTACTTTTACAATCCTCACTGGATTCCACATTTTCATCTTCATGATTACTTGGTTCAGAATTCTGGGAGGTTTCAATAACATTTATTCTCTTCTTACATGTGTGACCCTTAACCCAAGGTTCATTACATTTGTAACAAGCGTTATTTTCTTGTCTCTTAGGGACAAGGGGAGCTGAAGGTTTTTTCTTTTCCACTGGTAACTTACTTGTAGTAGGTTTTACCATGTCAACACTTTGTCTGTAATTACTATACTTGGTTTCATGTTTGTGGTTTAATAATATCTAATTGCATATATTATTGAATCCAGAGGTATCTCTGATGGTTTCAGTTCTAGCCACAATAATGTCTCTAACTGAAATAGGCAACTTGTATATTATTTTTTCTTTCCACTCTTCATAATCCATTTTTGGATCCATAGCTTTCATGATTCTTATTAAATTCATTAAGAAGACCATGGGTTTATCTCCAGAATTTGGATTATATCTTGTTTTTTCATACAATCTTTGTTGAGTGATTCTAAATTTTGGGCCACCAAATTGCCTTTCAATTAGTGCCTTCCATTCATTCCAGGAGTAATTAATTCCCTCACTCAATACAGATTCAAACCATAATAAGGCCACATCTGTAAATAAAGATATTAACTTTGAAGTAATTTCTTCATCAGATAGTTTATATTAAAATTTTAAGTTATCGATTCTTTGTATGAATTGTTGCCAATCAGATTTTGAATCCCCATCAAAAGAAGGGTACTGATCTAACTTAGGCCAGTTCTTTTGGTTAGTTTTTGCTTCCTTAACCTGAGGAATATTGAGTAATTCACTTACTGTAGAAAGATGATCATTTATTTCATCTTTTACTGATTTTATATTCTCAGATCCCATGACACTATGCTCATGTTCAATCATTGGTTTATCATCAGAGTGTTTCATGAAAACTGGTACTCTTTCTACATAAGAGGTATTATCTTTTATTTTTTCAGTATTTTTCAAAATGTTAGCTACTTCAACTTCTACTCTTTGTAACCTATCTTTTATTACAGGTACATGAGTCAAGGTATCATTTAAATTTGAAAAAGACAATTTTACACGTCACTCTATGGTAGCCATAATATTCTGAGATTGTTTTAATTTATTTTCTAAATTTTTAATCTCAGAGTTTAATCTTTTGTTTTCATTGATTAATTCATTATTTGAATTCTCAATAATTTTTAACCTATTTGCTGTTGTACTCAATGATTGTGTGAGGTTTAATAATACACTTTCTGTATTATTGTTGGACTCTCTAGAGAATTCTTCCAATTTTTCAATTCTTAATAATTATTTAATAATTATTTTTGATTCCATTGGATTTTCTTTTAGAAAATATTCAATTTTGTCTGTGTCCAATTCAGAAGACTCATCATCAGGGTAAAGATTTAATTCATTTGATTCCATTTTTACATTAATAGTATTTTCCTGGTGGTCAATAAAACTATGTACATTGTCCTCATTTAAAGACAAGTCTAACATGTTATTTTCAAATGAATAATTTTTTAAATCCTTCTCAATTATATCTAATACCTCTCTATCAATTTCATTACCTATAAGTAATTCCTTTTTAGTATTATATAATTGATCCTGAGAAGATGGATGACTTACCACGGTCTTATTCCATTTCCCTTGCCTCTCCTTGGCCTTCCCCTGTAAGGGTGACTTCTGGATCCCTGTTGAGGAGGGTTATTGTAGTTTTGGGCATACCAATCCCACTTCCATTTGCTGACTGTTATCTTTTGGTCCTCCTCTGGGGCTGGAGGTGTTGCTGTGGTATTTGTTGCCACTGGTTGTTGATGAGACCTTATATCCACTAGAGCCTGGTTGACTTCTATAAAGCCCTGTGCTGCCCTTTTCTCCAGATTGTTGATCTGTTCTACCATATTGTTTACTCTTATTGTTAGTGTATTCAATAGTGTTTATAGGGAGTGAATTTGCTCTTTTAACGTGTTTTTGGACTTCTTTATTGACATTTGTTTTAAAAGCTTTTCCTTTTCCTCCATGGACATTGGTGGGGTGTTGTTTATTATTATTGGTGATTCTTGTCCCTCCATTTGGATGTCCTGTAACAGGTCTTTCAGCTCTAGTTCTTAAGTTATCAGGTTTTGCCTTATTACTTAATGTCAGCTGAAGGGATAAAACAACTGATAAATAAGAAAGAAAGGGAAGAGGATGGGATACAAATAAATACACAGCTGATAATAGAAGAGAAGATAAAGAGGATAAAGGGAGAAAGAATG
Source organism: Hemileia vastatrix (assembly GCA_030280995.1). NCBI lineage: Eukaryota > Fungi > Basidiomycota > Pucciniomycetes > Pucciniales > Zaghouaniaceae > Hemileia > Hemileia vastatrix. The sequence continues at coordinate 34,153,661 of JASXTE010000004.1, forward strand.
ATACAAAAAAATACGCAGCTTAGAATAGAATAGAGATAAGAAAGAACAAAGGGAAGAAATAAAGGGAATAGCTGTGTAGAAACAAACAGAAGAACAAACAAAACTATAATAAAAAGTAGGAATATGATATGGGACAAATAATAAGAAGACAAAGGGATACTGATTATAAACAGGGTTAAGGGCATAGAAAATATTATGAAACAAAATAAAGAAAGGACAAAGGGAGAGAAAGATGTAAATAGAAGTAAATAAAACAAATGAAAGAGAATATAAAGAGGTGATTTCCCTAAGAAATCACCATCTATTTTACACACACCAATTCATATAAATCTTAGTTTGAGCTGCTACTACTGTAGCCTTATAACAAGACAAGCATCCAATAATTATTATAGTTTCCCTGCTATATTGTGTGAGACACTGCATAGCAAATACTGTTTAATTATTATTCCCCTTATCAAATAATATTAAAGATTACATTACTTGGTATTGTATCTTAAATTGGTGAGCTCTGTTACTTCTATAATATAGTTTATATTCCTTATTCCTGATACTTACTGAAGAATAGCTTAAGTGAGTATTGCAGAAGCATAAGATAATATAAGTGTTATATAACTGACAACTTACTGGTCCTGGTAACATACTTAAAGTATATTGAATACGAGTACCTGGTCTATAGCTTATATAGACACTGTGGGAATTATTATTTTATATTTATTTATTGTTACAACATTTAATTGATTAACTTATAGTACTATATAAACAGTACCTGATCTATAGCATTTAATCAAAGCTATAAGATAAGTGGGATTTATTAATATTCTACTATATTTCTTTCTCACTTAAATCTTAATCAGACGTCAGTGCTTCTGATAAGACTTGATTTATCTCTCTTACAGTGACTCAGGCCTGACACTTACAATGTCATTGTTATCACACATATTTACGTGTAATTTAAAGAATTGAAAGTTTAGATATGAAAACTTCAAAATTAGTTTTATCAGTACTTATCAATACCACTGAAGATAATTTTATTGCTTACTTATTGGTATTAAGTGAATTTATAAGTGCAAAAAGTCAAATATGCTTTTATTTGGTCACTTGATATAACTGGTCTACAAAATGTAGCCGTGTTTTTATATTTAAAAGAAAACAACTATCAGTAAGATTCCTTCTAAATATTTAATGAAGATTACAAACCAATAAAAAGAAAAGATTAACAGTCCTGTTAAAAGAAAACAAATAATTAGTTTAATTGGTTTATTATCTGCAAAGATCATAAATTTTATTGGTCTATTGACAGACTCCCACTAATAACAATTTTATGTTAAATTAGTGGTAAAATTGTTGATTCAATATCACAATTCTATTATATAACAGGGCTTCTTTTTCTGAAATCACTATATATGTGACCCCAACCTGTTGTAATTATCCAAATATTTCTATAGGGATATTATTTACGTGCACCTTCTTTGAAAATTTCACTTACTGGATTATAACAGAATTCTTGAGGAAAGGTCCCCAATTGTCAGGCTAAGATCGACTAAATGGACGTGAACTAGCTCGAAAAAGTCTTTGTCTAGAAGATTTTAAATGGTCCTATATGAATACTGTAGTATAAATCCAACAAATAGTAAAATATAATTCAGAATAAAGGTTTCAGTAATATAATTCTCACTATTCTTATATGTGGCTTACAATCTTATTGGTTGGTAGAAAAATAGATTCAATAATTTCAGATACTATTCAAAAGTCTTATAAAAGTACTAATTAAGTTGTATTGTAATTTGTTTGGTTATATTGGATAAATTGAAGTGATAAAGAATGTAGAAAACAAGACCCAAAAACCTCCTCCTTTTATACACACTGAGTTCCCCAAAAAATCCCTTGATGTACCATCCAATACAATGTTAATGACGCCTCAAACAGCTAAAAGACCTCTCCATCAACACCCCTAGTGACCCATGACATAACTAGACAAGAAACAACCACCAAAATCCTATTAATAATAAGGGAGATCCATCAAAATTAAAGAAAAGACAAAAAGAGAGTATATGCGTATAAAACAATGATATAAAAGACTAAAGGAGTCTTTTTAAGGTTAATAATAGCCTAATAATAAGGGGAATCTACTGTAGAAATGGAGGGGCTAATCCTGACATTATACTACGTGAAATTCCCATCCAAAAATAACCAATATTGACTGAGAAACCACCCAAAAACTTAAAAAAGAGCATGAGATGTGGGGTAACTACATGCAGTCCTTGGCAGGCGCTTGCACGGGTAAATCCTTGACTAAATTTAGGCGAATTTAAGCGTGGTGATGAAATAAGGTTCCAAGAGTGAGGTTATTAATGAAATTAGTGCATATAAACAAGGTCAATGCACTATTAATTAAGCTAGGACACTAAATAAGCGCCTGTCGCCTATTTTAGTGTGTTTCCCCACAGTGGGCGTAAAATGTGGGGTAATTATTGTGTGAAAAAGCTAACTTTGCTAAAAATGAAGCTATTCACACGGGAAAAAAGCAGGCAGTATGTGGCCAGTACACAGAAGCCATTTCTGGCATAAAAAACACCAAATTTGAAAAGTGTTATTTTTATGCATTTAAATAGCCAAAACAATAGTCCTCAATGAGCCCAATTGATCTGTCAAAGTGCATTTTTGATATTCTCAAATTCATAGCACATATAGTCAACTTTTAAGTGAAATAAAGTGCATTTCTTGTTTTTTGTGTAAAACAATGAATATAACAGCTTTAAGTGTACTTTAAAATTATGTAGCCTTATACTTAAGGTTCTTAAGATTACCCTAACATATTCCAACTTAATATTAAGTACATAAGACCTATAAAATGTGGATATATGCGTGTATATAAGGTGTTATAATGGCATTTTTTGTGTATTTATCATAATTTTCCTTATGTATACTATTTGTGTACTCTTATTTATTGTTCCCATGTATAGTTCATGTGTTTAACATAACTTATAAGCACTTTTTACTCAGTCCTGGGTATATACAGGCTGAGAACAATTCTAGACTTTTTCCAAGAATTTTTGGTATGTTTTTTTGTTTTTTTGCCTTGGAAATGTGCTGGAAGCTTGCTTTGCCAAACCACTTTGGAAACAGTCCCACATCAATTATAGACTGTTTCCAAGAATTTTTGGTATATTTTTTTTTGTTTTTTTGCCTTGGAAATGTGCTGGAAGCATGCCTGGAATGTTTCCAAGCATTTTAACTAGCATTTTTTTCAAATTGATTCAGAAACAGTAAAAGAAATTTTCAAGATGGTTTCCAAGTGTTTTGGTAAGTTTTTTCTTGTTTTTTTTCTTTGGAAACATGCTGGAAGCATGCCTAGCACATTTCTGAGAATTTTTACACAAATTTTTTTTTCAAATCAATTTTGAAGAAGTACCAGAATATTTCTAGACTGTTTCAAAGCATTTTGTTAAGTTTTTTGTTTGTTTTGCCTCAGAAACGTGCTGGCAGCATGCCCTGCACATTTCTGAGCATTTTTACTAACATTTTTTTTGGTTTTTTTTCCAAATTAATTCGGAAAAAGTACCAGAACATTTCTAGACTGTTTCCAAGCATTTTGGTATTTTTTTTTGTTTTTGTTTTTTTGCCTCAGAAACGCTCTGTCAGCATACCTAGCAGATTTCCAAGAGTTTTTACAAAAATTTTTTTTCAAATTGATCTGGAAACAGTACCAGAACATATCTAGACTTTTTTCAAGCATTTTAGTAAGTTTTTTTCTTGTTATTTTCCCTTGGAAATGTGCTGGAAGCATGCTCAGCACATTTCCAAGAATTTTTACTAACATTTTTTTTTTACCAAATTGGACAGATATCAAATGGGTTAATCTGGAAGATGATTATATTTTTTCATCTAACATTATTGTTACATACAGAGGCTTTCAAAAAAGATTCATACTGACAAAAATGATTCTAATTTTCTTACATTTGGGATTTTCACTGATATTGACCCTAATACTGGACTACTAATTCCCTCACATGCTTAGCTCAAAGGTCATGGATTATACTTTCCCAATCACAAATATATTATTGACTTTTTATTAGGTAATGGTCTGGTGGAAGCAATTTGGAACTCTTCATGAGACAACCATCAAACAACTCAAGCTCCTTCTGGGTTAGAATCTCATGAAAATTTTACTCATTTTGGTTTCTCATTTCAGATCAACAAAATCTAATAAAGAAGGTAAGTAAATTGAGGTAAGAAGGTTCAATAAAAAATGAAGCTACGGGTAGGGAGGCTAAGTATGGTAAATAAAGGATTTCAAAAGATTCATTTTTATTTCTTAAATTTATAATTAATAATTCATTGAAGATAATAATCAACTTTAAGTATTAGGCCAAAGGGCCTTGCTGCTGTATAAAGGTAGTCATTCAAACAATTAGTTGATTGAATGAGTTCAAAATACAATTCCATGTCAATGTATTCTTTGGCTTTGGTCACATCTGAACTCATTGGTTCGTAGCATTCTGAATGCCATTACTTTTATTTGGTTAATTATATTTTTTGAATGATTTATTTATTCATTTATGAAAAAAAAAAATTCAAAATATGTCAATCCTGAACCCCTCCCAGAGTAAATTGCAGGGGAGGGTATTGCCATTTTTTTCTTTGTGTGATTTGGTTAGAATTTTTTTTAATGTATATACACTTAAAAGACAAAGAACCTCCCTTTGAAGATTAATAATGCATGAAACATAAATTCACTTACATGTTAAGCAGAAAGTGCAAAATCCAAAAAACATACAACTAAGTAGGTCTCAATTCTTAAGATGGTACAAACCAACAAAAATTTTAAAATAAAAAGATTAACAGAAATATGAGTGTGGAATATATAAAAGATAGCTCCTTCCCCCAAAAATCATAGTAGCTTTCTAGAAAAATTCAAACATTTCATCTTGTCCTTTCTAGTGACATTAAAAAATCTTAACTAGTTCTTTATAGCTTCTCAATATGACATCTCTATCATCATCATCTACTTCAACAGAGCATAGTACAAAAGACTATAAGCTTACAAGGGGATACTGCATTTCTTGAACTCATTGTGAAAGTTCCAATTACTATTGTGTTAAATACACTGGAGTAAAGAGATTCACATCAACTTGTGAATGTTTTCAATGGCTTCATTTACAATGTGATGCCCTGAAGCTTAATCCAGATACTCAAGGCCAATTTATGTGGTGTAAGAAGAGTTGGAAACAAGATATTGATGGTCATCAAAGTAATTCTCAGGGTTATTAGAAATCATCATTTGTTAAAAAAAGGAAGAGACGTGGTGAGCACCAGGAAAGCTGGCGTGAAATGCAATAAAGTTCTTATTTATATTGCAAACCATTTGGAGAGCAATAGAATACCATGAAAAAGAAGAATTAAGAAAGGATCAGTATTATATGTTAAATATAAATAAGAAGTTACCTCTTTTACTGATCAAAATAATTATTTCCATCCTTTGAAGGCTTTTGACTCAAAGTGATGGTTGTTTTATCAACAAAATCAATACATCCAGGGAGTCATTCATTTTGCATGACATGTGCGTTTTACAGTCAAACCTCCTTATCGGGACATGTGAGGAATTGTGATTGAAGTGAATGGATGGCTTTGATGGTTATCTTAGTTTTTAAATATACTGTTACATGACTTATACTGTATAGGTTCTTGAGACAAGTTATGGAAGCACTGTTCCCATTTGAACCAAATCAGCAAAGTGCCACAGATATTTGTATTGCAGGGTCCCTCTGTGTGAAATTAGAATTGTTGTGGTAAATAGAATGATCATTAATTAAATCATGTAGGTATTTAAAACCATGATAAGTAGTTCATAAAATCTTCTGAAAAATGGGTTCAGGTATTTCAGAGAGTTTGTGAAGTTTATATTGTGGTTGATGGAAAATGGATGGGGATTGGGAAGTAAGGTAGTGGTTCTATAATGTGTGAGTCATATAAAAAAATAAAACTCAGAATCAGAATCTGGAATAGACTCAACCAAAAGATTAAGGGCTAGAGAATCAGTAGTTGTTTGAAGCTTTTGAAAAAGTGAACGTGTCATGTTAGTGTTTGGAGGTAAAAAATAAGAGCAAGAGTAATCAAGGGTGGGATAAATTAAGTGTTACACTATGATGTTAGGGTGCCATAAGACTTGATAAACTGTTTACTGTGTGTTCATAAATAATCTCATAAGGGTTAGGTGAAGAAAAATTTTAAGGTATGGGAAAGTGTGTACCTAATGCTCACTAATCAAGTTAAGGGGAATAAGTGCTTGAGGGGCTTGGATGTACCCAACAGATGGTGTGTGTAGGGAAAAGACACTGTTGGATTATACCAGTTAATGGGGTATGAAATTTAAATTAAAGTGACTTACTTGGTACCTATTTTGAGGCTTGCTTGAATGGTGTATGTGTTAATGTTTGACACCCCTCTAATTTACATTTTAATACCATATAAGAGCCATGCCTTCCTTGCTCTCATATCATGATAAGCTACATCAAGCAATACCTTTCTTAGCTCTTGACCTCCTCTTGGACTGTGGCTGTGATTCTTAATCTGATCTTGAAGAAGGTTTTCTTTTTTTATCAAAAGTGGCCTGAAAACATTACATTCTTCCAAGAAAGGCTCAAGTACTTCATAACTCCAACTACACCATCAAAACACTTCTTAACATATCTGTACCCAGTATTAGACAGTTTTTCAGGACTTCTCAGGAATTTTTCTTAGAATTGTTATTATTATTTGCATATTGACTTTTATTTTGAATTTTTTGTTATAGTCCCTTTTTTCAAGTCTCTTTGTTTTCCTTCATCAAATCAACATGAAATCACATACTTTCTGCAATTGCATAATTTATCAGTCATCATTTTTTTCTTTCATCACTCATATTCATTTCACCCTTCCCTGTTTCATCCCTTAAATAATTTGAAGTCAATTTTTTTCTCAACTCATCTCTCCAGGAAAGCCATTTTTTCATTTTTACTTATATATCTGCTAGTTAATTTTTTTTGTTTATTGCATCTAATTTTTTAGTAAGCCCTTATTTTTGATTTCAAAGGTAAAATTAACCTTTTTTCTTCCCTCTCTCTTTTCTTTCTTTTTTAGCTCCATCATCCTACTCTTCATCCCTCCTTGGCATGGTCATTATTCCCCCTTTCCCCTATTCCACTTTTTTTTTGGTTCCATGACATTGAAAAACATACATTGCACATTCTTTAAGAATTTTACTTGCTCCATATTCAATTTCTCCCAAATTCCAACTTCACTCTTTCTCACTCTATTTTTCCTATCATTCAATCAAGGTAAGTTTCATCTCCTTTTTTCATTTCTATATGATATTTCTTTCTTTCTATAAGAATTTCATAATTAAATATATGTAGGACGCTTATCAGGATAACAGTGGACTTATTCAACTCCTCATGTTGTTATTTTATTATCACTTTTCAAATTTTTGGAAAATTTTAAAAATAAGACTACGAATTAGGGTTAGGCTTATTCAAATCTAATGTCCTTTTAACTGAAAATTCTCCTGAAGGCTATCTTCCACTTTGCACAAACAGATTTGAATTTGGTTCAGTGGTTTCTGAGATATTGACTTTTAAAGTTGAGCGTTTTTTCTCAATTTGAATTTTTTTCCTTTCATGTTTTTATATAAAAAATTAGGATTAGGTTTATTTAGATCACATGCCCTTCAACTAAAATTCTCCTGAGGCCCATCTTTTTGTCCCACACACAGGTTTGAATTAGCATCAGTGGTTTTTGAGATTTTCAATTTAAAGTTGAGCCTTTGTTTCCCAATTTCACTTTATTTATTTCATCTTTTTATATTTCATAAGTAGAGAATAAGCCTTCTTAAACTCTTATCTGATGATTATCAATGCTTTTATCTCCCTCTTGTTAGAACTTTCATCATTGATTTTCAAGTTTTTGTGAAATTTCAAAAATCAGAGTCAGTATTAAGCTTAGGTTTATTTGAATCTACTGTCCTTTTAGCTGAAGATACTTCTGAAGCCTATCTTTTATTTCCAGAAAACCAATTTTAATTTGGTTCAGTGTTTTCTGAGATATTGAACTTTAAAGTTGAGCCTTTGTTTCACAATTTCACTTTTATTTATTTCATAATGCATATCATAACATTTACATCATGCATTTATCCTTCCAGATTCCTCAAATAACCTTGCTCTTTACTTATTATTCTGCCCTTTCATCAAGGTGTGTTTTTTTTGTTTTCTTACCATTTTCATATGTCTAACCCTTCACTCATTTTTGCTGTTCTTATCAAATCAGTCAAAAGTTAGTCCAATGAGTCAAAAAGGTAAAAAAAAGGTAAAATTAATAAATTAACAAACCTTTAGGTAGAAAAAAAAATTTGGGGATTTGTAAAGTTGTCAAATATTTTTTATTCTTTCATAAAGTTTTAATAATAAATCTGATATTTCAGTTTACTAAACTAAAGTAATGAGCCAAAAAGCTTGCATTGTATAAACAGAAATCATGATAACATTAAATTGTTTGATGGGGTTCATATAGCCAATACCTGGGGAAAGTTCCAAACTTAGTTTTTAGACTTGATCTGTATTTTGGCTTGAGGAATTGTCATTACTTTAAAACTAGTAAATTTGATTTATCTTATTTATTTATTTATGGAATTATATTAAATTTTGGTGATTTTCACCCCTTACTTCAATATTATTTCCAAATTTTCAAATCTGACATGGAAAATTAATGACTTAGAGAAATTCAGTGATACCCACCCCTTGCTTTAATAAAATGAAGTGGAGGTTATTGCCAAAGGTTTCAAACCAATATAGAATTTTTTTGACTTAGCTTTATTTAGAAATGAAAATTGGTGGTTATGTGATAAAATTATGTTGGCAATGAGGATTTTTGCACATTTTTCAGTATTAATTTACCATCTGGAATTCCAAAAGTGCAAAATTTTAGATTCCATTAATGAAAAATTGTGTTATCAGAATCTCATGATGTAACTATTTTTGATAAGATCAAAAGTAATTATTATATTCATTTACCAACCATTAATCAAATAAAAAATTAATCAATGTAAAAATTCAAGTAATTTTATAATTTCCTCATAAGATTGGCTATTTTTTACACATTCTTTAAAGAATTATTTTTTAAAACTTTCTTGTTTTTTCAATTCATGACTAGCCATTTATCTTTAAATTCCATGTTCTTTTGCTTTCACCAAGTAAAGGTAAGCTTGTTTCATCACCTCTGCCTCAAATTTAGCATTTTCAAAATTTGATTGAAGCAAAAAAAATTTTCTCCAAATCTAAGGACCATTGATCTTTCATTACCACATAATCAGACTTTATCTTCTCAAAGTCAAAGGCATTTTTTTCAATAGAGGATTTTTCTGAGAAAACTGAATAAAACAAAAATAAATGTGTTATTGAAGAAGACATATAGTGACCAAATCTTACTTATATCTTATTTCTCAAAATATTCATCAAGGGAGGAAAAAGAGGTGGTTGAAGTATTACCACATTTTAAAAGATGGTTCAAGTTCATTGAAGTTGAAGCCTGATTCTTTAGTTTGGAGTTTGAACTAGAGGATTCAGGAAGTTCATCTAATGTAGCTTGAAAAGCAGGATTTTCATTGCCGGAAACATTATTCTTTTTAGAAATTTGAGTTTGGGTAGGGGGAGACTATCAAAGAAAGAATGAGTAATTTAGCAAATAATTGAAGAAAAAAAGAAAGTAAACATACATTGAAATTTTGGGGCTCTGAGGACTCAGCTTTACTCCAAAATAATTGTTCTTTTTTATAGTCAGGATAATCTTCAGGTGAACTATGGTTAGAAGCCAGAGGGGATTGATGTCCTTGAGTTTCAGGTGTGTTGGGAGGATTATTGGTTTGTTGAGATCCAGAGAGTATATCCTTCACAGGGTGAAAAAAATATGAACTAGATGTCAAGTTCAGTTTTGGGACCCTATTCCATTCATGGATGCATTTCTGTGACATAACATGGAATAAGCTGGTTTGAGCTCATTAATTTTTTTTAGAAAAGATGTTGGCATCCCCCTTTCTCACCCTGTCTCCACCTTTCTCACCTCATATCTCCTGTCTCATCCAATATTTCTATTGCACACTCATCCACTACTCACAATAACTCTTTAAAAATTGTGTCCTTCTCTTTTCTGCTTTTTTTTAATTATTTAGTCTTTTTACTTTATTTTTTCTTGCACCCTCTCCCCTTCCCCCCTAATCAAATTTCTTCAATTCACTCTCCCTCACTTTATACACCATCTTCTCACTTACATCCCTCCCCTACCATTCACTTCCTCTCCCTCCCATTTTCTCCCCTCCCTCCCTCTCCCTCCATCTCCCACCCTCTATTTGAAAAATAAAAAGTAACTAACTTAATAAGAAGAGGGAAAAATTTAAACTAAAAAAAATTGAATAACTAATTATCTAATAAAATAGACAAGTTAACTAACTAGAAAAGTGAAGACTTTTCACTTAGACAGAGAAGAAGAACATCAACAGCAAACTAAAAATGATGAAACTAATTAGTTAGCTACAACAAATACAAGCTAATTAAATAGTAAAAGCAGTATGAAACTATCTATCAAATTTTCAAAATAATTAAATATCTTAATAAGTGACAAACTAACAAACTCATCAACAAAACATCTGAAATAAAATAAAAATAAACTTAGCAACCAACAAGATACACAAAAAAAACTTAAAAAAAGTAAATCATAATCAAACTATAAAAATAATATGGTGTATCAAAGTTGTAAATCCTTCATTTCAAAATACCTCTTTTTTCAACAAAATAAACCATTATTATTTTTTAAAATATGCCATATTGTTCCCCAAAAACACATTTTTACTGATAATTAATGTCACGTTTTAGGCTTTCTTTTTGTGTTGTGAAATAACTTTTAAATAATTACAAATTCCTAACTTTTATTCCCCCTAATAAACAGCTGAATTATTAAACAATAAATTTAATTTAGTTTATTAACTGACTAAGATAAAAAAGATAAACATTTCCCACTGAATAAATTAATATTTGATTCTGTTCCATGAATTTGAGTATATCATTTTTCATTTTTTACCTTAAAATTGTCTTTTCCTTTCTTCAACTTTTCATTGTGCCAGTACTTTTTCATCTTTCTTTTTTTTAGTGACTTCATTGATATATATTGTTTGAAATACTCAGATAGTTTGGTAATTGCAACAATACCAATCTTACTTTTATCACTATAAACCAAGTACAATATTCCCAATGAGAAAATTTATGCTCAAGTTGGGGATATTATTTGGAGATGAATAAATTCAGAAAAATATATCACACAAAAAATATTTTTTATTTTTTAAGTAAAAAATAGTAAAAAATCAACAAAATAATATAAAATCAAAAGGAAATATTTTTTTAAGAAAAATAAATAATAAAACAAATATTAACAAAGGTTGGAAAACATATTTCATGCACTTATTTTTATCATGCTTTTTCATCCACATGAATTTTTCTTGACTTTTTTTTCTATCCTTATTTCCCTCCATAGAATATCCCCAACTTGAGCATGAATGATTTCTTTAAAGATATCTTGGTGAATATTGTATTTTTCATGCAATGGAAAACTCTATTTCTACAATCAATGGAATGTTAAATGTTATAAAATTTAAAATATAAACAACCTAATTACTATATATGAAATAATAATTCAATAAAAATTATCTAAAAAAGAAATCTAAAATACTATCCAGAAGAAGAAAATTAACTAGCAGAAAAATAAACAAAAAAAACTTATTAGGGGGTATCAAAGGTAAAAATCTTTCATTTTCATAATTCCTTTTTTTCCACTAAATAAACCATGATTATTTTTTAAAATAATCCATATGGTGCCCTAAAAACAACTTTTTAAAGCAAATCAATATCAAGCTTGTGGATTCTGTTTTGAGCTCTAAAATTCCTTTTAAATATTTACAAATCTCTAACTTCAATACCCCCTACTAAATGGAAAATGGAAAAAATGACTAAAATGAAAAATGAAATGTTAGCAATTGACTTAAAAATCAATACAAAAACTATGTAAAAAATTAAAAACTAAATAGGTAGCTATAATAATCTCAAAAAAGCTAACTAACTTAAAAGGAACCCACTAGGAAAAATCATATCAAATAACTGACCAAAAAGAATATAAAATAATATACTTTCCAAGTTGATCACTAACTGTCAAGGGGTCCTAATGGTCTAGAAGATTTTAACAGAGGTCTAACAGCAGTGATGGGTGGATATTCAAGGATTTCAAAGTAGGCTGCATAGAGGATTATCCTTTTGTTTTATTACTCAATGGAAAGGTAAAAATTATAATTATTATCATACCTAAATGGATTAGAATTACGCAGATGTAAATACTGAAGCAATAAGTAGTAGTAATAAAGATGTTATTTGTTAGTAATTAAATAGACTGTTGTGTAAGTAAAAGATGATTTTGAAACAACCAAAATGGGAGGCCTTGTATAGGCAAAAGGGAGATAAAGCACAGAGCTAAAAAAAATCCTATATACAGGAGTATGAGAGAAAAAGAAAATTCCAGAATAAAATATTGCAAATATTAAGGTTGCTCTATAAATAGTGTATTAATATAATGTATTTACTGTATATGTCAAATTATTTGATTTATTTCAAATTTTCTGTAAATTTCACTTTTTAAATAAATAATTTGAATCTCTTTATTTATTTTATTTTAGTATTAATTTTTTATTGAGCATGGTGTTAGGGAATAAAAAATATAAGGGACATTAATATTAATTTTAAATATTTACTAGATTTACTTTTTGTAATTATTTAATTTATTACAAGTAATTTTAAAGTAAATATACTATAATTAATAATAAAATAAGAAATAAAAGAGGTGTGGCTTCATCCGAGTAAATAATTATCTATTTTACTGGGTAAGTCTAGCAGCCTGGCTGACACTCCCTCACTCTAAAAAAACAATAAAAAAATGCTATGATTTTTTCTTTTTATATTTCTTTAGCAGAGTAGGAAGATTAGATATCTCTTTCCCAGGTACCCAAGAGTCATATTCAGAAGATTAATTCTTGAATCTCAATAAGTATTCAGTACCTTTTTCAGCAGTAACTATTCTGTAATTTAGAATCTTATCAATTTCTGCTGTCTCAGTGATTTCATTAGGGGTTTTCTTTGGTCTTCCCCTCCTTTTGGGAAATAAATCACTATTGGATGTGTAATGTTTCAGAAGATATATTGGAAAAACAGGATGTCTTCTTTCATATGGAGAGTACAAGATAACTTCAACTGCATTATCACTAACCATTCTTCAGACAACAAATGGACCTACAAATGGGTTGTTTAATTTGTTATTACCTTGTAAATTGAAGTGGACTGTAGAAATCAGTACTTCATCACCCTTTTTAAAAGTGTAATCTTTATGGGATTTGTACCATCTCTTCTTCTCATATTCAAAAGATTTTTCAATAAATTTTTGAGCATGACTTCTTCAAAGATGTTGTATTTAAAGAAAAGATTTTACACCAGGATGTAAATCCAATTTAGGTATTTTATTATTGAGAATTTGGGCAGGAGTATTTGGAACATATCCAAGCCAGAGCTCAAAATGCTTTTTCTGAGTAGCAGAATGAGCAGTGCTATTATAAGTAAATTCCAATCCAGGAAGGAAGGTAACACAATTAGGAGTGAATCTGTCATTGTCTTTGCACTCAAGGCCAAAGGCACAATACCTTCTTATCATGTCATCTAAAGTATAAATCATTATTTCAGCCAATCCATCAGTCTGGGGATGATGGGCAGTGGAAAGTTTCATACCACAACCACAAACATCCATCAGAGACATCCAAAATTCTGAAGTAAATTTAAGGTCTCTGTCAGGGATTATGGCTTTTGGAAAACCAGCAAAATTAAACATATGAGACCATGACAGAAAAGCTAATTCTTTAGTGGAAACATCCTTGTGAGTAGGGATAAATTTACACATTTTTGTGAATATTTCCTTAATAATCCAGCAAGAGTTATTACTTTCTTTCCCAGAAATGGGTAATCCTGTTACAAAGTTCATTTTTATTATTTTCCATGGTGCATCAGGAGCTTCAATATGTTGCATAAAATCAGCTCTTTTTCCAGTCAATTGTTTTGATTTCTGGAAAGAATCACAGGATTCAAAATATAGTTTGGTGTCTTCAGACATATTAACTCACCAAGAAGTGTTCTTAATTCTGATCATTGTTTTCTCAAGATCAAAATGTCCAGCCAATATGTCATCATGACAAATTTTCAAGATGATCTCCTTCATTGAAGGAGGAATAACAATAACATTACTCAACTTTCTTCTATAATAGAGGTAGCCTTCATCAATGGAAAATTTACCTTTTTACAAAGCCTTCTGGTACTTTTGTGGGAGGGTTTTAATTAATGCTTAAATTGAAGAATTATTTGGATCATTTAATGTAGTAAATAACTTTTTTAAGTCAGTGTCCTTATCAAGTGAATCCAGAATAAGCTGTAATAGCTCTTCCTCCATATCAACCACATATATCCCATGAATGTGAACTATTTCATCTTCAGGAACATATGCAGTATTTGAGTCATCATTTGGCAAAGGTAACCTTGATAAATTATCCACATTGGAGTGAACAATACCAGCCCTATGAAATATTTTCATCCTCCCTCTGTAATCTTGAACAGCTAACTTCCATCTGAACATATGTCTGTTAGGTGGTTTCAAGTTTAAGAGGGATTTAACTGCACTTCAGTCAGTGACAAGTTCAAATTTCTGGTCATCCAGATAATAATGTAGCTTCTCTAGAGCCCACACTACTTCTTAACACTCCAGTTGAGTGGCACCATATTTCAATACAATATTTCTCAAGGTTCTTTAAATATAACAAATTACTACTTATGATACTTTATCATTCATAACTTTTTTTTGATGGAGAGCAGCACCAAGACTAATAAAACTGGCATCAGTGTATAAAACACATGGTTGATTAAAGTCAGACAAAGCGAGAATTGGTGCTCACATCAAACAATGTTTCATAGTGTCAAAAGCTCTTTGTCTTTCACTGTTCCAGACAAAAGCAACATCTTTCCTAGTTAATTGGGTAAGTGGTAATGCTATGACCTGATAACTTTTAATATACTGTCTATAGTACCCACACATTCCCAAAAAACTCTGGAGCTCTCTAACTGTGGTAGGAGCTTTCACCTGTTGTATGGCTGCCACTTTTTTTTGGTCAACACATATATTCAAACCTGAGACAAAATGACCAAGCACTTTTAAGGAATGAAAACCAAATTTGCATTTTTTCAAGGCAAGTGCCATATTGATCTCATCCATCTTATGGAACACTTTACGCAGTTGGTTAAGATGGTCCTCAAATGTTTTAGAGAATATGATAATATCATCAATGCAAACCATCAGCCATCCTTCAATTAATTTCTGATGGAATGTGTTATCCATAACTTTTTGAAAAAATGAAGGGGCATTTTTGGGGCCAAACGGCATCCTATATACTTATAAATACCCATATGTGTGACAATCATCAGAAAATTCTGAGAATTCTTCTTAACAGGTACTTGGTGATATCCTTTATTACCATCTAAACAGCTGATATATTTAGCACCTTGCAAGGTAGCATGTATAGAGCTAATTCTGGGTAAAGGATAGATATCATCAACAGTATAAGTGCTTAATGCTCTATAATCACCACATAACCTGGCTTTCTCTTTCTAATAAGAAATTAATACAGGTTATATAACACAATGTTTAGGTGTTTCAACTACCTTTTCAATAGTATTCATTTTTAAAAGGGTAGATATATTGTCTTTAATATCTTTTCTCTTTGTGGGAGAAGCAGGATAAGGCTTCTCTTTTAAACTAGGTGGTATTTCAGTTATTGGGAAAGATAGTGAAAGCTTCATTTCTTCTTTTACCAATCCTAATTCATGTGACCCATGAGCAAAAGCCATAGGAAAATATTTTATCAATTGAATGATGGAATCTTTTTCCTCACCAGAAAGTTGTTCTCCAAAAGAAGCATTGTCAATTTCAGACAAAAGGGCAGGCATTACTTTTGTAGATCTTCCTTAATATTGAACTACAGAATGACATGTGTTCAATCCTGGTGTTACTAATTTTTTGGGGGAGGAAATTTTAAACTTTCTCTTCCCATTTATCCCCATTAAGAAGCATTGGTTTAAGGGATCCAATTTTATGCCATATTTGGTGAGAATACCATTTCCCAAAATGAACCAAATGCTTAAGTTATCATTTTTAATAACAACAAAATCACACATAGCTCTTACAAATCCATGGTTATATTTGAAAAATACTGTGGCTTTGTATTTACCAATGGGTGACAAAACAGAGCCATAAACTCCCCAATTCTTAGAAATGATATGCATAAGTTTTGATTTATAATCCTGGTCCACTGAAGCAAGTGCTTTTTCAGATACTACACTTGCTCCAGCTCCAGAATCTAAAACAACCTCAATGTTATTTCCATTAATAAAGACTTGTGCCTTGAGAGGGGCAATAATAATTGAGCTTTCCTCAAGATTTCTTAGAATCTCAGCATCTTCTACTGTAGATAAATCATTATTCACAATATCAATATTATTTAAATAGTGAATATCTTCTTCCAGCATTAAAATTTCCTGGTGAGATTCATATGAAATATTGCTGGCGCAATCACTTGAAGTATCATCCACTGCAATTGTGTCATCAGCATTTTTCTCTGTCTGTTCAACAAGATTTATTTTCTTGTCAAAAACATGGCCTTTCTTCCAAGGCTTGTTGCATCTAAAGCAAGTGTTTTTTGCATACTTTTTAGTTGCAACAGGGGCAGAAGGTTTACCAACTTTTTCAAGAGGTTTCTGTTGGTAATTGAAGGTTTTCCCCAATGAAGTTGTAGGAATTAATCTTCTAGAATCATACTTGTTATTTAAAAGGATGTCATTACAAGTATTAAGAAAAGAAGAAGGTTCTCTTGAGAACTCATTCCTAGCAACTATCAAGTCTCTCAGAGACATAGGCAATTTATAGAGGATCCTGTTCTTCCATAATTCAAACTCCATATCTGGGTCTATTGCCCTCAGGAATTTCACAAGTTTCATCAGGAACTCAATAGGTTTCTCAGAAGAAGAAGGACTATATCTACCTTCTTCATACTGCCTTTGTTGAGCTAACCTAAACTTGGAACCACCAAATTGTGCTTTAATTAATTTCTTCCAATCTTCCCATGAGTAGTCATTTTTATCTATGAGGGCAGTTTCATACCACATTAGGGCTACATTGGTAACTAAAGAAATTAATTTTGACACAATTTCCTCATCTGGGAGTTTGTAAGAATTTTTCAGATTATCAATCCTGCAAATAAATTTTTGCCAATCAAAGGAAGAATCACCATCAAATGTTGGATATTAGTCAAGGTTTGTCCAATTCTTTTGATTTGAAGTAGTCTCCTTATTACAAGATTGTTTCTGAGTGAGAAGAAGCTGTAACCTCTCCAATTGGGCAGTAATCTCATTGTTTAACCCTTCTGTAGATGAACAAGGTACATCATCAGTTTTTGGTGGAAACTCAGTAATATCTACAGGCATTTCTGGCACTAATTTTACTTTATATGAGCTAGGGACAGGTAAAATTGGAGTATCCTGTGCAACAGGTTCTTTCAAAGAAATGTCAGAAAACTTTTGTTCATGTAAGAATGAATTCAATTTCTCTTCAATGGCTGTTAGCCTAGACTTCACTCTTGGAATACTAAATAAACTTTCATTGACGGTTGCAAAAGATAACTGTTTCTTATTTTGCAAAGATAAATAATGTTCACTTTATCTCTTTAAGTTCAACTTATGTCTCTCTAGCTCCTGGTAACAGATAGACACAGTATCTTGTAATTTAGACAAATCATTCTTGATATTTTGCCACAGAGCAACTTTCTTTTCATGAGTTACTTTTTACTTAAATAAATCATCAGAAACTCTCTGTGATTCACTTCTCACTGATTGATAACCTTGTTCAGTTAGCAAACTATTAAATTTCTGAGTCAATTGCATGTTGTTCATTATATGATTTTGTTTAACAATAATATCCCTCAAATATTCATCATTAATGGTAGCTACATATGGAGTATTTCTTTATAATGAAACAGAATAATTTTCCATATTCTCATAAAATTCAGGATCATGTGTTTCATCAATAATAGCCATATCAGGATTTATCATTGAAGTAGCAATCAATACCAAAGGTTTAATTACATTAGAATATTGAGCAATCTACCTACTACAGTCTGTCTCTACTGGTCTCAAAGTATCATCTTCTCTTCCAGAATTACCTGAAGGAACTAAATCAGTAACAAGAAAGGGTACTTGCGATTCAATAGAGGAGCTTACCATGGTTTTGGAAAAAATTGAATGTGATTGTTCTTCCTCTTACTTCCTCGTTGGTGGGGGTGAGGTGTTGAGTTGAACTGATGGGTTCTGGAAAGACCTGCCTGAGGTGCTTGCTGTTGTTGTTGTTGGGCCTGAAGGTAGTCTCACTGGGTGATTAGCCATTCCCATTGCCATTTTGAAACTTCCACCTTTTCCTGCTGTTGAGGGGCCAATTGTGGAAGGGCTTTTGGTGCTGGAGGAGTTTTCCTCTTCTCTTGAAGAAAGGATTCTATGTTTCTTACCTTTTCTTCTAGAATTTCTCCTTTTGACATCAGTTTGAGATTCTCTGCCCTGAACTCCTTGATGTGAGTGGAGAGGTTGCTGAGTTTCTGTTTCAAGGGCATATTTTCTATCTTGAATCCTTTTGGAAGCTTGTCTGGGGGGTTCACTGAAGGCTTTTGATCCAGAGCAGTTTTTTCCACTATTATTTCTATTTCTTGCATTTCCACATCCTGATTGGTCCAATAATTGATTAATTTGAGCAAGTTTTGTAGTCAAAGGAGAACTTACAGAAGTCTCATCATAATCAATCAAGTCTAGTTCCTCATCATGGGCAGCAGAAGCACTTTGATCAGTCATTGTTGTAGATAACCTGAACTGAGAGAAAGAAATATTAATATTTAATCAGTTATTATCTTACTTTGTTGAAAGAAAATAAGAGAAAAAGAAAAATATTTCAAGTATATAATCAATTATCATGATTATTTAATCAACTGGAATAATGAAGTTATAATTTTGTCAGGACAAAAAATCAACTGAAATAATAATCACAATTTTTATTTATTAAATTAAGATATCTATATTCTATTACCAGGATTTAAAATAAATCAACTGAAATAATAAAATAATTTATTAATTGTCAGGACAAAGAGTCAACTGGAATAATTGACACAATTCTCAATTAATTACTAATATATATATGTTGATAATTATCAGGACTAAGAGTCAACTGCAAAATTTAATTACCTGGACTTAATGTCAACTGAAATAATTTAATATAATTAATTCAATTAATTTTCTATATCTATTATTTAATTTCCAGGACAGTTTGTCAACTGAAAAAATTATATAATATTTTAATTATCAGGACAAAAGGTCAACTGAAATAATTAAAAAACATATATATAATATAATTAATTTAATTTATATTACTTCTAGGACTAAGAAAAAAATAGTTCTATCTTGTTCAACTAGGAAGAAAAAAAAAATTATTATTTACCAGGCGCCTCCCCCTGTAATGTGAACAAATTAATTCCACTACAGAGTGCTGAGTAAAAAAGATATACATAAACTATGAAAAATTCAATATGAAACCCACAGATAGTAACCAGTGTAGTCACCACAAATATATATGACAGTTTCCAATATATGAACTTTAGATTTGGAGTTAGGTTTAATTCTCAGTCAGGGCAAAAAAAAAGTAATTCATGTGCCTGATAATGTTTTTCATTTTTAGTTGTCCACCAGTCCTTATTGGTCTTTGTAGTTGATGGTCCCACGGTTTTCAGCGTCAAGTGAGTGTGTCAACAAAAATTCGGAAAGGCCCTCAAGTGTCAAGGGGTCCTAATAGTCTAGAAGATTATAACGGAGGTCCAACAGCGGTGATGGGTGGGTATTCAAGGATTTCAAAGTAAAGGTACATAAAGCATTATCCTTTTGTTATATTACACAATGAAAAGGTAAAAATTATAATTATTTTTATACCTAAATTGATTAGAATTATGCAGATGTAAATACTAAAACAATAAGTAGTAGTAATAAAGATATTATTTGTTAGTAATTAAATAGATTGTTGTTGTGGTCTTCCAACATTGGCGGAGCCCTTTGTTGGTCTATTTGGCATTGTTTAATAATTGGGTGTTTTTCTAGAATTATTTGACGAATATTGGGACTGCAGGGATGTGGGTATTGCCATTGGATAGCCCCGGTTTTTCTCTATATTTTATGTCCAGATGACATTTTTCATATTCTAAGTATTTGAGGGATTATTTCTCATTTTTCATTTTAAAAGATAGCTGTTTAATCTTGTTTTTTGCATTTTAAGGGCTAACCTTAAGTCTTAGGGTTAAGTGCTTAGTACCATTAGAATGGGCTAATTTTTCTCTACGTTTCATGTCCCAATGTTGTTGTAGCTTAATTATGTGTTTTAAAGGTTTTAGTAGTTGTAGTTTGTTTTTATAAGTATTTTGGGTGTTTTTGGAGGTTTTTGGTGGTTTTCTGGCTTCAGGGCGGTCCTGCCACCTCAGGAAGGCCTCCTGACATCAGGCAGACTGCCTGCCTTGGTGCTAGAAGGCTGGGAAGCGTTTCTAGAGGGGTTTTATGCAATTTGGCGCTCAGAAACGCCAAATTTGTTAGTGTGCATGGGCTCTTAGATAGTGGTCTGTGTGTATATAGTGAATAAGACAGTTTGGGGCAACCTTAATTATCATACAACCATCCAGAGGTGATATTCTTGTTCCTCACTCAATTTTCACTGTTTTTTGGCCTTAATTGGCTGTGTTTTTTGCAAGGTTAGTTCTTCATTTAACTCAACTTTGACAAGCTTTTTCTCTGGTGTAGTCTTGCAAGCTATATCAAGTATTATTGCTGTCTCTGGTGTGGATTTGCAACCTACATTAAGTATCATTGCTTTCTCTGGTGTGGACATTGGTCTACATTTCAGTTCTTTGGTTTGGTAGTCTATCTGGTGACTACTTTCTTGGCTCATCAAGCAGTCAAGTGTATTGGAAAAGGGGCTTTAAACAAGAGGAACCAATTTACTGTAGCAGGTAAATCTCAATTATATCTTTCTGAAGGGACAGGGGATTTTCTTTCTGGTTTTTCTCCAACTCCCTTGGTCAATGCCTATAGCTAGTACTATAGTATTGTCTACATTTTGTAAGTAAAAGATGATTTTAAAACAACCAAAATGGGAGACTTTATATAGGCAAAAGGGAGAGAAAGCATGGAGCTAAAAAATACTATATACAGGAGTATGAGAGAAAAAGAAAATTCCAGAATAAAATATTGCAAATATTTAGGTTGTTCTATAAAGAGTGTATTAATATAATGTCTTTACTGTATATGTCAAATTATTTGATTTATTTCAAAGTTTCTGTAAATGTCACTTTTTAAATAAATAATTTGAATTTCTATATTTATCTTATTTTAGTATTAATTTTTATTTCATTTAACCTGTCATTGAGCACGGTGTTAGGGAATAAAAAATTGAAGGGACATTAATATTAATTTTAAATATTTACTAGATTTAGTTATTGTAATTAGTTAATTCATTACAAGTAATTTTAAAGTAAACATACTATATTTAATAATAAAATAAGAAATAAAAAAAGTGTGGCTTCATCCCAGTAAATAATTAATTATTTTACTGGGTAAGTATAGCAGCTTGGCTGGCACTCACCATCCTAAAAGAAAAAAATTTAAATAAAATTTACTAACCCAAAAGCTACCTGAAATAAAGAAAATAAAAAAAATAACTTAACTACCAACTAAAAATATCCAGAAAACAACCACACTTTTCATGATCTAAGTAATCTAGATAACTCAATTGAATAATGAAAAAATATTTTTTTTGATGAGATAACATACATTTCTATTTCTTCCATTAATTCAAATGAAATATTTTGAACTTTTCTTATCAAACTTTGCTTTTCTTTTTTTAATATTTTTATTCACCTGTGGTTTTCAATCTTTCTTTTTTTTATTAGAGACTTAATCAATATGGGGTATCAAAGTTAGAAATTTTACATTTCAAAATACCTCTTTTTTCCACCAAATCAACCATGGTTATTTTTTGAAATATGACATATTGTGCCCTCAAAACACCTTTTTACTGAGAATTAATGTCAATTTTGTGGCTTTCTTTTTGTGTTGTGAAATGCCTTTTAAATGATTAAAAATTTCTACCTTTGATACCCCCTAATATATTCTTCCTGGTAACTGATCAGCTGAAATTCAATCATTTAAGAGTGTAATTTCATGTTATATTAATTGAAATACTTTATTCCCACCCTAAATAGAAAATTCACTAAGGATGAATTTTGGTCATTTTGTTATTTTGGCTTAAATTTTATTACATGTAAAATATATTACATAATTGCCCACAATAAGACATTACAGAGAATTTCAAAACAATTCATGTTTCATTAAAAGACAGTGGCAGAAAAAATGTGAAAATGACAAACTTTTTCCTGTGGGGACTACAAGAAAGTGACTGAAGTTATGTCATTGTTAATTTATGTTTCACATTCATGCATTCAAAATGTGACATATGGCCTTGAGATAAAATGTGACATATCACTCCGCACCTCAACATATTTTATTTTGGAACTGTTTCACACCAAAAGTACATGTGAAACTTTATTTACATGGTGATTCAAGTTTATAAAAAGCTTTATAGACTTCTTATAGATCCACTCACAAAATTAATTTTAAGTTGAGTTGTGTGAAAAGGAGCACAAATATAAAAATTAAATCTAAAATCTTCCATATTTTAGAAAACTGATTTAAAACTGGGCTAAAACTGGGTCAAAAAGGGATCATTCTAACTAGTAAGTACAATTTTATTATATTGAAAATCTTTTTTTAAACAAATTATTCATTTAATAAAAATATCAAAATCACAAGAGGCCCCCATCATCTAAGAAGATAATTATAAATTTAAAAAAATCCCTTTCATTTAAATTTAGAGGAAAATATTCTTAATCATTTTAAAAATAAAATTAATCAAAATTAATCTTACAATCAAAAAAATCAAATAAGGAAATCTTTTAGAAATAAAGATAGAAATAAGAAAACTCATTTGAAAACAAACTAGTACATAAAAGCATACCAAACTTAAGAATAAATATCTTTATATATATTAAAAATGAATTAAAGTGGCATGTAAAGATATATTGATTTATCTATGCAAAACTATCTTACTTAAAAAAAGAATAAAAAACTAAGAAAAAAATAATGGAACAATCCAATTTTATTTGAGAGATATCTAAATTATAATCAGATTAAAAAATTTGTCAAAAATCCAAAAATTTAACAAAAGAATGGTACAAATATATATATATATATATATTGATTAAATAAATAATGAAATAATCACACTAAATTTAAAAAATTATGTTCAATTTAAAATTTCAGCTATTCAAAAGATAACAATCAATTAAAATTTACAAAAAATAAATTAAATTAAATTTACAGAGAAATTGGAACAAAATATTAAATAAAAGAAGAAATTGTTAAATCTAAGGTATAAATATATATGGTGTATTCTTTTTACATGTGAAGTATATATATTTCCCTATCTTAAAACAGAATATTTTCATAAAAAGAGTAGAAAGATGCAAGTTATACAACATCAAATTAGAATAATTAAAAAAACTCAATTATTATTTAGCTGGGGGAAAATATGAGGCAATCCTACAAATTTCCATTGTGTAAACTTGTTTAATTCCCTGTTTAAAAGGTCTGAATGTTTTTGTAAAATAATTTTTGCTTTTTTGTTTCTTTGTGCACAAGAAAACTCAAACTGGGTTCAATAAGTGGATCAAAAACAGGTCTAAAAAGTGATCCATGGAGAATCTCCTCTAGTGATTAGTATAAAAGAAAATTTAAAAACATGAGATTTTAGCTTTATAATTAGATAAAAAATAATTTATTCATTGCATTGTGCTCTTTAAAAAATACCTGAAAAATTATAAGGAGAAAAGATCTTTAAGGTTTTTCAGGGCTATGGTGTCAATTTCAAAAAGGATAGGGTAATATATTTTTAATTTTTTGTATATATTAGACTTCTTCCAATAATGTTTGAAAATTTCTATCAGTATAGCTTGTGAAAAACTCTTTTTTATAAATATTATTGAGTATTTTTTAAAAACATAAACTGAAAACTATAGTATAAAAATATTTACCAAAAATAATAAGGAATTTTGTAATTTAATAAGACAGTTACCACTTTAACATATAAAAATATAGTTTAAGAGTTTTTAAAGGCTTTTAGAATCAAATTTTATTTTAATTGAAACTTAATAACACTGGTAAAATATCAAACAGCATCATATTTTTTAGAAATATGGTTGCATGATATTTTTTAAATGCAAATGACACTTGTATATATCATAAAATATTGGAATTCAAGTTTCTGAAAATCTGAAACCTAAGTTTCTAATTTATCCAAAATTTAAATTTTTTTGATGTTGGTATGAAGAAATAGAAGTGTGAATTTAAAAGCTTACTGGAATTAACTTGAAACTTAGTTGGTATCAATTTTGTTTCTGTGCTCATTGAAAAGAATTAAAAGATTACTCAGTGCTCAGACACTTCTTAATCAACTCTTGGTCACTTCCAAGTCATTTCTCAGTAATTTCTAAGTCATTTCTCAGTTATTGTTCAGTCAATTTTCAGTAAATGTTCAGTAATGTTTCACTCACTTTTCAGTAACTGTCCAGTCACTCTTCAGTAACTTTTCAGTCATTTTTCATTAATTGTTCAGTCACTTTTCAGTAACTTTTCAGTAATTTTTCAGTCACTTTTCAGTAACTGTTCAGTCACTTTTCAGAAACTTTTCAGTCATTTTTCAGTAACTTTTCAGTAACTGTCCAGTCACATGTTAGAAACTGTTCACACATTTTTCAGTAACTGTTCATTCAGTTTTCAGTAACAGCCAAGTCAATTTTCAGTAACTTTTCAGTAACTTTCAGTGATATTTCAGTTACTTTTCAGAGCCCCAGTTCAGTTTAATCTCTGTTTATGCTATAGTTTATTAATTGCTAGAAATTTCTCTCCCCTAATGCTTTTTGGAAAAAACTCAACCTCCCTTTTTCCTTTTTCACGCCAGAATATTATATGAATAAATGATTGTGCAACACTAAAAAGTGTTTCCACTCTTCAATATTTTTTAAATTGAAATTTGTATTAGATGAGGTGTCATCAAAATAAAATTTTAACAGTAAAAAGGTATAAATTTACATATAAGAGAATAATAAAAAATAAGAAATACCCCTCTAAGTAAAAATCCAACAAGCTGAAAGAAAATTAAAGCTCCTGAATTCCTTGAAAATGAGTTGGAATCCCTAATCTGTATCTTAGTTCTTTAGTTCTTCCTCAGCATTACCCAGAGAGAAATGTCCAAGTTCTCCTTCTACTATCTGACTGAGGAGATTCTTAGTGAAAGAATGTATGTTTAGTGAAGATAATCAAGTTGAGATTATGTGTATTCAAATAATTCTGAAATAAGAATATCTCACAATTAAGATAGATAATAAGGGATGTCAAACATGGCAAATATGGAAAAACATTAAATTCATTTATAGTCACAAAAAATAGGAATAAAATTTCTATTATGTTATCAAAGAATGGTGTTTAAAAGTAAAAATCAATATATTTGAAATTTTATATGCTATTTATGATTGAAAAAATGAGGTTTTCTAATGGCTAACTTAAAATTCTTGAGAACTCCTAATATATTCTATATATATCATAAAAAATTTCATCACAAGAATGATGGAGATTCATAAAACACCAACTAAGGTCACAATGGGGTAAGCTCTCCTAAGGCTTCCATTTTACCTCAAAATTTTAGTAACTTTTGCATTTAGATAGAGTTTTACCAGAAGAGCAACATAGAGAATTAATTAATCTATCATTGAATAAAATAAACTCAAAAGTTGATCTCACACAGCCACGTGAAATCGAATGGCAGGCGAAGATTTTAGTAGGTATCCAAAAAAAATTATTTTAAGATGGAAGGTCTTTAGGAATTATCAAAAACTACTTTAAGTTGAAATTATTATACAAAGCAGAATATTTTGACTGTAAGTGGAAATAACGACTCTCAGAATTATCAATACTCCTATTAATCTACACCTCAAGAATCCTTAGGGACATTAAACATAGCCTCAATACCAGTATTGAAGGTTTTTTAGAGGTAATGAGAGCATACCCAGACAATCACATTGGGAAGAACCAGTAATTTTTGTGTTTTGGTTGGTTATTTCCTTCACATGAAATGAGACATTAAGTCTCATAATAAAATGGAGGAATTGATATTACACATTTCATGCACAGGCCATGCATTATTTTGCACATTTTTCTGGGAGGGGGCTTTAAATGGGTTGTATTTTTGATGTATGCACTTCAAGAAACTTGTTTCATTTCATGTCACCTAACTTATGCATGACATTGGATCTTGAAATGTGTCACATTTAATTGCAAGGAATTTCTAACTTAAATGAAAGCATGAAATGGGTTTTCACGCAGTGAATTGTTAATGATGGAAAAATATTTTAATTATATGCAATAGAAGGTTTTAATTATTGGAAAAACTTTATTTTTAAATTTTTCTGATTCAAAGAGCTATCTTTTTATTTATTTTTTAAAAAATGATTATAAATTGAATATAATTAGTTGTTTAACTCCTAAAATTGAATAAATTAAAAAATTAAGGGATTAAAAACTCTGATTGTATCCAAAATATAATATAAAATCTACAAAAAACATTCCTCTTCTATAGTCAACTAAATGTTCTCACTTCATACACCAGTATGCAAAAAAAGATCATTTTTGGATATATAATGAATAATTAAAAAAAGAAAATAAATTAATTAATCAAAAGATAGAAAAAAAATCTTTTTGAATAATGATATTTAATACAGCTTTAATCTTTTAATTAAATAATGTATAACTTTGCTAAATATTTAAGACTTTATCTCACATTGAATAATTTGGTTTACAATCCAAGTGAATTTAACTGATTGCTTCCAAAGCAAGAAAACTTCAAATTTCATGAAGAGTCATTAAAATGAAAAGAAATAATTTTGAAATCATTTTTTGTTTCATAAAAATATTATTAATTCCTTATCAGCCTTACAAAAAATTATTTGTAAGAACCTCAAAGCACAAAAAAAGTAAGTATTCCCCAATCAAAGTTTTTTTGGTTTTAAAAGGTCAAAATAAAAAAAGTGGGGAAATTTTAGCAAAAAATTTATTTGAAAGGGAAAAATTCACTAAAATTTCCAAATTAATATACAATTTTATGTTTCAGGCCTTAGAAGAAAGTTAAACTAAAAAAGTACAAAGAACAATGAAAATTTTCCATATATTTTTTTGCTAATTACAATTTACCTACTGAAATTTTTTCTTTGTTAGAAGAAAGATTATTTATTTTTTTAGAACTCATAATGTTTTACATCTTTCTAAATAATATTTTTCTATTTGTAGATTCAAATTAATAATCTTATAGGTTGTAATTTTTGAAATATATATTTTTTGATGAATATTCTCAGTAATATTAAAAAAATAGTTATAATATAGTTTTAGTAAAAAACTTGTAAAAGAAATTTGTTCAACTGTGGTTGAGGTTTTTAACATCTCCCAGAAAAAAACTGAAAGAATCAAATCTTTTTACTCGAAATAAAAACCTATAACTTGGGGATATATTTTATAGTTTATGTGAGGCTGAGTTCAAGTAAAGAGACTTGAATAGCTTTAATATTCAGTTTTCTAGAAGATTTTAATGGTTCTATATGAGTACTTTAGTACAAATACAATATGTATTAAAATTTAACTCAATATAAGGGTCTCAGTAATTTAAATCTCACTAATTATATATGCGTTAAAATCTAATAGTTTGTAGAAAAATAGATGTAATAATTCAGATACTATTCAAATACTTTATAAGTAGTATTTACATGTATTGTATTTTTATTGGTTATATATTTTGATTGTAATGATAAAGAATGTAGAAATCAAGACCAAAAACCCCCTCCTTTTATACCCAGTTATTCTCCAATGAGCCTCCTTGATTTATCAATCCTATACATGGTCAATGATGCCTTATTCTAGCTAATACACCTGTCCAAAAACATAAAGAATGACCAATAAAATAATTATAATTATATCACCCTCCAAAATACTGGATTAATAGGGATAATCCATCAAAATAAAAGAATAAGCAAAAAAGAGAATATATGCAGGTAATATCTTCAAATAAAAGACTAAAAAAAGAACAAATAACACTAAATATTAACTAATATTAAGGGGGTTAAACAGTAGAAATTATAGGGCTAATTATGACAATATACTACATGAATTCCCCATCCTAAAATAACCAAAATTGACTGAGAAACCACTGAGAAACCCAAATAAGGACGTGAGATGTGGAGTAACTACATGCAGTCCTTTGCAAGCCCTTGAACTGGCAAATACTTGACTAATTTAGGCAAATTTAAGCATAGTAGTAAATTAAAGGCACCAAGCTTGAGGTTATTAATGAAATTAGTGCATATAATAAGTTCAATGCACCTATAATTAAATTAGGACACCAAATAAGTGCCTGTTGCTTATTTTAGTGTGTTTCCCCATATTGGGCATAGAATTTGGAGTAATTATAGTGTGAAAAAGCTTACTTTTCTAAAAATGAAGCTATTCACATGGGAAAAATGCAGGCAGTATGTGGCCAGTACACAGAAGCCATTTCTAGCATAAAAAACACCAAATTTGAAAAGTGTTATTTTTATGCATTTGAATAGCCAAATAAATATTCCTTATTAATACAAATTGATCTGTAAAGACAAATTTTTAATAAAATTAAATTTATATTGTATATATTCAACTTTTAAGTGATCTAAAGCACATTTCTTGTTTTTCACATAAAACAATGAAAACAACAGCTTTAAGTCTACTTAAAAATTATGTAGCCTTATACTTAAAGCTCTTAAGGCTACCCTAACGTATTCTTAATTAATATTAAGTACATAAGACTTATAAAAGGTGGATATATGTGTGTATATAAGGTGTTATAATGGCATATATTGTATTTTATCATAAATTTTACTTATGTATACAACTTATGTACCTTTATTTATTGTTCCCATGTATAGTCCATGTGCTAAACATAATTTATAAGTACTTTATACTCAGTCCTCAAGATATCCAGGCTGACATTTTACTTAAAAGACATGAGATTTAATCAGTTCCTCTTAAATTCAAAACATTTTTTGTCCATAAACCCATAAATTGGTTTATTTAGGTAATATTTGGTGTTTTTTAGAAGAAATTTGCACATTGAGTGTTTTTTAGATCGATAGAGTCTTATAGATATTGGAAAACTTTCTTTTTTTGAAACTTTTGAGATTTGAGTCTAATATTTGATTCATACTCTGTAGAGGATTATAAGCACCTGAATAAGCCACTACTTTTTAAATTCTTATTCCATAATTTCAGAAGAAAATACTTATAAATTATGTAAAAAATTGTGACCAGATCACAAAAAAGGTGAAAAAATGGGAATCAGATGTTGGGTTTGGTTCCCATACTGAATTGAATCAAGTCATTATGTGAGCTTAACCTGGTTTTTAGTATCCATTTTTTTTCCCCATGTGAAAAAATGAACAATAAAAAACATCAAATTGAACTTAAAAACAGATTAACAAAGTTATAAAGTGAAAGACTTCAAACAAATTCTAAAGAAAATTACTTCCTACCCAGGAAAAACACATGTCTACTCTTATTGTCAGTAATCATAATTGTTTCAGCATACTCTCTTTTAACATCAATAATCAATGTGTACACCATCTGATTCTTTCAAAGACACCAAGTATGAAGTAACTGTTATAATATAAGTAAACTCAAGTTTAACTTATAGATGAAACCAACTCAATAGGGGGTTTTATCTCTGGCAAATCCGCACTTAACTTAAGTGCAGATTTCAACCCAAATCAGCACTTAAATTTTGCAAATAAGTCACTTATTTCACAAATGGGTTTCAGTTCTGACCTCAAATCAGCACTTATTTCATGATATTTTTCACAACCACATGTTGTCCACATCATCCCTGTCACATGTGACACACTGATCTACATCCCCTCCTCCATTCTCACTGATATTTGAAACATTTTATTGTGACATTTTAACTAGGCATGTTTTTTCCCTTTTTTTTTCAACCTTTTTCTTAATCTCTTTTCTTGTAACATACCAGTTTTGTAATTCCTTCCCAAAAATAAAACACTCAAAAGGCATCTCAAAAAAATTATTCATCACAAAAGTCTCCTTTTAATGCTAGCCCCTCACATGAGAAACCAAAGTCTGGACAGCTAAAAAAAGAAGATTACCTTGTCATCATCAACTTCCTCAAAATAAAATCAAATTATGATGCATGTTTTGGATGTGAGAAGTCCACCCGCATTGGACATCCACCTTCATCAAAGGTAAATGGCTTCTTTTTGATGTCAAATGAAGTAAAGAAAAAAAAAAAGGGAGAATCAACATCCTCCTAAGCAAATGAAGGAGAGGTTCAAAAGTTATCAATCAAAATATAAAAAGGCTCATTTTTCTTCCACTTCCACTGGATTTGATGTCGATGATGAGGATTTAGAGATGGTAATTACTAATTTTTTCAAAAAGATCAATGTCATTTTTCCTTACTATGAGGAAATGGATATTCTTTTTGGTTCCCGAGTTGATGTCAACCCTTTGTTTCTACAAAATACTACTAAGGGTATAGCCTCTGGATCCAAAACCTTCCTATAATTCTCCTGATGCACCTTTACTTGAAGAGATCAATCCCCTGAAGCCTCTCACCATAGTTCAGCCAAAGATGATCCTGACTATCAAGAAGAACAATTAGTTCAGAGCAGATCTGAGTCCTCAGAGCCTGGTGTATTTTTACCTTTTCTTTTTTCTTAAATTCTTCTCAAAATTTCTCTTTCTTTCTTTCTTTTTTCTTTTCTAGTCTCCTCCTAATCCTACTCAAACTCAAATTCCAAAAAAGATTATCAATCCCACAAATGAGAATCACGCTTTGGAAGTTTCTTTAGATGAACTTCATGAACCCTCTCGCTCAAATTCCAAACTAAAGCGTCAAGCCTCAACATCAAAGAACTTGAACCATCTTTTAAAATGTGGTAATACTTCATCCAGCTCTTTGGCTTCCCTTGATGATTATTTTGAGAATAAAGATATAAGTAAGAATAAGTCACTATATATCTTATTCAATAACTTATTTTTTCATTTCTCTTTTTGTAGCAAAATCCTGTATTGCAAAAAATGCCCTTGAATTTGAGAAGATGAAGTTTGATCATATGCTAATGAAAGATCAAAGGGCCTTAGATTTGGATGAAAAAATTTTTTTCTTCAATCTAATTTTGAAAAGGCCAGATTTGAGGCAGAGGAGATGGAAAGAGTTCATCTTTGCTCAGAAAAATCAAAAGACTGTGAATTTCAAAGAGAAATGGAAAGTCGTGAATTGGAAAAGCAAGAAAATTTAAAAAAAAAAGAATTTATTAGGGAATGAATAAAAAATGGCCAAACTTATGAGGACATTAAAAAATTACCCAACATTTTTAATTGATTAATTGTTATTCCAGGTAATGTGACATTTTTTCACATTTATAGTCTTTTACAGATTTTTTTTGTACATTTTTTGATTATTTTTATGCCTGGATTGTGATTGAGTCATGTGCTGAAAAGATGCAGTGTCTTTTCCATCATGTGACTTTATTTTAACTTCTGTAGTTCAAGTTGTCAGCTATACCTCATTAATTTATTTCAAATTTACTGCTGCAATGCAAAACTTTCAAGTGAGCAGAAAAGACGCTGCATCTTTTCAGCACATGGCCTGTCTTTTCTCAAAACTAAATTCTTTTTTTCTTCTTTTTGGTTGACCATACAAGATTCTAACTGACAGTTTATCTGTCTATTCTACCTCTTTAATTAATTTCAAATTTACTGATGCAATGGAAAACTTTCAAGTGAGCAGAAAAGATGCTTTGTCTTTTCAGCACATGGCCAGTCTTTTCTCAACACTACATTCTTTTTTTCTTCTTTTGATTGACCATACAAGATGCTAACTCAAGGTTTATCTGTCTATTCTACCTCATTAATTTCTTTCAAATTTACTGGTGCAATTCAAAACTTTTAAGTGAGCAGAAAAGATGCTGCGTCTTTTCAGCACATGACCTGTTGTTTCTTAACACTACATTCTTTTTTCATCATTTTTGATTGACCATAAAAGATGCTAACTCAAGTTTTATCTGACTATTCTTTATTATTTAACAAGATTTTGGTTAAATCATTGAAAATGATGCAGTGTGATGTTAGTATTACATTTCTTTTACTTAGTTTTACCACAATTTTACTTTCCTGTAGTCCATCTGACATTTTGAACCAGAGAAATGGAAATAAAGTCATGCAACAGAAAAGACACTGCGTCTTTTCAGCACATGACTTCAATCATATTTAAAGCATAAAAATAATTAAAAAAAAGGAAGAAAAAAATATTTTAATTTAAAAAAAATACCAAAAAAACTACATTCTTGACCGCTGCGGCTCATGAAGAATCTTGAGGGCAGTATCTGGCCCATAACTAGCAGATTTTTCTCCCTCTAATGGAGCCATAACACTACTAGGCCTAGATAAAACCTAATGAATAAAAATAAAGTCATGTCAAGAGAGAGCACAAAGCATCATTTTTTTCTTTGAGACATAAAGTTTTCAAGCAAGAATTTTTTTTCAAGTTGCTTGCATTTGCAAGCGACTTGTGCCAAGTACTTGCCCCAGAAGAAGCGAGTCTTCTGGGGAAACCATGTAATTTTTTTTCCCCAGCAGACTCGCTTCTGCTGGGGCAACTATGTAATTTTCTTTCCCCAGCAGAAGCAAGTCTTCTGGGACAAAAAAAGCAAAACAAAATTGACTAAAAAAACCTTCTGGGGCATCAAAAAATTTTTAAAATGGGGCTTTAACAAAATCTGAAGGCATAAAAGGTGGGCCTTTTCCAGGAACTCTGAATAATCTTTCCTAAAACCAAACTAGGACCAAATTTTTTCAAATTCCTTTTCAAAATTTTCTTAAGATACTCTGCATGTTGGTTTAATTAGTTGTAGACTTTATGCTATAATAAAAATTTGCTGACAATTTTTTTGTTTTTTTCTTTTCTTTTATTTCTTTTTTCTTTTTCTTTTATTTAATTTTTTATTTATTTCAGAATTATATTAAACCCAACCAGGAAAAATTTGTATTGATTTTAAATACAAAATTTTTTTGAGATACTGAGCATTCTGGTTTAATTAGTTGTAGACCTTATGCCATCATAAAAATTTGCTGATTTTTTTTATTTTTTGGTTTTTTCTTTTCTTTTCTATATAATTGAATTTTTTTTAATTTCAGAAATAGAACAAAGGCACAATGGCTGACCAAAAAAAGCTTCTCAAATGAAAATGGCTGGTGAAAGTTGTAAGGATGATGTTGGTTCTGACTTTGAAAAGGTTTGGTATAAGGAGTATCCACTTCTGGAGGGATTTGAAACAAATGAGCCAATACCGTCATCATGTCCTGGATCACACAACACAGGCACCTACCAAATTGCACATGTCTCAGAAAGGCCTTCAGTTATTCAACCTAAAAATCAAAATATTCATCCTTTTATATTGAAGTCATTTGAACTAAAGGAATTGGCTGAACTTGGTAAACTGGAGGATGCTAAGAAATGCTTCAGGTACATGAAATTATTAAGACACTGGATCAAGACCAATGGTGCTCATCTGGAAACAGGGGGGAAGGGGAATATGTTTGCTGCTGGAGAACAGTTAGGGAGTCAACATGTATTTTATATAAGTAAGTTACAAATTTTAAATTAGAAAATTCAAAAAGCTGAATGATGCTTCAGATCTCTACCAAAATTTAAAAATAGATGATGGGGAAGTGAGGGAGTCACTTGAATTTATCTTTTCATTTTATTCTTATCTATTTAAACTATTATAAAAGAAGTACTATGAGGAATCTTTGAATCCTGGAGCTGAAATAGACCTTCCTTGTTATGATGGGGTGGAGGCTTTTGGGGGAAATCTAACATGAACTTCAGATGGGTTTTCAAATTCTCCCCATAAGGATTTGGACAACAGTGAACTTAGTTTAGGTGTCTGGTTTCCAAAAACTTTAGATGGAATTTTTGATTAATACTCATGGGATAGCAATAGGCCAAGGTAGAATGGAGGTCATTTTGTATTTCCTGAATTGAAATACATGGTTGAGTTTAAAAAGTGTGATGAAATATGGGTTCTTATATGGCCAACTAATATGCTATACCATCAAACAACACCTGTCAAAGAGTTTGGAAATTTTTCAAGGCTTGGATCATCCATCCTGATAAGTAAAAAATTAGCCAATTCTGTTAAAACTTTAAAAATGTTAATTCCAAATATAGATATGTTGGACTATATTTCTATGAATGAAAAAGAAAAGTTGTAATTTTTGCATGATAACTATCTTTCATCAATTTTAGATGATAATACTAAAAACATGGAACAAGTGTATTATTATTACCAAAAAGCATGTAAATCATTAGAAAAATATATTTAGTAAATGATTTTTAGAAATTATAATTTGATTACAAAGTCTAAAGAGAAGAAAAAAGTCTATGAATAAATCATAGCTAATACTCCCAATGTGATAGTGTGACTGGAAGAATTTTCACCCTTATGCTAGTTGTTTGAGAAGTTGTAGTATTGGATATAGTTGGAGGTGTTTCAACTTCTTCATCTTCATACAACTCTAACCATTGATTTTTGAGGTCAGTGAGTAGGTTATGAAGTATGGTGCAACACAGAATCTAGCTGATGACAGCCTTCATTTTGGAAAAATTTCTAAGAGGACTTCTTAATTCTCTTAAACTGGAAAAAAAACCTTTCAAGATTCCAATATAATGTTCAATACGGACTCTTGACTTTTCCAAATGATTTTTGAACTTGGAATTTTGACTTTCTTCTGAAGATGCTCCACAAAATGCAGGAAGT
This sequence comes from Hemileia vastatrix, assembly GCA_030280995.1. Taxonomy (NCBI): domain Eukaryota; kingdom Fungi; phylum Basidiomycota; class Pucciniomycetes; order Pucciniales; family Zaghouaniaceae; genus Hemileia; species Hemileia vastatrix. The sequence goes on from JASXTE010000004.1 coordinate 34,188,906, forward strand.
ACATATTTTTAATTCACATAAGCTGAATCAGCCAGAAGATACTTATTTTCATCAAAAAAATTTGAGGCTCTTTTGAGATTTTCATTCTTTGAAAGACGTAAGAATTGTGACATGATCCAGGATAGCCAGCAAAGAAATATATAATTTTTTTGACATCACAAAGAATCTGAACAGAAATTGAATATCTATAGAGAAGATATAGTTGCTTGTGTTAGTATGAAAAGGAATGTAAAGAATTAAAAATAAGCTAGCTCTTTTTACGGTCAAAGTAATTGTTTCCACCATAAGCAGGTTTCTGAATCAAAGAAATAGTGCCATCAACAAAACCAATAAATCCAGGGAAGCCCTCTTCTTGCATAACCTGATATTATTCAAGTCGCTCTTTTTTTGTTGGCTAGGAGAGAAGTTGAGATTCCAAAAAGTTGATATCAGTGATGCAACGTTTTGTATAAGTGTTAACAAAACCATAGCCTAAATCAAGGACATTTTCCAAATTTTTCAAAGCAGCTCCATTACCATTGGAACCCAAACAACATAGTGGGATGGCAAATTGAATTGATGGATCATGTTGTGGCTTTTTAGAATAATTCTGAAAAACGGGGTGATCCTCAATAAGATGAAGCAATTTAAGGAAATGTCAGAATCAGATTTGCAATCAGAGTCCAAGAGCAGATCAAGATCTATGAAAGTTATTTCTTGATGTAGCTTATCACAATTTGAGAGTGAGGAAGGAATGACTCTTGTATGGTAGAAAAATGAAGATGATGCACAATGTTAAGAGATATGATGTGTTATGCTGCAGAGTGCTGCATGTGAATGGGATGTTTCTTAAAAATCAGTGAGATGTGTGGAATGGTGAAACCAGCACTTCTGGTTGAGAAAGTGCAGATTTGAGTGAAATAAGTGACTTATTTCACTTTCAAAATCCACCAGTGTTGGGGCTAGGGTGCTTCATAAATACACACTTAGATAAGTGTGGATTTTAAGAGCAGATTTGCCAGAACTGACACACACTAATATTTTATCTATGAACCAAAAAAATTTATATTATTCCTATTCTTGAAATTTATAATAATTTTAAATAGAGTTTTTAAGATGAGGTTTAATAAAAGAAATAACCTAAAAATTATTGGCAACAATATATATCAATGAAGTCACTAAAAAGAATGAAAGACAAAAAAGAACTGGCACTGTGAAAATTTGAAGAAAGGAGAAGGCAACTTTAAGGTAAAAAATGAAAAATAATATACTCAAATTCATGGGATATAATTAAATATATTGATTTATTCAGTTGAAAATTTTTATCTTTGTTATCTTATTTAGTTAATCAACTGACTTAACTTGATTGCTTAATAATTCAGCTCTTTATTTTTTCATAGTTTGCTTATGATTTAGATTTTTTTAATTTTTTTTGTATATCTTGTTGGTTGCTAATTTTATTTTTATTTTATTTCAGTTCTTTTGTTGGTGAGTTTTTTAGTTTGTCACTTATTAAGATATTTCATTATTTTGAAAATTTGATAGATAGTTTAATGCTGCTTTTACTATATAATTAGCTTGTAATTTTTGTAGCTAACTATTTAGTTTCATTATTATTAGTGAGCTGTTGATGTTTTTCTTCTCTGTCTATGTGAATAGTTTTCACCTTTATATATAGTTAAATTTTCTATTTTAGTAGATAATTAGTTATTCAATTTTGTTTAGTTTTCATTTTTCCCTCTGCTTATTAAGTTAGTTACTTTTTATTTTTCAGATAGAGGGTGGGAGAGGGAGGGGAGTAAGTGGGAAAAGGAGGGGGAGGGAGGGAATTGGAATGGGAGCAAGTGGGAGAGAAAGGGAGAGGAAGTGAGCAGAGGGGGAAGGGAGGGAGAGGAAAGGAGGAGATGGGATGTAAGTGAGAAGATGGTGAGGTAAGGGAGGGGGAGTGTATGGAAGCTATTTGATTGGGAGGGGAAGAGGAGAGGGTTTAAGAAAATATAAAGTAAAAAGACCAAATAATTAAAAAATGCAGAAAGGAGGTGGATGTACTTGTTACAGAGTTATTATTACTAGTGGATGAGTGTGAAATGGAAATATGGGATAAGTCAGGAGAGATGGGGTGAGAAAGGTGGAAACAGAGGGATCAAGGGGGATGCCAGCATTTATTCTAAAAAACAATTAATGAGCTTAAACAGAGTCACTCTGTAAGTCAAAGCTAGAAGTGTAACCTGTGACCAAAAACTGAACTTGACATCTAGTTCAGGGATTTTTCCCTCTGTGCTTGGTAGTATCATGTATAAACCAAGGGTTGAAATTAACTTTGGAATCAAAAAGATTATCCATTTCCTCATAGAAAAGACACATGAAATTGATCTTTTTGGAAAAAGTTGTAATTCCAATCTCTAAATCATCATCATCAGTACCAAAGCCAATGGAATTGGAAGCAAGATGAGCCTTTTTATAATTGGATTAATAACTTTTGAACCTCTTCTTCATTTGCTTAGGATTGATGTTCATTCTCCCTTTTGTTTTCTTTTTTACTTCATTTGCCATCAACAAGAAGCCATTGACCTTTGATGAAGGTGGATGTCCAATTTGAGTGTACTTCTCACATCCAAAGCATGCATCTTAATTTTATTTAATTTTGAGGAAGTTTCTGATGATGAGATAATCTTCCTTTTTTAGCCGCCCAGACCTTTACTTCTCAGGTGAGGGGCTTGCATTACAGGAAGCCATTTTTGATGTAGCATTTTTTCTAGTTGCCTTTTGATTGTTGTATTTTCTGGGAGGCATTATGGAACTGTTATGTTACAAGAAAAGATATTAAGAGGTTGAAAACATAAAAAAATAAGGAAAAAAAATACCTGGTTAAAATGTCACAATAAAATGTCTCAAATCTCAGTGAGGAGTGTGTGCCAAGGATTGATGAGGGGATAAAGGTCTGGGTGTCTCATGTGAAAGGGATGGGGTGGGAAAGGAAGGGATGATTTGGCCAACATGTGGTTGTGAAAAAAAAATTGGGAGAAAATGCTGATTTGAGATCATAACTGACACCCATTTTTGAAATAAGTGACTTTTTTCAAAATTTAAGTGCTGATTTGGTTTGAAATTTGCACATAAATTATGTTTGAATTCACCAGAACTGACACCCCCTATTTTAATGGAGTCAAGTGATCCATAGTATTATGTTTCTCCAAACCTTTGGAAACAGTGGCATCTTCAACATTAAATTTAAAATTTGAGAAATTTTTTAGCCAAAATTTCATAATCTTCCAGATCAGTTCAACTATAAACTCCAAAGATTCAAGTATTGTAGTTAAAAGAATTCTTTATCAGGTTCAAGAGTGTAAATTTTCTATGTTCTCTCTTGACTGGAATACTAATATATTAAAGTTACAAAGTTCTTGGTAGGTGTAAAAGGGACACATGGTTTAGATTTACTTGCTTATAAGTCCCAACAAAATAAAATGCTGATATAAAATTCAATTTGAATGTGAAAGAATATATGTCAGCCAGACAATCATGAACAACTTTAAATTGAAGCACTAGTAGAATGATTTAGGGGAAACAATATACTTACAGAATATAGTATGATGACTTCATGTTTTCTTTAATTTCTCTGCAAGAGCTTAATTATTTTTTATTTCTCATTTAAGTATAACTCTTGAATCATTAAATTTATTTATGGAAAAAATGATGGATATGTTATATTTTCAAGTCCTTCCTGTCTGGCCATACACCAAACCCTTATTGAATCCTATGTGAGAGTGGCCAGGGAGAGATGATGGAAATAGTTTTTTAGGACTTTGGTGGGACTCGGAGGTAAATTAATATTTTTTTTCCATTTTTTTTAGTTTTTTTTTCCTTTTGATAAATATTACTTTTTTTCATTTCATCTAAATTTTCTTTCATTTTTTGTTGGTTCCTCTTTTTATTTCTTTATTTTTGTATATGGTTCCATGGGTTGGGGATTTTCGTATATAATGGATTTGTTATTGATGGTTATGAAAAATCTTTTGTCTTTTTCAAATTATATTATCATTTCTTAACTGTTAAAATAATCATTAAAAGTTCATAAAGCTTTTGTTTTCAATTGAAGTAATTATTGGAATTTACTAAATCTATGCTTAAAACCTTTTAACTTATTAGTATAACAATAAAATTTTATTGTTATTTAAAATCCTTCCTTTACAAATCCATGTTATTTTTTTTTACCCACACTGTGAAGAATCAAGTGGCATCTTCTAGCAGGTGCCTCTCTCTATATTCATTTTTGATTTAAGAGTCAAGTTGAATTTATATTGCACAAGCTAGTGTGCTCATTGTTCAGTATGCAGTCTTTTCAGAAGAATTACAGCTGAGCTGAAATTGAGTTAAATCAAAGATAGGGATTGGCACCTGCTAGCAAGTGCCCTTTTTTTTTCTGGTGTCACTACCTTGATTTCTCTAACTAAAAATATATACGTATATATATATACCATTGCCTTGGCCCTGCTACAACCTTTTTCAGTAGTAAGTATAAAGTACTGGCTGGTATTTTCAAGATTAAAACTTAGTTCTGAGGGATCCAGGAAAGGCATGTGTGAAGGCAACATCAAGCCCAGGTTTTTTGTTGAAATCAGCACTATTCTTGTGGGAGAGAGTTGCCAGGAACATAAAAAGAGAATTCATGATATATATGAATCTATAGCAACAGCTCATAGTCAGGTGATTCAGGGCTTTGAGAAAAGGAATTTTTTGATTGGTTGTGATAGGCTAACAGAGTCCCAGGGTCTGATTCACTAAAAATATGGCTGAAGTACATGTTGCAAACTTGGGAGAGAGAAAGCTAGGCTGCACATCTGATGAATTGGATACCAAGGGTTGCCTTATCAAAATTCTAATTTTTCATTTTAGGGTGGGGGGAGAGACGGGGTGGAAGAAAAAAAAATTGAAAAACAACAAGGTTTTCCGAAGCAGCTGCATACCTAATAGTAGAAATAACATTTAAAAAGATAAATAATTTCATCTGCTGGTTTGTCACAGTGTAAAAATATCGCCACCGGACAGGATTGAACTGTCAACCTCCTGATTGACCCACTTGGTAACAGTCAGACGCGCTAACCAATTGCGCCACGGAGGCATTGTTACTCAGATTTTATTAAATAATATATAATGGAACAAGGCATTGTTTTTAGTGTATCCCAGATTTTAGCAAGTTATACATTACATTTATACAGACTAGACTCAGTTTTTCCTGTAACTACCACTTTTATTCCTTACTTTAACTCAAGATAACACAGTAAATAGTTTACACAAAAATTGGTATTATCAAAAAAAAAAAGTTAATAGAAATGACGCAGATTCTGCAGAAAAAAATGTTGGCAACTGCTAGCAGGTGCCATCTATTTTTTCAGGTGGTTTACCATCCAAAAACAAACAAAAGAATCCGATCTAACAGACGAGAGGGCATGCCTTCTGACCGCACCGCAAGGTTGGGTTTTCCAAATTTTTCTAGGAAATCCATCATTCTGCTTTTAATACCCACTGGTTGTTTGGCAAAAACATCGGTAGACGAAGTTGAATGAAGCTTGGCTGGTCGAATGACCGTCAGACCAGATTTGTTTCCCATACCCGTGGCGCCAGCTACTGAAAGTGCCTTGTTATCTTTTATGTTTAATTCTGAGATATTCAAATCATTCGCCTGTGCATTTTCATCCGCCCATTTACACCCAATCATCATTCTCCCCTCAAGAATTTCTCCATTTTTCCGAACGGCTCTTTGGGCAGCCCAAATATGCTCATAAGAAATAGTAAGCCAATTCGCGTCATCAGTAGGGATGTCAGGTGTTCCCAGTAAAGCGCCAATAGCGCTAAACTGTTGCAATACAAAAGTCCTTTGAGATGGAGCAAAACCAAATACATGAACTTTGTAGGCAGTGGGTTCCGAGGAAGTCGGATTCGGTGTTTCGGTGAGAATGGAAGTTTTAGAAGGAGGCTTTGGGCGTAAAACCTAAATAACCAGATGAAGAAACCACCATTCAAAGTCAATGTCACCAACTTGGTAAGAAATGAAATCAGATAACGAGATTATCGCCTACTGATCGAAAAGAGCTGGGAACCGAAAATCCAGAATCCAGCAAATTTTCCTTCGGCGGGGCATCATCATCTATGGGATCGGTAATTTTCTTAGCCGTGAAAGTATTCAATCTTGAGGGTGACCCAAAGAGGCCACTGCGTGAAGCACGGAGAGGCGATCTAGAATATGAAGTATAAAGATGAAAAAGAGGACCGTAATTACCATGACCAAAAAAAAGAAAACATACTCTCTTTGGGCAAACAACCCAGTTGAAGTGGATGAGCGTGGAAGGTGTTTTTGACTCGATCCCGATGTGGATCTTAGTAGACCCATAGACCCGCGAATTGGGATGATGGGTGCAGAAACCCAATCATCTGATTGGTCAGGGGAAAAAGAAGCATTGCTGGGAGGTCGGACCGGAGTTCTGGAGGTCGTGGAGATATATCCAGCTGAATATGTGCGAGGACCATCGGAGGTGATGGCAGATGTTAGGGGATTAAATGCATTGGCTGAACTACCAGCGTAAGACGAAGGAAAAGGCATCAGAAAGATGAGGAAAGAAAACTAAACGCGAAAGATGAGGAAAGAAAACTAAACGCGAATTGAGGAAAGGCTTTTATTATCGGGAGAGATTGGATGTTTCTTTAAATTTATTGATATCTCAACTTGCACCAGATCACTGATCACTTGTTAACTGTTCGTTAATGTTTGGATTTGGAGGTACACAAAGATACACAAAAGCAAAGCCAACTCCAAGCATCATCATCTGTTTTTACACCAGATCTACACTGGGCTCAAAGTGGGTTGACAAAGGGGATTTTGTCATGCTTTGTTTTAATAAATACTATATAAATATGCGTTTCATTTTATGTTAATCATGAATATTTAGATTTCCACACCTTTAATATAAATAACTTCTACGAGTTCCCCACAAACTCTGGTCAATATATTTATAGGAGCATCCACAAAAGTGTCGGTAAGTATCTCCCACTTAAATAAGTTGCACTACCGAATTGCCCTCCACCGCCGTCATATGCAGTAAATTTCTTTACACCCGACTTCCACCAAACATTCCCTAGCTGTGTTTTCATCTTCCTTCGCTAAGGTCTCCCCTTTTTTTCACTCACACAACTGAGTCTATTGAATTAAGCATTTTTTACCAATACCAACGTACAGTGTACTGGCCAACATTTATGAGAGATGCAGCTATTTGGGAAAAGCTTGCTGTGTTTTTGCCTCCCACTCACCGCCATAAACATGAGTTTAAGCGGCTTTTCACTGCAACAAGCATCTGTTGTGTCTTGGGGCACAACAATGGCGCAACAATTACGCAACAGTTATTTAACAATTGTTTTTCGCACTTGAAGGTTATTAGTGGGTTTTAAGTGTAAAAAACATACCAACAGATTTCCCAATAACCTTCCCCTTTCATTACCTACTTAAACTATCTCACTCCATTAAATTGCACCTCTCTCCTCCCCATCTGTGGCCTCACACATGTAGTTAGATCTAGTTGTTTCTTCCTTCATGCTCCTAGCTGAGCAAGATTGTATGATAAAAAAAAAGTGCCAAAAATAACTGTTTCGTAATTGTTGCGCCTCATGGCGAAACAAATATGTGTTGTAGTGTTTGGTGGGGGATGAGGGACGAAAATGAGCAAGGTTTTCCCAAATAGTTGAAACTTTTTGTTAAGTAACTAGGACTATGTACTTAGTTATGTGTGCGAATGTATATAGTCTATAGTCGCGGCGTCCCCTGTTCTCCGGTTCTTTCCGGAGTTCTACAGGCTGACACCGTGCTACAAGTAAAGTAATGAAGTTATTTGGGTTCTTTCCGGAGTTCTACAGGTTATGGGCTGTACCCATGGGCATTGAAAAGTTAGCCATACAAACTCCACCAGCGTTAGCGACACTAGGAGTGCTAGTAGCCAAAAGACCCCCAGTGTATGTCTGAAAAAGACTCACCTGAACCCAGTGCTGGTAAAACTAAAACCACCCAAATTAAATGCTCCATCTCCAACCAAGAGCTAAGAAGCATTGGTGTTGACCCTACTGCTCAATCTACAAATTTCCCCTGTGAAACTTGCTCCTCCTCTCAACAAAATACTCACCATTCCTCTATAACCCCCGCCCCTACACTCGCTTCAATACCTGCTTCTCCTTCACCACAACCCCCCCTTGGCTCCTATCAATACATCAAATCCCTCCCTCTACTCGCCTACCTTGTGTGGATCATCAGAAATGCAAGTGAATCCTATTTACAATCTCATGGAGGCGATCAGAATCTTAACCATCCAACCCCCCACACCTTCCCCTCCTCCCCCTGCTCGCCCTGCTCCTCCTGCCTCACGCAATCACAGCAGCAATTTTGCAAAGCCAATGAACAACGCGCCAGCTACACCAACAGGGAGATCAGCCTCCCCCTTTAGGCAGGCTGATCCCCCCAATCCTTCTTGTGCTATACCTCCCCATATGTCAACACAACAGCAGCAGGCCCCTATTAGCATGGCTGGGCGCCAACAAACTCTGAGAAATGTAATGGAGTTTACTAAAGCTATCCCTACACATGACATTAATGGCACCAACTATTTTGACTGGCATAATAATGTCCTCACACTCATCAAAGACTTTGTTGGTACAAGAGCATATGCGTTAAATAATGAACCTGGTCCTGATGAATTTGAAGATAGAGTTACTCATTTAATTTAGTACACTCCATTTCTCCACAACTGCACCACGAGATCTCCACTGACTGGAAATAACATCAAACTTATCTTCATATCAACAACAAATTCTCTAGATCTAAACATACTTTGACTATGACAGCAATATGCAATTTTATCGATCTGAAACAAACTCAGTTTACATCCCACAGTGAATATCTAGAGGCATTCAACAAGTATTTTGAGGCAATTGAACATCAAGGAGTGATTTTTGATCATAAAATCTTTAAAGAATTAATTTCCCATGCTTTGTTACCTTCATCTCTGAAAGACCTTTATGTTGATCTTTGTGTTGCTATGGATAACAACCCTGACTCAAAATCTGTCACCTTTGAAGATTTCTGTCAACTAATGCCATTGTTAGCCCAAAACAGAGCTGATAGAGAATCTGTCTGCACAACTCCTACAGCTTCTTTGTCAAAAGAACCTATCTTTAATGTGGTAGCTCATCCCCAATGTCAAGCTGACTATTACAGAACCCCTGGTGCTCAAAGACAATGCCATGAATGCAAATCAACTGCCCACATGTTTGCTCACTGTCCTTACAACCCCTATTCATCCACTTTTTTTACCAGACTCTACATAATAGGGGGTATCAAATATGTAAATCCTTCATTTCAAAATACCTTATCTTTCCACCTAATCAACCATGATTATTTATTAAAATATGACATATTGTGCCCACCAAACACCTTTTTACTGAGAGTTATTTTCAAGTTTGTGGCTTTGTTTTTGTGTTGTGAAATAACTTTTAAATAATTATAAATTCATAAATTTGATACCCCCTAATGAGAGAATGTGCTACTGCCTTTGCGTCTGATCCAAACGCAAAAAACAAACTGGTTTACATTCCCTACAAGAGACCACAAAGTAGACAAGTTAGAGCCAGGGATTTCCAAATTGAAGCTGATGAGGTGACAATCTTTGAGGAAAATGTGGAGGCATTATATGAACATGTTTCACAGATTGATTTGAATAGTGCAGAATGGTCACCTGAAACACTTGCAGGGAATGTGGCAATACTGGATTCTGGAGCTACCCATCATGTCACTGGCAATGTGAGCCTTATCAGAAATTTCAAACCTCTTAAAAATCAAATCCCTATCAAAGTAGCAACTAACTTTCCTTCCTCATTTATTACTGGTATAGGGGACCTAAAAATAAAAGGAGATGGAAAAATTGTTACCATTACAAATGTTTTTTATTGTTCTGATATTAGAACTACTCTTATTTCTCTTTTTAATCTGGTGGATAGTGGTTTTTGTTTTGGTTTATGTTCTGAGGACAAGAACTTGGAAATTTATTTTAAAGATGATTTAATTGTGACAGGGCGGTTGGAAAGTACAAGAAGGCACTGGATTTTAGATGTAATTAGGTTTAGTGACTGAAATCAAAATGATGTTTCTTCTTACCACTACTCCTTGAATTCTTCCCTCCTACATACTATTAAGAAAAATGAAAACATCAACTGACCTCCTGCTGCAAAAGGTTCCCTCATGGACTGGCATAGAAGGCTTAGTCATGCCAGTGAACACACAATTAGAACCATCATAAGAACTGGAATTGGCACTGGCTTTCCTCTTTCTATGCCACAAGGTAAGATTGACTGTGAAGATTTCTTGACAGAAAAAAGTACCAGAAAACTGTCAGCTACACAAGAATCAAGACCTGAATCTATGATGAGCCTTATTGTAGGAGATCTGGTAGCTCCTATGGATCCTACTGTCCATGGTGCAAGATGGGCTGCTATGTTCAGGGAAAGTTCAACTTCTTATGGTGAGGTATTTCTGCTTAATGCCAAATCTGAGGCCACAACTAATTTTTTTACCTTTTATAAAAAGCTGGAAAATTTTACTGGTAAAAAACTACCAGCATTAAGAACCAATGGGGGGAAATTCAAAGTAAGAAGATGGCTCAGATCCTGGCTGAAATTTGAACTACTCATGAAGTTACATGTCCTCACCACCATGAACAAAATGGATCAGCTGAACACTTCAACAGAACAGGTTGTGAAATTTTCAGGACAATTCTACTAGCAAGTGAACTACCTGAATGCTTCTAGGGTCTGGCCTAAAAATGGGAAGCTCATGTTCACAACCGGCTCCCCAATGTCAAACCTGGTAACAAAACTCCCCTGAAACTCATGTACAACTGTGACCCAACTTACTCAAACCTCAGAGTATTTGGTGAAACAGCTTTTTTCCATATCCATAAAGAAACTAGACACAAACTGGACCAACATGCTTTGGTTTGTAAGTGCATGGTTTATTCTTTAAATAATGCAGGTTGGATTTTCTGGAACCCAGAGTCAAACTCCTTTTTTGAATCTGCTATGGCTGTCTTCCCTGGTGAAAAACTTCCTGCTCACAAAGCTTCTTATCAACCACCACCATCTAAGGGTTCTTTGGGTCATATCCTCAACAAAATGAAACTAGGTGATTTTAAGGATGAAAAAATTCTTCTTTCTCAAGAAAATTCTGTACATGACACCATGAAAAAGGGTTTGTCCCAATCATCCATTATCCCCAGAATCCATTTTCAAGCTATGCTCTCACCTGACAGTTGTAAGTGGGACCAAGCATTTAAAAGGGAGCTTTTGAACATGAAAGATATGGATGTGTGGTATGAAGAAAAGCTTTATCCAGGAACCAAACTCACCAATGCAAAATGGGTGTTCACCATCAAAAATACTTCATCCAAATAACCAACCTACAAAGCAAGATATGTAGCCAAAGGCTTTTTGCAACAGTATGGCATTGATTTCACTTACACTTTTGCTCTTACTGATACCTTTGCTTCTCACACTTACAGCTTATCACAAATGGCCTGCTAAATCTTTTGGTGTCACTGCTTCTTACCTTCACAGTCCAATTGATGAAGAAATTTGGGTTGGTCCTCCTGAAGGTTACCAGCTACATGACAATGGCAATGCCCTATGTTTAAAAAAGGCCCTCTATGGCACTAAACAAGTAGCAAGATGTTGGTGGCTTCACATTGCCAGTAAATTGTATGATCTAGGATATAAGGCAAGTCAATATGATAAGAGTTTCTATGTTCTAAGAAAAAAGGGATATATGGGGGTGATTTGGATACATTTTGATGATGGTATAGTTACTGGAAGTGGTGAGGAAGTGTTGAAGGATTTGGAGGATAGTTTGGATGGTATTTTGAAGGTAAAGTGGAATGATAATGTGGATGGTATTGTAGGTGTTGGTATGAAAGAAGTTCCAGAAGGCTTTGGTCTGCATAATTCTCAGCTCATTGACAAAATTTTGAAAACTCACAACCCTTCTGGACTAACAACAAGATTTCCCCTACCTAACAATCTGGAAATAACCACATGCAAAGATGAAGAGGTAGCTATTAATACAACTAATTATCTCTCTATTTTAGCTTCTCTCAGTTATGTGGCAGTAGCAAATAGGCCAGATATATCCTTCCCTGTCAATTTTCTGGCATGCTTCTCATCCAAACCTACTTCCACTCACTGGATTTCTCTCAACCACCAACTTAGATATGTCCAACACACTTCTACCCTCTGTCTCCACATTTATTCTGACTTAAATTCACCACTTGAGCTCCTATCTTTTTCTGATTCCACTTGGAATAACAAAGAATTCTCTAGAGCACAAAGTTTACACCTCCTACTTCTTAACTCTTGTCCAATTGTGTGGACTTCAAGGCGCCAGTTGAAGGTAAGTGATTCCTCATGAACTGCTGAATACCTGGAACTTGGTGGTGGTATGAAAGATGCCATTTGGATTTCAAATCTTCTCAAATATATATTTCCTGATATTCCCCCAATCAAGATCTTCTGTGACAACAAAGAGGCAATAGCAAATGCAAAAGATAATCCTGGAAGTAAGAGGACACATAATGTGGATAGGTGTTTCTATCTTATGATGAACAACTCTTTCTGAAAAAAGAAACATTAGAATGGGTCCCCACTCCTCAAATGAATGCAGATATACTCACAAAATCACTGGGCCCATCTCTGACAATGCTTAGAAGGAAATATGTCTGTGTGTGGTGAAGGGGTTATGTTTCTCTTATCTTCTATTCTTACTTTTTTTTTTATTTCCCTTACTTTTCTCACTTCATTTTATTTCTTTTTTCATTTTTGGAGTTGGTTATGTTTGGATGGGGGCGATATCAGTATATTTTTTCATAACTAAGTGGGGGGGATTTTAAGTCACTAGGACTATGTACTTAGTTGTGTATGCAAATGTATATAGTCTGTAGTCATGGCATCCCCTGTTCTCCAGTTCTTTCTGGAGTTCTACAGGCTGACACAATGCTACAGGTAAATTAATGAAGTTATTTGGGTTCTTTCCCAAGCTCTACAGGCTTAAAATGTGCTACACTTTTCACTACAACACATTTTTGTCTTGCCATTGGACACAACAATTACACAACAGTTGTGTAACAGTCACCAGATTCAAAACTGTGTCACATTTGAGTTTTGGGTGTCAAAGTCCCACACTCAAAACATGACATGGTGACCTGCACTTGTCATGTTTTGTTTTCAGGACTTGATGTCTTGTAAAACAGTGTGACATTTGGTCTCACACAATGCATGTTTTAGTGCAGGACATTGACACCCAATCTTGAAACATGACACAGTTTGCCTGAAAAAATTAATGGATCACAGGCAAAATTGTGTCACATTTGCATTTTGGGTGTCAATATCCCACACTCAAAATGAGAAATAGAGTCTCACAAAAAAGCATGACATTATGACCCACTGTGGCATTCCAAATAAGGGTAGGCCTTATGGTGTCAATTTTTATGGATTATGTTATTTACTGGATTTTGAATTATTTTGTGTTTTATGGGGTCTATTTGGATATTTTCATCAAAGAGAAAGGGTTATTTTTTTAAATTCAATATAGATTAATTTATTATTGGAAAATGTGGTCACTTTTGAAGGATTTCTAATTTTAATGGAGGAATATGGTTTTATAGATTTGGAAATGGTCTTATTGTATTTTTGGGGTGATTCTCTATCTTTTGGGTATTTTCTGGGACTCTCTTAGGTTTATTTTTGAAAGATTAGTAACTATTTTCTGGATTTTCAGGCTGGATATTTGGAATTTTGGAAGTTGATTATTATCATTGGGTAGCCCTAATGTTTCTCTATCTTTCATGTCATGATGGTTTTTTATCATATTTTACTGTTTTTGTCAGCCTGTATGTCCCCAGGACTGAGTAAAAAGTGCTTATAAGTTATGTTAAACACATGAACTATACATGGGAACAATAAATGAGAGTACACAAACAGTATACATAAGTAAAATTATGATAATACACAAAAAAATGCCATTATAACACCTAATATACACGCATATATCCACCTTTTATAAGTCTTATTTACTTAATATTAAGTTGGAATATGTTAGGGTAATCTTAAGAACCTTAAGTATAAGGCTACATAATTTTTAAGTACACTTAAAGCTGTTATATTCATTGTTTTACACAAAAAACAAGAAATGCGCTTTATTTCACTTAAAAGTTGACTATATGCGCTATAAAATTGAGAATATCAAAATTGCGCTTTGACAGATCAATTGGGCTCATTTAGAACTATTGATGTGGCTATTTAAATGCATAAAAATAACACTTTTCAAATTTGGTGTTTTTTATGCCAGAAATGGCTTCTGTGTACTGGCTACATACTGCCTGCTTTTTTCCCGTGTGAATAGCTTCATTTTTAGCAAAGTTAGCTTTTTCACACTATAATTACCCCACATTCTACGCCCACTGTGGGGAAACACACTAAAATAGGCAACAGGCGCTTATTTAGTGTCCTAGCTTAATTAATAATGCACTGACCTTGTTTATATGCACTAATTTCATTAATAACCTCACTCTTGGCACCTTATTTAATCACCACGCTTAAATTCGCCTAATTTTAGTCAAGGATATACCCGTGCAAGCACCTGCCAAGGACTGCATGTAGTTACCCCACATCTCACGCTCTTTTTTAAGTTTTTGGGTGGTTTCTCAGTCAATTTTGGTTATTTTTGGATGGGAATTTCACATATTATAATGTCAGGATTAGCCCCTCCATTTTTACTGTAGATCCCCCTTATTATTAAGCTATAATTAACCTTAAAAAGTCTCCTTTAAACTTTTTATAATATTTTTTTCCACGCATATACTCTCTGTTTGTCTTTTCTTTAATTTTGATGGATCTCCCTTATTATTAATAGGATTTTAGTGGTTGTTGCTTGTCTAATTATGTTATTGGTCACCAGGGGCGTTGATGGAGAGGTCTATTACTTGTTTGAAGGCGTCATTAACATTGTATTGGATGGTACATCAAGGTGTTTATTGGGGAACTTATTGTGTATAAAAGGAGGAGGTTTTGGGTCTTGTTTTCTGCATTCTTTATCATTTACAATTTACCAATATAACCAAATAAATTACAATACATATCAATTAGTACTTTTATAAGACTTTTGAATAGTATCTGAATTATAAAATCTATTTTTCTACCAACTACAAAGATTGTAAGCCATATATAAAAATAGTGAGAATTATATTACTGAGACCTTTAATTTTGATTATATTTTACTATTTATTGGATTTATATTACAGTATTCATATAGGACCATTAAAATCTTCTAGACAACTGACCATTCAAGCTAGTTCACGTCCTTGTACTTGACCTTAGCCTGATAATTGGGGGCCTTTGCTCAAGAATTCTGTTATAATCCAGTAAGTGAAATTTTCAAAGAAGGTGCACGTAAATAATATCCCTATAGAAATATTTGGATAATTACAACAGGTTGGGGTCACTTATATAGTGATTTCAGAAAAAGAAGCCCTGTTATATAATAAAATTGTGATATTGAATCAACAATTTTACCACTAATTTAACATAAAATTGTTATTAGTGGGAGTCTGTCAATAGAACAATTAAATTTGTGATCTTTGCAGATAATAAACCAATTAAACTGATTAATTGTTTTCTTTTAACAGGACTCTTAATCTTTTCTTTTTATTGGTTTGTAATATTCATTAAATATTTAGAGAGAATCTAACTAACAGTTGTTTTCTTTTAAATATAAAAACATGGCTACATATTGTAAACCAGTTAAATTAAGTGACCACATAAAAAGCATATTTAACTTTTGGCACTTAAAGATTCACTTCATACCAATAAGTAAGCAATAAAATTGTCTTCAGTGGTATTGATAAATACTGATAAAACTCCTTTTTGAAGTTTTTATATCTAAATTCTCAAATTCTTTAAATTCCACGTGAAAATGTGTGATAACAATGACATTGTAAGTAATAAGGCAAAACATTATAACTTAAGACCTAGAGCTGAAAGACCTGTTACAGGAAATTCAAATGGAGGGCCAGGACTCTCCCATAATCAACAACAATCCGCCAATGTCTCTGGAGGAAAGGGAAAAGCTTTTAAAGCAGGTTTCAATAAAGAAGTCAAAAAATACATTACAAGAACAAGTTCACTCCCTATCCACCCTAATGAACACCTTGACAATAAGAGTCAACAACATAGTGGACTAGATCAACAATCTGGAAAAGAGAGCAGCTCAAGGTTTCATAGAAGTCAACCAAGCTCTAGTGGACATAAAGACTCAACCACCAACAGTGGCATCCAACAATTCCATAGCAACACCTCCAGCCCAAGAGGAGGACCAAAAAATTACAGTAAGCAAATGGAAATGGGATTGGTACGCCCAAAATTACAACAATCCTCCTCAACAAGGATCCAGCAGTCACCCTTACAGGGGAAAGCCAAGGAGAGGCAGGGGAAATGGGGTAAGACCTTGGTGAGTCATCCAACTTCTTATGCTCAATTGCATCAACCTAAAAATGAATTACTTATAGGTAATGAGATTGATAAGGAAATATTGGATATAATTGATAATGATTTAAAGGATTATTCATTTGAAAAAAATATGTTAAACTTGTCTTTGCTCAAAGACAATGTAGATAGTTTTATTGATCACCAAGATAATGCTATTAATATTAAAATGGAATCAAATGATGAGTCTTCTGAGTTGGACACAGAAAAAATAGAATATTTTTTGAAAGAAAATCCAATGGAATCAAAGATAATAAGTAAATTATTATTGAGAATTGAAAAATTGGAAGAGTTCTCAAAAGAGTCAAACAATAATACAGAAAAGGTATTATTACAGCTAACACAATCATTGAGTGAAACGGCCAATAGATTAAAAATTATTGAAAATTCAAATAATGAATTAGTCAATGAGAATAAGGGCTTAAAATCTGAGATTAGAGATTTAGAAAATAAATTAGAACACTCTCAGAAGATTATGGCTACTATTGAGGGACGTGTTAAATTATCTTTTTCAAATGTAAATGACACCCTAACTCATGTACCAGTAATACAAGATAGGTTACAAAGAGTGGAAATAGAAGTAGCAAACATGTTGAAAAATACTGAAAGAATAAAAGATAACACGTCTTATGTAGCAAGAGTACCTGTTTTCATGAAACATGCAAATGAAACACCAATGATGGAACATGAACATAGTATCATGGGCTCTGAGAATAATAAATCAGTAAAAGATGAAATACATGATCATCTTTCTAAAGTAAGTGAATTACTCAATATTCCTCAGGTTAGGGAAGCAAAAACTAGCCAAAAGAACTGGCCTAAGTTAGATCAGTACCCATCTTTTGACGGAGATTCAAAATCTGATTGGCAGAAATTCATACAAAGAATTGATAACTTAAAATTTTCATACAAATTACCTGATGAAGAAATTACTTCAAAGTTAATATATTTATTTACAGATGTGGCCTCATTATGGTTTGAATCTGTATTGAGTGAGGGAATTAATTACTCCTGGAATGAATGGAAGGCACTAATTGAAAGGCAATTTGGTGGCCCAAAATTTAGAATCACTCAACAAAGATTGTATGAAAGAACAAGATATAATCCAAATGCTGGAGATAAACCCATGGTATTTTTAATGAATTTAATAAAAATCATGAAAGCCATGGATCCAAAAATGGATTATGAAGAGTGGAAAGAAAAGATAATATACAAGTTGCCTATATCAGTTAGAGACATTATTGTAGCTAGAACTGAAACCATCAGAGATACCTCTGGGTTCATTAATACATGTAATGAAATATTATTAAATCACAAATATGAAACCAAGTATATTAATTACAGACAAAGTGTTGACGTGGTAAAACCTACTACAAGTAAATTACCAGTGGAGAAGAAAAAACCTTCAGCTCCCCTTGTCCCTAAAAGACAAGAGAATAACACTTGTTATAAATGTAATGAACCTTGGGTTAAGGGTCACACATGTAAGAAAAGAATAAATGTTATTGAAACCTCCCAGAATTCTGAACCAAGTAATCATGAAGATGAAAATATGGAATCCAGTGAGGACTGTAAAAGTAACATATCTTACAGTGATGATGAGAATGAGATATTTGTATTAGAACAGGATATAATGTTCCTGAATGATGCTATACCTCATACAGATACATCTTTAACTTCCATTGAAGAAGCTGAAATAATTAAAGATGTATCTCATGATACTTACAAAATAACACCTATCAGAGCACCTTTTATTATATGTGGAAGAGAAATGAATGCCATTCTTGACACTGGGGCTGCAGGTAGTGTAGTTTCTATTAATACATTAATGAAACTTGACAGCAAGTATAAGGAAAAACTAGAACCTGTTCAGACAAAGAACTGGAGGGGTTTTGGTTCAATATTAAATCCAATTGGAAAATACAAAACTGCTGTATTCTTTAAATATAATAATGGATATGTAAGAGCAGTTTGTGAATTTGTAGTAATGGATAATAATAATTTTAGTGATTGGTTTATTATTGGCAATGATTTATTGACAAAATTTGGAATTAAAATAGATCCTGCAAACAGTTGTTTCACCATAGGAGTGAATGGTAAGAGAAAATTCAAGATATGTTCTGAAAATTCAGTGTATGCCATTTCTCCTAGAGAAGAACAACTACAAGGTGGAAGAATCACCAATGAAATGGGTGAATTGGAAAATGAAATCCAAAAAGCCTCTTTCAGTACTCAACTCTCAAAAATTGAAGAAGGAAATATTGTGAGATTGATTAAATCATATCCTATGGCATTTGCTCATGGTTCAAATGAATTAGGATTGGTCAAAGACCATGAGATGAAAATCTCTCTAAGCTGTGATTTGGATAATATTCCTGGCAGCCTAAAAAAGAAACCTTACCCAGCATCTCCTGCAAAAAGGAAAGATATTGAAGACAATATAAAAATGTTGTCGTAAATGGGTATTGTTGAAAAAGTGGACGCAACACCTAAGTATTGTGTCATTTCACCAGTATTGATCTTTTATGAAAAAGATAAGGCAAGATTATGCGGTGATTATAGAGCTCTGAATACATACTCAGTAGATGATATTTACCCTCTTCCAAGTATAGCTTCTATCCATGCTACTTTACAAGGAGCAAAATATATTTCCTGTCTGGATGGAAACAAAGGTTACCACCAGATTCCTGTGGAAAGAAATTCTCAAAATTACTTATTAATAACCACACATATGGGTATATATAAGAATGTGAGAATTCCATTTGGCCCAAAGAATGCGCCTTCAGTCTTCCAAAAATTGATGGATAGTGTTTTTCATCAGGAAATGGTTGAAGGATGGCTATTGGTCTATATTGATGACATCATAGTGTTTTCAAAAACATATGATGAACATTTAAATCACCTGAAAAGAGTCTTTCAAAGAATGGATGAAATTAATATGACAATTGCATTAAAGAAATGTAAATTTGGATTCCAATCTTTGAAAGTACTTGGACATGTTGTATCTGGATTACAAATTTGTGTTGACCAGAATAAGGTGGCAGCAATAAAAAACATTGGTATACCTAAGAATGTAAAAGAAATTCAAAGTTTTTTAGGTATGTGTGGATATTATAGACAATATATAAAAAATTACCAATCTATTGCAGCTCCTTTGACAACATTAATCAGGAAAAATGAGGCTTTCATTTGAAATAATGAAAGACAACATGCCTTTAATAAATTAAAGGAATGTTTAATGACAGCTCCAATTTTGGGACTGCCTGATTTCACCTTACCTTTTATCTTGTACACTGATGCAAGCTTCATAGGTTTAGGTGCTGCTTTACAGCAAAAACAGATAATAAATGGAAAATTATCTGAAGTAGTTATCTGTTATATATCCAGAACCTTAAGAAAAACTGAATTAAGGTATGGTGCCACACAGTTAGAATGTTTAGCCATGGTGTGGGCTTTGGAGAAGCTTCATTACTATCTGGAAGACCAGAAGTTTGAACTTATAACAGATTGCAGTGCAGTAAAATCATTGCTAAACATGAAAACACCTAATAGGCACATGTTTAGATGGCAACTAGCTGTACAAGAGTACAGAGGAAGAATGACAATCACTCACAGAGCAGGAACATTGCATTCCAATGTGGATTTATTATCCAGAAGTCCTTTGCCAAATGATGCTGACAACCCAGCTTATGTACCTGAAAATGAGGTTATACATATATTTGGGATTTATATAGTGGATTTAGAAGAAGAATTTATGCAAACTATATTAGAAAATTATTCATCTGATAAAGATTTGTCTAAACTATCTACCATTCTTAATGATCCAACAAATGCCTCCATGAGTGCATTAATTAAAACCTTGCCTCCAAAGTATAAAAATGCATTGGAAAAAGGTAAATTATCAATTGAAGATGGATATATATATTACAGAAAAAAATTAAGTAATGTTATAGTAATACCACCTTCTATGAAAGAGTTAATGTTGAGTACTTGTCATGATGACATCTTAGCTGGTCATTTTGACTTTAACAAAATATTAACCAGAGTTAAAAATACAGCCTGGTGGATAAAAATGAAAGAAGATGTACAAAAATACATTGAAACATGTGACTCTTGTCAGAAATCTAAAAGAATAACTGGTAAGAGAGCTGGGTTGTTACAACAAATAGAGCAGTCAAAAGCTCCATGGGAAATTATAAACATGGATTTTGTAACTGGCTTGCCATTAGCAGGAAAAGAAAGTTTCAATTCTTGCTGGGTAATTGTGGATAGATTAACAAAAATGTGTAAGTTTATCCCTACCCATAAAGAGGTATCTGCAAAAGACTTGGAATTATTATGGTGGACTCAGATGATGAATACTGCTGGGTTTCCCAAAGCCATAATCTCTGACAGAGACCCTAAATTTACTTCAGAGTTCTGGACATCTTTGATGGAAGTATCAGGTTGTCAATTAAAATTGTCTACAGCACACCATCCACAAACTGATGGGCTGTCTGAGAGAATGATACAAACTCTAGAAGACATGATCAGAAGATATTGTGCCTTTGTATTAGAATACAAAGACAATGAGAAATTCACACATGACCGGGTAACATTAATTCCTGGCCTTGAATTTGCTTATAATAGCACAACTCATTCTGTAACAGAGAAGAAACCATTTGAACTCTGGCTGGGATACGTACCAAATACCCCAGTAAATCATTTAAATAAATTACCAAGGTTAGATATACACCCTGGTACTAAATCCTTTATTCATATGCAACAAATGTGTAGAAAGCATGCAGAAGAATGCATACAAAAAGCATTTGAATATGAAAAGAAAAGGTGGGACAAATCTCATAAAGAATTTGAATTTAAAAAGGGAGATGAAGTCCTCATATCAACACTACATTTTAACTTACAAGGTAATGTTAAATTAAAGGATCCCTTTGTAGGACCTTTTGTAGTAAGCAAAATGGTTGGTAATAATGCAGTGGAAGTCATATTATATGCTCCATATGATAGGAAACATCCAGTTTTCCCTATCTCATTATTGAAACCTTACCATGCAAATGATCCTGACTTATTTCCGAAAAGAAGGGGAAGGCCTAAAAAGCAACCTGAAGAAATTGTGGAAAAAGCAGAGATTTAAAAAACACTCAAGAAAAGAATCCTTACTAAAGAAAAAGGAACTGAGTATTTACTAAGATTTAAAGGGAAATCAAATGAATTTGATAAATGGATACCTGAAAAAGAAATTTCTAATTTATCCACCCTTCTTAAAAAATTTAAACAGAAATAAATTTCTGTTCAACCAGCTGAGGGGTTAAAAAACCAGTACTCATAATATATTATTATGTTTTATTTCTTTAAAGTTTAATCTTTAATGCTACAGAATTATTCTGAATACCTGAAAATTACAAATAAATAAATAAAATGTATAACTTATCATTTTTTTTATTGTTTTTTTTGGGTGGGCGAGTGTCAGCCTGTATATCCCCAGGACGGAGTAAAAAGTCCTTATAAGCTATGTTAAACACATGAACTATACATGGGAACAATAAATGAGAGTACACAAACAGTATACATAAGTAAAATTATGATAATACACAAAAAAATGCCATTATAACACCTTATATACACGCATATATCCACCTTTTATAAGTCTTATGTACTTAATATTAAGTTGGAATATGTTAGGGTAATTTAAAGAACCTTAAGTATAAGGCTACATAATTTTTAAGTACACTTAAAGCTGTTATATTCATTGTTTTATGCAAAAAACAAGAAATGCGCTTTATTTCACTTATAAGTTGACTATATGCGCTATAAAATTGAGAATATCAAAATTGCGCTTTGACAGATCAATTGGGCTCATTTAGAACTATTGATTTGGCTATTTAAATGCATAAAAATAACACTTTTCAAATTTGGTGTTTTTTATGCCAGAAATGGCTTCTGTGTACTGGCTACATACTGCCTGCTTTTTTCCTGTGTGAATAGCTTCATTTTTAGCAAAGTTAGCTTTTTCACACTATAATTACCCCACATTCTACGCCCACTGTGGGGAAACACACTAAAATAGGCAACAGGCGCTTATTTAGTGTCCTAGCTCAATTAATAATGCACTGACCTTGTTTATATGCACTAATTTCATTAATAACCTCACTCTTGGCACCTTATTTCATCACCACGCTTAAATTTGCCTAATTTTGTCAAGGATTTACCCGTGCAAGCGCCTTCCAAGGACTTCATGTAGTTACCCCACATCTCACGCTCTTTTTTAAGTTTTTGGGTGGTTTCTCAGTCAATTTTGGTTATTTTTGGATGGGAATTTCACGTAGTATAATGTCAGGATTAGCCCCTCCATTTCTACTGTAGATCCCCCCTTATTATTAAGCTATAATTAACCTTAAAAAGTCTCCTTTAACCTTTTTATAATATTGTTTTCCACGCATATACTCTCTTTTTGTCTTTTCTTTAATTTTGATGGATCTCCCTTATTATTAATAGGATTTTAGTGGTTGTTGCTTGTCTAATTATGTTATTGGTCACCAGGGGCGTTTATGGAGAGGTATATTACTTGTTTGAGGGCGTCATTAACATTGTATTGGATGGTACATCAAGGTGTTTATTGGGGAACTCATTGTGTATAAAAGGAGGAGGTTTTGGGTCTTGTTTTCTGCATTCTTTATCATTTACAATTTACCAATATAACCAAATAAATTACAATACATATCAATTAGTACTTTTATAAGACTTTTGAATAGTATCTGAATTATAAAATCTATTTTTCTACCAACTACAAAGATTGTAAGCCATATATAAAAATAGTGAGAATTATATTACTGAGACCTTTAATTTTGATTATATTTTACTATTTATTGGATTTATATTACAGTATTCATATAGGACCATTAAAATCTTCTAGACAACTGACCATTCAAGCTAGTTCACCTCCTTGTACTTGACCTTAGCCTGACAGTTTTCTTAGTGTTTTAGTTTATTTAGTGTTTTTCAGTATTATTAGTGGATGTGGTGTGCTCATGTAATGGCCACAGTTCTCCAGTGCTTTGGTTCTGTCTGGTTTGCTCCAGTGATTTTCCAGAGCAAAAGCAAAGTGTAGTGGAAAAATTCTGACACTGTGGCAAACTTTGGTCATTGTGGAAAAATTAGCTCAATCTGGCAAAATTAACTCATTGTCGAAAAATTTTCTCACATTGGGAAAGTCTGGTCATTGTGGTAAAGTTTGGTCACTGTGTAAAAATTTGGTTACTAAATTGATTATGCTACTAGATCACTGAATTATTGTAAAACATATGTATGAAGGGTATTGTTAGAAAGGTCTGGAGGAGGAGAATCATAAGAAAAGGAGAATGGCTTAGTCCTTTACTTATTTTTGACATATTAATTTTGAGTATAAGGATCTTTTTTATAATTTAACAATATTTAACATAACCTAACAATACCTTATAATAATATCAATATATAGGGAACCATAGAATAGCTCTCATCCTTGGTGACTCAAATTTATCACTTGATTTATAAAATTCATAAAATATAAAAACATTAAATCACTCTCTTTTAATATCATATTTCTGGTGTAACTTTTTTTTGTTGAAGTTCAGTTTTATTTTATTTTTAACAGGTCCTTATCATACCAAATTTAACAAATCTAAATTGGTCAACAAGTATTTTTCATATCAAGTATAAATTATAGCTTATATCATTAAGAGCTCTTATTTTACTTAAAGGGAAAGGGTTTTCTTAGGTTTATCCAACTCCCTTGGATTCTGCTTACAGGAAGGTGACTGTAAGAGTTATTCTGCACTTCCCTGTCTCTTTTTTCATTGCAGAACCTGATGTATTGTAGAAATGTGTGACATGGGGTCTCACACAATGTCATATTTTATTGTGGGAAATTGACACCCAAAATGCAAACATGGCACAATTTGGCACCCAGTGAGCTAGAGCATGGACAATTGTGTAGGTAAGTCAGCAAACATTACACAAAAAAGCATGACAATTTTTAGCCTGGATATCCCCAAGACTGAGTAAAATATGCATATAAAATATTCTACACACATTAGGGGGCATCAATGTTGACCAATCCACAATTGAATTAATTGCGGATAAAAATCATTACACTCCAATTATCTTCAACAGTTATTTTTGCTAATAATTGGGTTATTAGACCTTTTACATGTCAATGTTCACCTCTATCTGACATTTTTATCCTCAATTTTTTATAGCCACATCTTGGAAAACTTTCTGCATGTGCTAGCCTCCCTACCTTGCTACACACTCCCATCCTATCTATTCATTCTATCCATTCAGAACCCCTCCCCATCTCATCTGTTTAGTTTTTCTCATTTTCAT
Organism: Hemileia vastatrix; assembly: GCA_030280995.1. Lineage (NCBI taxonomy): Eukaryota > Fungi > Basidiomycota > Pucciniomycetes > Pucciniales > Zaghouaniaceae > Hemileia > Hemileia vastatrix. Next base: position 34,213,866 of record JASXTE010000004.1, read on the forward strand.
CTTCAAATATCTTAACATGCCTTGTTGTAATAGATCTTCTCAAAGGCAGCCTTCCCCCAGTTGTTCTTCAAATCACATCACTCCCTCTTTCCCCCACTCAGCTGAGAAATCAAAGACTGTTCAACTAAAAAAAGATGATCATCTCATACTTATCAACTGGCTGAAAATTAAAACTAATTATGATTATTGTTTTGGTACTGAGAATGCAACTAAGGTAGGATGGCCCCCTGCATCAAAAGTCAATGGATATCTTCAAATGGCCAATGAATTACAAAATAAGACAAAGGGAAGGATTGATCTTTTGCCTAAACAGATTTCTGAATGCCTCAAGCACTATCAAGCCAAATACAAGAAGGCTAATACTCTTTCATCTTCCACTGGTTTTGGTATGAAATTGAATGCTTAATGAAAATGTTTGATGTCTAGTATTTTTAATTTCATACTTATTTCATTCCAAAAATTTTTAGAAAGTTTTCTTGATAGAATGCATTAACGCTAATAAGTCTGTTGAAGAAATTGACTGCTTAATGAAAATTTTTGATGACTAGTTTTTATATTTTTTCATTCATATTTCATTCCAAATTTTTCCAAGTCTAAAATTTTACACATCTTATATGAAAACTTGGCAATACCCCCCCCTGCAATTTACTCTGGGAGGGGGTAAGGATTACCAAATTTTAATTTCATTTCATAAATAATTAAGTAAATAGATTAAAAAAGATATTAAGCCAAGTAGAGGAGTCCCAAATACTATCTGACAATGATTTCATGAGCAAAGTCAAAGAAAACATATGACAAGAATGGTATTATGAGCTCATTCATAGAATATAATTCAATGAACACCTTTATACAGTACAAGGGCTTGATGGAACAATACTTAAATTGATTGATTATCTTTAATAACTGATAAATTAAAAATTTAAGAAAAAAAATAAAAAATTGGAAATACTTTAATTACCATATTTAGAACCCCTCCCTAATGTTTTAGTAGCCATTTACCCTTCACCCCTTACCTTACTTACCTGGTTTATCAAAATTTGATTGATCTGAAAAGAACATCTAAAATGAGTAAACTTTTCACAAAATTTTAATCCGGGAAGAGCTTTAGTAGTTTGATGATTATCTCTTGAAGAGTTTCAAATTGCTTCCATAATCCCATCTCCTAAACCAAAGTTCATGATAAATTTATGATCTGGAAGGTATAGTCCATGGCCTTTTATTTTAGCAGGTGAAGGGATTGGTCTTCCAGTAATAGGATTGATATAACAGAAAAGCCAAAAAGTAAGAATATTAGAATTGGTTTTGTCAACATGGCTCTGGCTATGAAATCTTCCATAGTTGATGATAACATTAGAATAAAAGATATAATTGTTACTGAGCTCAATCAATTCCATATCTGTCCAATTGGAAAGTCCACCTTTCTTGGCCAGTTTATGATTAGATTGAAATGCTCATATATATAATTTTTTCAAGTGATTGGCCAAGAAATAACATGTTGATCCTAAGATTTGGGAGATAAAAGCCTAGATAATCATCAGGAAAATGTTTCAGAAGCCTTATTCTCTTATTATGCAATATAAAAACATGAAATAAATTAAATAATATTTGGAAAAAAGGCTCAAATTTAATGTTAAATATCTCAGCAACCACTGAACCAAATTCAAATCCGTTTATGGTAAACAAGGTATAAGCTTCAGGAGAATTCTCATTTAAAGTACATGTTATTTAAATAAGCCTAACCCTAATTTGTTACATAAAAAGATGAAGTAAAAAATTTAAATTGGTAAAAAAAGGCTCAACTATAAGCGTCAATGTCTCAGCACCCACTGAACCAAATTTGAATCTGTTTGTGGAAAATGAAAGATAGCCTTCAGGGGAATATTCAGATAAAAGGAAATTAGATTCAAATAAACATAACCGTAATTCCAAGTCTTATTTTCAAACTTTTACAAAAACTGAAAAAGTGGTAATGGAGATGAGAACAAGAGGAGTTTAACAAGTCCACTGTTATACAGATAAGAGTCCTACATATATTTAAGTATTAAATTTTCATAGAAGGAAAGATATATCACATAGTCATGAAAAAAAGGAAATGAAACTTACCTTGATTGAAAAGTAGGAGAAATAGAGTGAGAAAAACCACACAATATGGGGGGTGGACTTGCTAGCGAGTCCGCAACCTTGGACCCAACCTCACCACAGATTGAACACACATTGAGCTATTGATAAAGGAACAATAAAATCAGGGATGAAAACCACTCAGAAGAACAGTTTTAGGTGGGTGTTCAAGTATAGTTCAGTATGGGTTCAGTATGAGTTCAGTCTGAGTTCCATCTGAGTTCAGGTTGAGGACTTGCTAGCAAGTATATTTGTAGGTTACCATTGGAAATGCCTCATCCTTGGAAACTCAAATTTAATAATTCTTTAGACAATATAAACTCTCTAAAAACATATAAAGTCAATCCTTTTAATATCTTTTCTCTGGTGTAACTTTTTGTTACATTTCAGCTATTTTTCTTAACACATAGATTCTAAAACATCTCAAAAGTGACAAATAGATTTGTGTAGAAGTCTTTTTCATATCAAGCAGACATTTTAAACTTGTTAATTGAACACTCAATTTTTACTTAAAGGGACAAGGTTTTCTCTTGTTTATCCAACTCCCTTGGATTATGCTTACATCAAGGCCACCACTGTAACAGTCTTTCTACATTTGTGGCACCCAACATGGGGTTCAAATTCTCTGGCTTTTAACAAATTTCCTTGATAACTGGACTGTCTTTAGCCTGCAAGAGGCTCTTTTTGGGAACATTTTTTTATTTTTCTCTTTGGTCTTTGGGATGTCTGTTGCTTCTGGATCTGGTGTTTTGGCTGCTGGTGTTCTAATGCAACAAGGCATTGTTTTTAGTGTATCCCAGATTTTAGCAAGTTATACATTACATTTATACAGACTAGACTCAGTTTTTCCTGTAACTACCACTTTTATTCCTTACTTTAACTCAAGATAACACAGTAAATAGTTTACACAAAAATTGGTATTATCAAAAAAAAAAAGTTAATAGAAATGACGCAGATTCTGCAGAAAAAAATGTTGGCAACTGCTAGCAGGTGCCATCTATTTTTTCAGGTGGTTTACCATCCAAAAACAAACAAAAGAATCCGATCTAACAGACGAGAGGGCATGCCTTCTGACCGCACCGCAAGGTTGGGTTTTCCAAATTTTTCTAGGAAATCCATCATTCTGCTTTTAATACCCACTGGTTGTTTGGCAAAAACATCGGTAGACGAAGTTGAATGAAGCTTGGCTGGTCGAATGACCGTCAGACCAGATTTGTTTCCCATACCCGTGGCGCCAGCTACTGAAAGTGCCTTGTTATCTTTTATGTTTAATTCTGAGATATTCAAATCATTCGCCTGTGCATTTTCATCCGCCCATTTACACCCAATCATCATTCTCCCCTCAAGAATTTCTCCATTTTTCCGAACGGCTCTTTGGGCAGCCCAAATATGCTCATAAGAAATAGTAAGCCAATTCGCGTCATCAGTAGGGATGTCAGGTGTTCCCAGTAAAGCGCCAATAGCGCTAAACTGTTGCAATACAAAAGTCCTTTGAGATGGAGCAAAGCCAAATACATGAACTTTGTAGGCAGTGGGTTCCGAGGAAGTCGGATTCGGTGTTTCGGTGAGAATGGAAGTTTTAGAAGGAGGCTTTGGGCGTAAAACCTAAATAACCAGATGAAGAAACCACCATTCAAAGTCAATGTCACCAACTTGGTAAGAAATGAAATCAGATAACGAGATTATCGCCTACTGATCGAAAAGAGCTGGGAACCGAAAATCCAGAATCCAGCAAATTTTCCTTCGGCGGGGCATCATCATCTATGGGATCGGTAATTTTCTTAGCCGTGAAAGTATTCAATCTTGAGGGTGACCCAAAGAGGCCATTGCGTGAAGCACGGAGAGGCGATCTAGAATATGAAGTATAAAGATGAAAAAGAGGACCGTAATTACCATGACCAAAAAAAAGAAAACATACTCTCTTTGGGCAAACAACCCAGTTGAAGTGGATGAGCGTGGAAGGTGTTTTTGACTCGATCCCGATGTGGATCTTAGTAGACCCATAGACCCGCGAATTGGGATGATGGGTGCAGAAACCCAATCATCTGATTGGTCAGGGGAAAAAGAAGCATTGCTGGGAGGTCGGACCGGAGTTCTGGAGGTCGTGGAGATATATCCAGCTGAATATGTGCGAGGACCATCGGAGGTGATGGCAGATGTTAGGGGATTAAATGCATTGGCTGAACTACCAGCGTAAGACGAAGGAAAAGGCATCAGAAAGATGAGGAAAGAAAACTAAACGCGAATTGAGGAAAGGCTTTTATTATCGGGAGAGATTGGATGTTTCTTTAAATTTATTGATATCTCAACTTGCACCAGATCACTGATCACTTGTTAACTGTTCGTTAATGTTTGGATTTGGAGGTACACAAAGATACACAAAAGCAAAGCCAACTCCAAGCATCATCATCTGTTTTTACACCAGATCTACACTGGGCTCAAAGTGGGTTGACAAAGGGGATTTTGTCATGCTTTGTTTTAATAAATACTATATAAATATGCGTTTCATTTTATGTTAATCATGAATATTTAGATTTCCACACCTTTAATATAAATAACTTCTACGAGTTCCCCACAAACTCTGGTCAATATATTTATAGGAGCATCCACAAAAGTGTCGGTAAGTATCTCCCACTTAAATAAGTTGCACTACCGAATTGCCCTCCACCGCCGTCATATGCAGTAAATTTCTTTACACCCGACTTCCACCAAACATTCCCTAGCTGTGTTTTCATCTTCCTTCGCTAAGGTCTCCCCTTTTTTTCACTCACACAACTGAGTCTATTGAATTAAGCATTTTTTACCAATACCAACGTACAGTGTACTGGCCAACATTTATGAGAGATGCAGCTATTTGGGAAAAGCTTGCTGTGTTTTTGCCTCCCACTCACCGCCATAAACATGAGTTTAAGCGGCTTTTCACTGCAACAAGCATCTGTTGTGTCTTGGGGAACAACAATGGCGCAACAATTACGCAACAGTTATTTAACAATTGTTTTTCGCACTTGAAGGTTATTAGTGGGTTTTAAGTGTAAAAAACATACCAACAGATTTCCCAATAACCTTCCCCTTTCATTGAGATGGTAGTTTATTCTAATACCGTTACTCGTTACTTAAGTTCAACATCACATTTATATACATATGTTAAGTCTAGTAGTTGAGTACTTAGTTAAGTCTATGATGTTAACCATCTACACCCCCCTGCTCAACTACATTCCGCCATCCTAAAAAACTGCTGTAAACATTGATTAATTGTCTAGATTTGCCTATTAAATTTGGGCATAGGTTTTTTTTAGAATATCAGCCTTTTGTTCTTTTGTTCCAATCCATTTTATTACTTCTCTCTTCTTATGTAGTTGTGAGTTGATGTAAAAAAAATTTCTTTCCATATGTCGAATTCTCTTGTTTGATGGTTGGTCAGCCACTACTTTAATAGTATATTCATTATCACAATGTACATAGTATCGTTGTAATATCATTACCTGTCATGTCCTCTAGCATATTCTTAATCCACATTGCTGTTTTTGCTATTTATTCCAAAGCCGCTAACTCAGACTCACATGTAGACAGGGCCACCAATTGTTGTCGTTTTGATGACCAGTTCACTGGTACTCCCATGTAGCATATGATTCCACCATTGGTACATCTTGCTAGATCGTCATTCCAGTTTGCATCGCCATATGCATCTAGGCCTTTGCTTTTGTCTGGAAAAATATGAAACATACAGTCTTTAGTTGTGATTAAATATTGGATTAAGTGCGTTAATGCCTCCCAATGCTGTTCATTTGGGTGATTTGCATATCTTGCCAGGTAGTTTACTGCAAAAGAGATGTCAGGTCTAGTTGCTACAGCTAAATAGTTCAATGAGCCAATCAAACTTAAAAATTCAGTACTCTTTAACTTTTCCCCAGTACCTTTGGTTAACTTATAATCTTAAGGTAATACTGTTGATTTCCTTATTGGATCTCCATCAAAATGTTCAGCAATCTTGTTAATCAGTAGTTGTTGTGAGAGAATGAAACCACCTTGTTTATGTACTACCTTAACCCCAACAATGTTTTTTAATTCCTCTTCCCATTTTATTGTAACTAATTCAGAAAGCTGTTTCTAAAAAATTTTTAGTATCTCCTTGCTGGAACCTGTTATCACTCCATCATCTACATGAATCCACAATATTCCGTTGTTGATTTGATCTTGGAGTATGTACATGGAACTGTCATAGTAGCTTGGAATATAATTCATTGACCACAATTTAGATTCTAAGTGTTTCCACCAACACCTTGCTGCCTGCTTTGTACCATACAAAGCCTTTTTTAGTTTGAATACTTTTCCTTCTTCTCTTCCAAAACCTGGTGGTGCTTTTACCCACAAATCTTCATCTATTGGTGAATTAAGATACACTGCAACTACATCAAAACTGTGAACTGGCCAGTTGTAAGCTGTAGCCATTGTTAGTAAAATTTGTAGGGAAGTAAAAGTAGCTGTAGGTGCAAATGTTTCTGCATAGTCTATACCCTCTTTTTGAGAAAAACCTTTAGCCACATACCTGGCTTTTCATTTTATAAGTTTCCCTTTGTTGTCTAGCTTTAAAGCGAAGACCCATTTAGCATCAGTAACTCTCTTACCTTCTGAAAGTGAAATTTCTACCCAAACATCCATTGTCAGCCTGTATATCCTCAGGACTGAGTAAACAGTACTTATAAGTTATGTTAAACACATGAACTATACATGGGAACAATAAATGAGAGTACACAAACAGTATACATAAGTAAAATTATGATAATACACAAAAAATGCCATTATAACACCTTATATACACGCATATATCCACCTTTAATAAGTCTTATGTACTTAATATTAAGTTGGAATATGTTAGGGTAGCCTTAAGAACCTTAATTATAAGGCTACATAATTTTTAAGTATACTTAAAGATGTTATTTTCATTGTTTTATGCAAAAAACAAGAAATGCGCTTTATTTCACTTAAAAGTTGATTATATGCGCTAAAAATTTAAGAATATTAAAAATGCACTTTGACAGTTCAATTTGTCTCATTTAGGACTTTTGATTTGGCTACTTAAATGCATAAAAATAACACGTTTCAAATTTGGTGTTTTTTATGCCAGAAATGGCTTCTGTGTACTGGCCACATACTGCCTGCATTTTTCCTGTGTGAATAGCTTCATTTTTAGCAAAGTTAGCTTTTTCACACTATAATTACCCCACATTCTACACCCACTGTGGGGAAAAATACTAAAATAGGCGACAGGCACTTATTTAGTGTCCTAGCTTAATTAATAATGCATTGACCCTCTTTATATGCACTAATTTCATTAATAACCTCACTCTTGGCGCCTTATTTCACTACCATGCTTAAATTCACCTAAAATAAGTCAAAGATTTACCCATGCTAGCGCCTGCCAAGGACTGCATGTAGTTACCCCACATCTCATGCCCTTTTTTGGGTTTCTAGGTGGTTTCTCAGTCAATTTCGGTCATTTTTGGATGGGAATTTCATGTAGTATAATTTCAGGATTAGCCCCATAATTTCTACAGTGAATCCCCCTTATTATTAAGCTCTTATTAACCTTAATTTTCCTTCTTTAGTCTTTTATATTGATGTATAATACACATATACTCTCTTTTTTACTTATTCTTTAATTTTGATGGATTTTCCCTATTATTCCAGGATTTTGGTGGTAGTTACTTTTCTAATTATGTTATGTGTCACTAGGGATGTTGATGGGAATGTCTATTTGTTGGATGGAGGCATCATTAACTGTGTATTGGACTGGTAAATAAAGGGATTCATTGGGGAGCTCAATGTGTATAAAAGGAGGAGGTTTTGGGTCTTGTTTTCTACATTCTTTATCATTACAATTCAATCATATAACCAATCAATTTACAATACATATCAATAGCACTTATATAGTCTTTGAATAGTATCTGAATGATTAAATCTATTTTTCTACCAACTATAAAGATTGTAAGCCATATATAATTAGTGAGATTAGAATTACTGAGACCCGCATTTTGAGTTATTTTAATACTTATTGGATTTGTACTACAGTATTCATATAGGACCATTAAAATCTTCTAGAAAACCGACCATTCAAGCTAGTTCACGTCTTTTTACTTGACCTCAGCCTGACATCCATACTCAATAGGTTACCCATTTCTTCTTCACATGCTTCTAGCCACTCCTTTTTGTTAATTTACTTTTTATTGCTTGTTAAAATGTGTTAGGTAAATTATTTGCTATTGTTTTACAACACATTTCTATATTCCCGACTAATTTATCTTGTTCAATAATTTCTTCTTCAGTGCTAAAATCATTAAAAGTCATTGTGTTAGTAATGTAATCTATTCCCATTTTGTTTTCTTTATTATTGTTTTCTGAGTTATGTTGTTTTAACTTCAGAGAAGTTTTTGAAAAGGTCGCCCAAGATGATGAAATTAGTTTTCCTGTTTCTATTTCTATAAACAACCAACCTTTTGAGTGTTCTAAATAACCAATTACTCTACATTTCTTGCTTCTGTTATCTAGCTTCTTTCTCCGCTCCTTTGGTACATGTACATATGCTATCAAACCAAAAATATGTAAGTGATCAAGTCTTGGTTTTGATTTTAGAAGTTTTTCATAAGGAGTCACATCTCTGCTGCACGTATTTGGTAATTGAACATGTGTTTATACTGCCCATTTGAAAGCTGGCCCCCCAAAAGATTTGTGTAATCTTCTATCTAACAAAATTGTTCTACCCATATCAAAGATGGTTTGGTTAAAACGTTTGATGTCTCCATTTTGTTCATGATAATAAGGTAACGCTCATTCATGTTCTATAACATGGAGATATAACCATTCTTGTAAGCCATTATTAACAAACTCACCACCATTATTTCTCTTTAGAGTTTTGACATCTATATTTGTTCTTTTTTGTAACCACGTAATGTAATTTTTAATTATATCATTAGCCTCATCTTTTGTTTCTATTATTTCCACATTGCCATAGCTAGAGCCAATATCTAACATAGTTATGAGGTACTTAACTTTATTTTTTGTTGTTACTTCAAAAGGACCCATAAGGTTGACTGCTATGGTTTCACCAATAGGATGGATTCAATTTGAAGGGTTTATCAGATCAGATCATTTTTATTTGGCTAATTTGCAATCTTTGCAATCTACCATGCCTGTTGGTAAGTCCTCTGGGATACCTTCTCCAAATTTTCCTTTGAATAGTTTTCTGATTTTCCTTAATTTTTGATGTCCAAAAATTCTATGCCAGTATCTCAAACAGTCTTCTTTGTCAATGTCAAGTTCCACTTTTTCAGCTTTATAAGGTGGATAATATGTTAATTTCATTTTGGATAAACAGCTGTTTACAAGTTGACTTCTATCAATTACTATGTCAAGCATATGTCTTGGGAATGGTTGTGGTAGTGTCCATCTCCTATTGTTGAATTTTGTCATGAACATTAAAATTTTATCATTAGAAAATATATTCATGTCTCTTAAAGAGAAAGATATCTTACAGCCAGCCAATATCAACGAGGCTTTTGAAATAAGAGTGCCACTTTATTTTTCACAGTAATACAAATTTTTCAGTTCAGCACTATTCCCATTTGGTGTGGGGAAGATCAAAGAACTTTTTCCTGTAATGAAATTTTTGTTTCCCTTAGTTGCCACTTTGAGGGGTATATGTAATTTTAGAGGAACATATGAGGAAAAGTTTGACAAATTTCCTGTGACATGATGAGTGGCGCCACTATCTAAGATTGGGAGGGGTCCATTGTCCAAAATTGAAAATTTTTCAATATGTATCTCGGATGGTTCCTTTGAATTGTCAATTTCCAATAAGCATGTTTTTATATTTTTGTTATCTTTGTTGTAATTAAGTCTGTAGTAGTCTTCTTTACAATTGTCCGGTTGTTGTTGTTTTGGAGCTGGTTGTTATTGCCACAGAAATGGAGGTGGATAAGGAAAGTTTGGGAACATGGGGTACGGATTGTTTGGAGTGAGTGCAGGGTAAAAAGGCATTGGGTAATGTGCTGTATACAAAGGTGTTTTGTTGAGGGTGAGATGAATTTGTTTGTTTTTGTGAAGATTGACAGTCAGCTATAAAGTGTCAAGGTCAGTTACACCAATAACAGATTTTTTGATTCATTTTACATTTCACTGAATCAGCTTCAATTGATTGCAGTTCTCTGTTTGTTTGCAATGTAGTTTTATTGATAGTCATAAATTTTTCTTTCCTGGTTTTGGTCTTCAAATATTCCTGTCTTTGTGAGTCAATTATTACTCTTTAGATTTATTTTGATGAAGGTATATAACTGACTCAATATAATGTATTAATCTGATTCATAATATCTTCTTCAAGTCTGGAATTGCCTTATGCTTAATATTGAAGCATTGAGCCTATAATGTTGTCCATACTCATTTCCAGTCCTGAAGCCTGCATAGTCCTAAACTTTTTGTATATAGCTTGTGTAAATTCCACACCTGAAGGAAAATCAGCCAATCACAGAGATAAAGATTCTTGCCATAGATTTAGATGGTGAATTTGGGTGCTCTGATTAAAATGTGTAACCAAAAAAGCCAGTAAGTCAAATACTTTTGGGTAATTTCCATTAGAAATAAGTTCTTGAACCGAGTCTTCAACACATTCAATGAGTATTTCTTGAACTAGATAGTCTTTGTGAAGATTGATTTTCCATTTTCTGTTTTCAGTGTAGTATTCATCTCTGATTACTTTTCAAAGTTATTGTCAAATCTTCATTATCCACACTGGAAATTTTTACCATTTGAATTTAATTTCAGAGTTGCATCAATTGATGATTTAGCCTTTGTAAGTTTAGCAAAAGCGTAGTCCTCATCCCAACCAGTTTCTGTGTACATCAAGATCCTATGCAGTTCATTAGTTTCATTTTCATCTGCCGGGGGTTTTGGCTGGTGGAGTTGGCATTGCTTCTGTTGTTCTTCTATTTTTCATAGATGACAATTATGGACAAGACATAGTGGATATAGGAGTGAAAAGAAAAAATTTAAAATTAAGAAGAAAAAAATAGAAAGAAGAGGAAGAAAAAACGTAATGATAGTGTTTAGAAAATAAGAGAAAATAGGAATGATTTACAATTTATTTATTTTGTTGACACAAACAATGTTTTCAGAAATTGTGTGCATCCACAGAAATTGGGTATATTACTCTTGATTTTAGGCTACTAAAATCAACCTAATCTGTTGATTATGTTGGGAGAAGCCTCTTTTGTATATTTTATTATTATATATAAAATTGAAGAGGAAATTCAGAGAAAGAAAGAAAAATGTTAAAGTAGAGAAATAAACAGAAATAAATGAGAAGTAGTTGATAGTGAGAAATAAATAGGAATAAAATTCAGAGGTGAGAAGAAAAGAAGAAAAAGAAGAAGAGAGAAAAAAAAATAAAGATAAAGACAAAATCCCCTGAGGTAAGGACACCTGATTCTTGGGAAAAAAAAATTTTGTATTTAATGTAGACGGGAAGTGCCTATAACCTGAGATGGTAGTTTATTCTAATACCATTACTTGTTACTTAAGTTCAAAATCACATTTATATACATATGTTAAGTCTAGTAGTTGAGTAATAAGTTAAGTCTATGATTTTAACCATCTACATTCATTACCTACTTAAACTATCTCACTCCATTACATTGCACCTCTCTCCTCCCCATCTGTGGCCTCACACATGTAATTAGATCTGGTTATTTCTTCCCTCATGCTCCTAGCTGAGCAACATTTTACAATAATAATAAAAATAAAGTTCCAAAAAAAATTTTTTGTAATTGTTGTGCCTCATGGAAAAACAAATATGTGTTGTAGTTTTTGGTGGGGGATGAGGGGAAAAAAAAAGAGCAAGGTTTTCCCAAATAGCTGTATCTTTTCACTACAAAACATTTTTGTTTTTCCATTGGACACAAAAATTATGCAACAGTTGTGTAACAGTCACCAGGGGAAAAAACATGTCATGTTTTCATTTTGGGTGTCAAAGTCCTGCATGCAAAACATGACATGGCTACCTGCACTTGTCACATTTTGTTTTCAGGAATTGATGTCTTGTAAAGCAGTGTGACACAGGGTCTTTCAAAATGCATGTTTTAGTGCAGGAAATCGACACCTGAACTTGAAACATGACACTGTTTTGCCTGAAAACCCTAAGGGATCACTGGCAAAATTGTGTCACATTTGCATTTTAGGTGTCAATGTCCCACACTGAAAACAAGACATAGAGTCTCACAAAAAACATGACATTATGACCTTCCCGGTGTCTTGTTTTATTGCAGGACTTGATGTCTTGTAAAAATGTGTGACATGGGGTCTTGCACTATGTTATACTTTATTGTAAAACATTGACACCCAAAACACAAATGTGACACAATTTCGCCCCTGGTGAGTTAGATCATGGACAGTTGTGTAGCTAAGTCAGAAAAAATTACACAAAAAACACTACATTTATAAGCTAAAAGCATCCACACTTGCGCATGCATATTTTAATAAAAATAGAAGCTAATATTCAACACATCATGCTTTAGTCTGTTGGTAAAAGGCCAAATCACTAATTTATTCAGTAAATCGTGGATATTTCCACAAGTTAAACTATACCCAAAGTGAAATATACCCAATAGGGGGTATCAAAGTTAGAAATTTGTAATTATTTAAAATGTGTTTCACAACACAAAAAGAAAGCAACAAACTAGACATTAATTCACAGTAAAAAGATGTTTCTGAGGCACAATATGGCATATTTTAAAAAATAATCATTGTTGATTTGGTTGAAAAAAGAGGTGTTTTGAATCAAAGATTTCTAAATTTGATACCCACTAATGGGTATATCATAGGTTGGGTTGGGTATATTTAAAAATAAAAATTGTATTTTTTCATGCATAAGTTGGGGGTATTTTAAGGAGGGAAATAAGTCAGAAATTTTTTTTAATAAAGTTAAGTGCAAAAAAATAAGTGCCAGAAAAATATTTTGCAACCATAAGAATTATTTTGTCAAAAAAAACAGTAAAAATCAAAAAGAAAAAAGTAAAATAAATTTTAAAATTTCAAATAAAAGTTTGAGTCAGCAATGTTGATTGAGAAAAATTTAAAAATTTTGAGCACATGTAAAATGTGGGGTTAGGGGAGAAGGGATCTGATGTGCAGTGGATTGGGGGATGTGTGTATTTCTGGGCCAAATTGTGGTTGGGTAAATTGCATAAGAGTAAGAATTATTTGACCTCATGTTTGACATGTCTAACCCCAAGTTTGCCTGGAATATATTGTAATGTTTGAAACCCCCATTTTTTTTCTTTTACAAAAAAAAATCTGTAAAAAATTAATCATTCAGTGATTGATAATATTTAATTATCACTTTTTTTAAAAAAAATTGCCAAAATATAATTTTTTAGTGGATTTATTTTATAGTGATTATAAGGAATAGACTTCAAGTTTTATTTAATTACTATAGTAGCAACTCAAGACACCAGAGAAAATAATCTGGAAGCTGCTAGCAGGTACTAGCATTTTTTTAATTGTGAGATATTCTATTATTTAAATATAATATTATAAGAATTTAATTTATTATCAGTAAAAATAACAATATGATTTAAAAGATACCCCCCTTCTCAGAAATAACTACTCCTTTTATAGATAATCCATGAGTAAATACATGAATACGTGGAGAGTAAAAAATGTAGAATGAGAGAGAACAAAAAATAAAATATACAGAAAATAAATGAAAATACATATATAAGAGTGAGTTACTAATGCTATTCAAGTCTGTAGATTATAAATTTTGACTATACTGATAAGTTAGGTAGTTTTTTATTCCCACCCCTGAGTTTATTGTAAACATATCAATATTTATACATCATATCTTACTCTTTATTTCCACTCCAGTTAATTATAAGAATTTTATACATCAGTTTCCTTTCCTTATAGATTGTTTACTTAGGTAGGATAATAGATAGAATGCATATTTTCCTAATTAATAAGAAATATTATGGTTCTTATCCTTACTACACATAACCCACTGGCTGAAATACATTTAGAACCCCCAATTGACACCCTAAAATAACTACTCTGTTACCCCCTTCTAATCCCTTTTTGATAACAAGATCATCACTGGTAAAATATTCAATATTGGGCATGTTAATATCCTAGATACTACATGCTAAATAATTTACCAAATTTTACAAAAAAAAGTATCATACCCTTCAGTCCAATTAAATAAAATCAATATTATGCATGATAAAACTTCTCCTTACACAAAAAATCACCTGATACCTTCTAAACTTTTTGGCTATAGGACTTAAGGTTCATTAACATTTTAAGTGATCTTATTTAATTAGTCTTGGAAAAATTTTTACATTTATTTTAATACCATTTCTTCTTCTACAAGAAATCCATAATACTAATATTAATCTATATACTGGCACTTAAAAAATCACATTTCCCCCGAAGGTTTTACTAGTGGCTTTATAACCACTATCAAATGTTTTATGATAGATATAAGTTTCCTTTTGGTGTTTTTCTAAAATTAAATGTAATATAGTTTATGTAATATTTTATTTTAAAGATTTTCAATTATAGGCATAACAAAAATACGATATTAGAAACATTATGTATTCTGATCAATAACCACAATTTATGGGAGGTAGACTTGCTATAAATTTAGCAATATTAAACTCTAAATAACCCAGAAATTGAAAAAAATGTGGGTCAGCGATGAATAAATTGAATATTAAAGGTAAAACTTCACTGATTTCAAACTGAAGACAAATTGAAACTCAATTGAAGCTAAGGTGGTGTCTATTTTAAGTCTTTGCTTGGTAACTTTCAAGCCAGTTCCCACTCACTTCTGAGCCAATTCTTAGTCACTGCTCAGTAAAGTTTTGGTTACAAGTCATTAAGGGTTCAGAAGTTATTCAAATAGAGCTTAGAGTAAAAATTAAATTTCATTTAAATATAAGTTTGTTTTGAGCTTCATCTGAGTTAAATTTACAAACTAGCTAGAAATTCCTTTTTCAATACTGTGTGGTGATTATAAATTGAAAAAAAATGTATTTAAGAGGAAAATATACCAATTTTTTCTTGAAAAGAAATTTGAGTTTAATACTAATAGGGGGAATCAGAGTTGAAGTTCTGTAATTCTTTAAAAGTTATTTAACAAGACAAAAATAAAGCAACAAAGTTAAATTTTATTATCAGGAAAAAGATGCTCTTAAGGAAATTTAGGCCATATATATATATATGACTGATTTTACAAAAAAAATGTGATTTTAAAATGGAATATTTATAACTCTGACACTGTCAGCCTGTATATCCCCAGGACTGAGTAAAAAGTACTTATAAGTTATGTTAAACACATGAACTATACATGGTAATAATAATTAAGAGTACACAAACAGTATACATAAGTAAAAATATGATAATATACAAAATATGCCATTGTAACACCTTATATACACACATATATCCACCTTTTATAAGTCTTATGTACTTAATATTAAGTTGGAATATGTTAGGGTAATCTTAAGAATCTTAAGTATAACGCTACATAATTTTTAAGTACACTTAAAGCTGTTATTTTCACTGTTTTATGCAAAAAACAAGAAATGCGCTTTATTTCACTTAAAAGTTGACTATATGCGCTATAAATTTGAGAATATCAAAATTGCGCTTTGACAGATCAATTTGTCTCATTTAGGACTATTGAATTGGCTATTTAAATGCATAAAAATAACACTTTTCAAATTTGGTGTTTTTTATGCCAGAAATGGCTTCTGTGTACTGGCCACACACTGCCTGCTTTTTTCCCGTGTGAATAGCTTCATTTTTAGCAAAGTTAGCTTTTTCAAACTATAATTACCCCACATTCTACGCCCACTGTGGGGAAACACACTAAAATTGGCAACAGGCGCTTATTTAGTGTCCTAGCTTAATTAATAATGCATTGGCCTTGTTTATATGCACTAATTTCATTAATAACCTCACTCTTGGTGTCTTATTTCATCACCATGCTTAAATTCGCCTAAAATTAGTCAAAGATTTACCCGTGCAAGCGCCTGCCAAGGACTGCATGTAGTTACCCCACATCTCAAGCTCTTTTTTGAGTTTTTGGGTGGTTTCTCAGTCAATATTGGTTATTTTTGAATGGGAATTTCACGTAGTATAATGTCAGGATTAGCCCCATTATTTCTACAGTGAATCCCCCTTATTATTAAGCTATTATTAACCTTAAAAATTCCCTTTTAGACTTTTATATTATTGTTTAATACGCATATACTCTCTTTTTATCTTATTCTTTAATTTTGATGGATTTTGATGGTTGTTACTCTTCTAATTATGTCATGGGTTACTGGGAATGTTGATGGGCATGTCTATTAGTTGTTTAGAGGCGTCATTAACTGTGTATTGGGTGGTACATCAAGGGAATCATTGGGGAACTCAGTGTGTATAAAAGGAGGAGGTTTTTGGGTTGTGTTTCTTCATTCTTTATCAATACAATTTACACCATATAACCAAATCAATCACAATACACATCAATTAGTACTTTTATAAGTCTTTTGAGTAGTATCTGAATTATTAATTTCTATTTTTCTACCAACTAAAAAGATTGTAAGCCATATATAAAAATTGTGAGAATTATATTACTGAGACCTTTATTTTGAATTATATTTTACTATTTTGTTGGATCTACACTACAGTATTCATATAGGACCATATAAATCTTCTAGACAAAGACTTTTCAAACTAGTTCACGTCCTTTTAGTTTATCTTAGCCTGACAATTGGGGACCTTTCCTCAAGAATTCTGCTATAATCCAGTAAGTAAAAGTTTCAAAGAAGGTACACGTAAATAAAATCCCTATAGAAATATTTGGATAATTACAACAGGTTGGGGTCACTTATATAGTGATTTTAGAAAAAGAAGCCCTGTTATATAATAAAATTGTGATATTGAATCAACAATTTTACCACTAACTTAACATATAATTGTTATTAGTGGGTCGGTCAATAGACCAATTAAATTTGTGATCTTTGCAGATGATAACCAATTAAACTGATTAATTGTTTTCTTTTAACAGGACTTAATCCTTTTCTATTGGTTTGTAATATTCATTTAATATTTGAAAAAGAATCTTACTGACAGTTTTTTCTTTTTCAATATAAAAACACAGCTACATATTGTAGACCAGTTAAATCAAGTGACCACTTAAAAAGCATATTTGACTTTTGGCACTTAGAAATTCACTTCATACCAATAAGTAAGCAATAAAATTGTATTCAGTGGTATTGATAAGTACTGATAAAACTCCTTTTGAAGTTTTTATATCTAAACTTTCAATTTGTTAAAATAAATTCCACGTAAAAATTTGTGACAACAATGACATTGTAAGTAATAAGGCAAAACCTTATAACTTAAGACCTAGAGATGAAAGACCTGTTACAGGACATTCAAATGGAGGGCCAGGACTCTCCCATAATAAAAAACTCTCAGCCAATATCTCTGGAGGAAAGGGAAAGGCTTTTAAAGCAAGTTTCAATAAAGAAAACAAAAAATACATTACAAGAACAAATTCACTCCCTATCCACCCTACTGAACACCTTGACAATAAGGGTCAGCAATATAGTGGACCAGATCAACAATCTGGAGAAAAGAGCATCTCAAGGTTTCATCGAAGTCAACCAAGCTCTAGTGGACATAAAGGCTCAACCACCAACAGTGGCACCCACCAATTACATAGCAACACCTCCAGCCCAAGAGGAGGATCAAAAAATCACAGTAAGCAAATGGAAATGGGATTGGTACACCCAAAATTACAACAATCCTCAACATCAGGGCTCCAGCAGTCACCCTTACAGGGGAAAGGCAAGGAGAGGAAGGGGAAGTGGGATAAGACCTTGGTAAGTCATCCAACTCCTCATAGTCAATTGTATCAACCTGACAATAAATTACTTATAGGTAATGAGATTGATAAGGAAATATTGGATATAATTGATAAAGATTTAAAGGATTATTTGTTTGAAAAAAATATGTTAAACTTGTCTTTAAATGAGGACAATGAAAATAGTTTTATTGATCATCAGGATAATGCTATTAATATAAAAATGGAATAAAATGATGAGTCTTCTGAGTTGGACACAGAAAAAATAGAATATTTTTTGAAAGAGAATCCAATGGAATCAAAAATAATAAGCAAATTATTATTGAGAATTGAAAAATTGGAAGAGTTCTCAAAAGAGTCAAACAATAATACAGAAAATTTATTATTACAGCTAACACAATCATTGAGTACCGCAGCCAATAAATTAAAAATTATTGAAAATTCAAATGATGAATTAATCAATGAGAATAAAAGATTGAACTCTGAGATTAGAAATTTAGAAAGTAAATTAGAACATACTCAGAATGTTATGGCTACCACTGAGGGACGTGTTAAATTATCTTTTTCAAATATAAATGATACTCTGACTCATGTACCTGTAATAAAGGATAGGTTACAAATAGTAGAAATAGAAGTAGCAAAAATATTGAAAAATACTGAAGAACAAAAGATAAAACTTCTTATGTGGCAAGAGTACCTGTTTTCATGAAACACGCAAATGAAACACCAATGATGGAACATGAACATAGTGTCATGGGCTCTGAGACCAGTAAATCAGTAAAAGATAAAATAAATGATCATCTTTCCAAAGTAAGTGAATTACTGAATATTACTCAGGTTAGGGAAGCAAGAACTAACCAAAAGAACTGGCCTAATTTAGATCAGTACCCTTCTTTTGATGGGGATTCAAAATCTGATTGGCAGAAATTCATACAAAGAATTGATAACTTAAAAGTTTCATAAAAATTACCTGATGAAGAGATTACTTCAAAGTTAATATCTTTATTTACAGATGTGGCCTTATTATGGTTTGAATCTGTATTGAGTGAGGGAATTAATTACTCCTGGAATGAATGGAAGGCACTAATTGAAGGGCAATTTGGTGGCCCAAAATTTAGAATCACTCAACAAAGATTGTATGAAAAGGCCAGATATAATCCAAATGCTGGAGATAAACCCATGGTCTTTTTAATGAATTTAATAAAAATCATGAAAGTTATGGATCCAAAAATGAATTATGAAGAGTGTAAAGAAAAAATAATATACAAGTTGCCTATATCAGTTAGAGACATTATTGTAGCTAGAACTGAAACTATCAGAGATACCTCTGGGTTCATTAATATATGCAATGAGATATTATTAAACCACAAGTATGAAACCAAGTATAGTAATTACAGAAAAAGTGTTGACGTGGTAAAACCTACTACAAGTAAATTGCCAGTGGAGAAGAAAAAACCTTCAGCTCCCCTTGTCTCTAAGAGACAAGAGAATAACACTTGTTACAAATGTAATGAACCTTGGGTTAAGGGTCACACATGTAAGAAGAGAATAAATGTTATTGAAACCTCACAGAATTCTGAACCTAGTAATCATGAAGATGAGAATGTGGAATCTAGTGAGGATTGCAAAAGTAACATATCTTACAGTGATGATGAAAATGAGATATTTGTATTAGAACAGGATATAATGTTCCTGAATGATGCTATACCTCATACAGACACATCTTTAACTTCCATTGAGGAAGCTGAAATAATTAAAGATGTAACTCATGATACTTACAAAATAACACCTATCAGAGCACCTGTTATTATATGTGGAAGAGAAATGAATGCCATTCTTGACACTGGGGCTGCAGGTAGTGTAGTTTCAATTAATACATTAATGAAACTTGATAGTAAGTACCAGGAAAAACTAGAACCTGTTCAAACAAAGAACTGGAGAGGTTTTGGTTCAGTATTAAATCCAATTGGCAAATACAAAACTGCTGTATTCTTTAAATATAATAATGGATATGTTAGAGCAGTGTGTGAATTTGTAGTAATGGATAATAAAAATTGTAGTGATTGGTTTATTATTTGAAATGATTTATTGACAAAATTTGGCATTAAAATAGATCCTGCAAACAGTTGCTTCACTATAGGCGTGAATGGTAAGAGAAAATTCAAAATATGTTCTGAAACCTCAGTGTATTCCATTTCTCCTAGAGAAGAACAACTGCAAGGTGGAAGAACCACCACTGAAATAGTTGCATTGGACAAGGAAATCCAAAAGGCCTCTTTCAGTTCTCAACTCTCAAAAATTGAAGAAGAAAATATTTTGAGATTGATTAAATCATATCCTATGGCATTTGCTCATGAGTCAAATGAACTAGGATTGGTCAAAGACCATGAGATGAAAATCTCTTTAAACTGTGATTTGGATAATATTCCTGGCAGCCTGAAAAAGAAACCTTACCCAGCATCTCCTGAAAAAAGGAAAGATATTGAAGACAATTTAAAATTATTGTTGGAAATGGGTATTGTTGAAAAAGTAGACACAACACCTAAGTATTGTGTCATTTCACCAGTATTGATCTCTTACGAAAAGGATAAGGCAAGATTATGCGGTGATTATAGAGCTCTGAATACATACACTGTAGATGATATTTACCCTCTACCAAGGATAGCTTCTATCCATGCTACTTTACAAGGAGCAAAATATATTTCTTGTCTTGATGGAAACAAGGGTTACCACCAGATTCCTGTGGAAAAGAATTCT
Organism: Hemileia vastatrix; assembly: GCA_030280995.1. Lineage (NCBI taxonomy): Eukaryota > Fungi > Basidiomycota > Pucciniomycetes > Pucciniales > Zaghouaniaceae > Hemileia > Hemileia vastatrix. The sequence continues at coordinate 34,234,645 of JASXTE010000004.1, forward strand.
CAAAATTACTTATTAATAACCACACATATGGTTATATTTAAGTATGTGAGAATGCCATTTGGCCCAAAAAATGCGCCTTCAGTCTTCCAAAAATTAATGGATAGTGTTTTCCATCAGGAAATGGTTGAAGGATGGCTATTGGTCTATATTGATGACATCATAGTGTTTTCAAAAAAATATGATGAACATTTAAATCACCTGGAAAGAGTCTTTCAAAGGATGAATGAAATAAAAATTACAATTGCATTAAAGAAATGTAAGTTTGGATTTCAATCCTTGAAAGTACTTGGACATGTTGTATCTGGATTACAAATTTGTGTTGACCAGAATAAGGTGGCAGAAATTAAAAACATTAGTATACCTAAAAATGTAAAAGAGGTTCAAAGTTTTTTGGGTATGTGTGGATATTATAGACAGTATATTAAAAATTATCAATCCATTGCAGCTCCTTTAACAACTTTAATCAGGAAAAATGAGGCTTTCATTTGGAATAATGAAAGACAACATGCCTTTAATAAATTAAAGGAATGTTTAATGTCAGCTCCAATATTGGGACTGCCAGAGTTCACCCTACTTTTTGTCTTGTACACTGATGCAAGCTTCATAGGTTTAGGTGATGCTTTACAGCAGAAACAGATAATAAATGGAAAATTATCTGAAGTAGTTATCTGTTATATATCCAGAACCTTAAGAAAAACAGAATTGAGGTATGGTGCCACACAGCTAGAATGTTTAGCTGTGGTGTGGGCTTTGGAGAAACTTCATCACTATCCGGAAGACCAGAAGTTTGAACTTATTACAGATTGAAGTGCAGTAAAATCATTACTAAACATGAAAACCCCTAATAGGCACATGTTTAGATGGCAACTAGCTGTACAAGAGTACAGAGGAAGAATGACAATAACTCACAGAGCAGGAACATTGCATTCTAACGTGGATTTATTATCCAGAAGTCCTTTGCCAAATGATGCTGACAACCCAGCTTATGTACCTGAAAATGAGGTTATACATGTATTTGGGATTTATATAGTGGATTTATAGGAAGAGTTTATGCAAACTATATTAGAAAATTATTCATCTGATAAAGATTTGACTAAACTATCTAACATTCTAAATGATCCAACTAATGCCTCCATGAGTGCATTAATCAAAACCTTGCCCCCAAACTATAGGAATGCATTGGAAAAAGGTAAACTGTCAATTGAAGATGGATACATATATTACAGGAAAAAGTTAAGTAATGTAATAGTGATACCACCTTCTATGAAAGAGTTAATGTTAAGTACTTGTCATGATGGCATCTTAGCTGGTCATTTTGACTTTAACAAAACATTAACCAGAGTTAAAAACACAGCATGGTGGATAAACATGAAAGAAGATGTACAAAAATACATTGAAACATGTGACTCTTGTCAGAAATCTAAAAGATTAACTGGGAAGAGAGCTGGGTTGTTAAAAAAAATAGAGCAGCCAAAAGCTCCATGGGAAATTATAAACATGGATTTTGTAACTGGCTTGCCATTAGCGGGGAAAGAAAGTTTCAATTCTTGCTGGGTAATAGTAGATAGATTAACAAAAATGTGTAAATTTATCCCTACCCATAAAGAGGAATCTGCAAAAGACTTGGCATTACTATGGTGGACTCAGATGATGAATACTGCTGGGTTCCCAAAAGCCATAATCTCTGACAGAGACCCTAAATTTACTTCAGAGTTCTGGACATCTTTGATGGAAGTATCATGTTGCCAATTGAAATTGTCTACAGCACACCATCCACAAACTGATGGGCTGGCTGAGAGAATGATACAAACTCTAGAAGACATGATCAGAAGATATTATGCCTTTGGATTAGAATACAAAGAAAATGAGAAATTCACACATTACTGGGTAACATTAATTCCTGGCCTTGAATTTGCTTATAACAGCACAACTCATTCTGTAACAGAGAAGAAACCATTTGAACTCTGGCTGGGATACGTACCAAATACCCCAGTAAATCATTTAAATAAATTTCCAAGGTTAGATATACACCCTGTTACTAAATCCTTTATTCATATGCAAAAAATGTGTAGAAAGCATGCAGAAGAATCCATCCAAAAAGCATTTGAATATGAAAAGAAAAGGTGGGATAAATCTCATAAAGAATTTGAATTCAAAAAGGTAGATGAAGTCCTTATATCAACGCTACATTTTAACTTACAAGGTAATGTTAAATTAAAGAATCCCTTTGTAGGACCTTTTGTAGTAAGTAAAATGGTTGGTAATAATGCAGTGGAAGTCATATTATATGCTCCATATGATAGGAAACATCCAGTTTTCCCTATCTCATTATTGAAACCTTACCATGCAAATGATCCTTACTTATTTCCAAAAAGAAGGGGAAGGCCTAAAAAGCAACCTGAAGAAATTGTGGAAAAAGCGGAGAGTTAAAAAATACTCAAGAAAAGAATCCTTACTAAAGAAAAAGGAACTGAGTATTTATTAAGATTTAAAGGGAAATCAAATGAATTTGATAAATGGATACCTGAAAAAGAAATTTCAAATTTATCCTCTCTCCTTAAAAAATTTAAACAAAAATAAATTTCTGTTCAACCAGCTGAGGGGTTAAAAAACCAGTACTCATGATATTTTATTATTTTTTATTTCTTTAAAGTATAATCTTTAATGCTACAGAATTAATCTGGATACCTGTAAATTAAACAAATAAATAAATAAAATGTATAACTTATCATTTTTTTATTATTGTTTTTTTTGGGTGGGCGAGTGTCAGCCTGTATATCCCCAGGACTGAGTAAAAAGTACTTATAAGTTATGTTAAACACATGAACTATACATGTTAATAATAATTAAGAGTACACAAACAGTATACATAAGTAAAAATATGATAATATACAAAATATGCCATTGTAACACCTTATATACACACATATATCCACCTTTTATAAGTCTTATGTACTTAATATTAAGTTGGAATATGTTAGGGTAATCTTAAGAATCTTAAGTATAACGCTACATAATTTTTAAGTACACTTAAAGCTGTTATTTTCACTGTTTTATGCAAAAAACAAGAAATGCGCTTTATTTCACTTAAAAGTTGACTATATGCACCATAAATTTGAGAATATCGAAATTGCGCTTTGACAGATAAATTTGTCTTATTTAGGACTATTTATTTGGCTATTTAAATGCATAAAAATAACACTTTTCAAATTTGGTGTTTTTATGCCAGAAATGGCTTCTGTGTACTGGCCACATACTGCCTGCTTTTTTCCCATGTGAATAGCTTCATTTTTAGCAAAGTTAGCTTTTTCACACTCTAATTACCCCACATTCTACGCCCACTGTGGGGAAACATACTAAAATAGGTGACAGGCGCTTATTTAGTGTCCTAGCTTAATTAATAATGCATTGACCTTGTTTATATGCACTATTTTCATTAATAACCTCACTCTTGGTGTCTTATTTCATCACCACACTTAAATTTGCCTAAAATTAGTTAAGGATTTACCCGTGAAAGTGCCTGCCAAGGACTGCATGTAGTTACCCCACATCTCACGCTCTTTTTTGAGTTTTTGGGTGGTTTCTCAGTCAATATTGGTTATTTTTGAATGGGAATTTCACGTAGTATAATGTCAGGATTAGCCCCATTATTTCTAAAGTGAATCCTCCTTATTATTAAGCTATTAGTAACCTTAAAAATTCCCCTTTAGACTTTTATATTATTGTTTAATACGCATATACTCTCTTTTTATCTTATTCTTTAATTTTGATGGATTTTTCCTTATTATTACAGGATTTTGATGGTTGTTACTCTTCTAATTATGTCATGGGTTACTGGGAATGTTGATGGGCATGTCTATTAGTTGTTTAGAGGCGTCATTAACTGTGTATTGGGTGGTACATCAAGGGAATCATTGGGGAACTCAGTGTGTATAAAAGGAGGAGGTTTTTGGGTTGTGTTTCTTCATTCTTTATCAATACAATTTACACCATATAACCAAATCAATCACAATACTCATCAATTAGTACTTTTATAAGTCTTTTGAGTAGTATCTGAATTATTAATTTCTATTTTTCTACCAACTAAAAAGATTGTAAGCCATATATAAAAATTGTGAGAATTATATTACTGAGACCTTTATTTTGAATTATATTTTACTATTTTGTTGGATCTACACTACAGTATTCATATAGGACTATATAAATCTTCTAGACAAAGACTTTTCAAGCTAGTTCAGGTGCTTTTAGTTGATCTTAGCCTGATAGACACCCCCTATTGTGCGTGTGAATGCTTATTTTCACCTGAAAAATTGTATTCAGATAGAAATTCATGGCTAAAAATGCTATCATCATCTTCATGTGAAATTCAGTTTCATAAACCTAAGTTATAGCCTTTAATTCCTTTTAGGGAATTCTGCTCATAAGTAAAAATTAAACTTTTTTAACTTTTCAAAGTCATATCTATCCAATACACTTCTTTGATACACCACCGGAAAAGAGTAGGGGAAGCACTAGATAGTTTTTCCATCTCAATTTTCTTGTAGTGATATCATATTCCATGATAAAGAAGACAAGCATTACATTGAATGAAGACTGAAATCCTTGTTTTTTTGATGACTCACTTGTGCTAGTTGATTAATGTTTATGAAATTCAATTAAACTTTTGCTCTTGTGAAGAATTTTCAGGCTGTTCATCATTTCAAGTGGTCAATACATATCTTTTTCAATTTTCACTCAACTATTGAATTTACTTAATCTATCACAGGAGTCTTCAAAATATTGTGGTGTTGTTTCTTTTATTGTTCTGAAATTTTCTCAAGAAGCATGTAGTGAAATTTTCTCAAGAAACTGAAAATACTTCAAGACAAGTGTACTGGATTAAGAAGGGAAAAATAAATCCTGTGAGCTAGAGACATTAAATAAACATAGATTCAACAATCCTTCAAAGCCATCTTAAAAATAAAAAAGATACCAGCCATTTATCAAGCAAGTCATAAAATTAGTTCTAGAAAGTATTTTGAAAAGAGGGACTAAATGCAAAAGGCTGTATTTGATAAATTCAATATTTCTGAGAACACTTTTTTCAGATATTCAACCATGAAGCTCTAAAAAATGAAGAGTCTATGAGATGCCAAGGAGCTCAAACAAAGATTTTAGCTGATTTTTTTTGCCTTGATATTGTAGATTTAGCAAAAGTCAATAATAGGTGGTCTCACAAATTAGCATATACACCATTCAAACATGCCAAAAATTGGTACCTAGTAAGTCATTTTTATTTGAATTACACCTTCCCAGGAAAGATGTACTTGAATGGTGTGTCTGTACCTCAAAATGGTTTTTTTTGGGTACATCAAAAACATTCACTCACTCCATCCTCTTATGATTATTAGTCAGCACCTGGTACACAGATGCCCATATCTTGACACAAAAGTTGGGAGTATTTTTTGAGAATCCTAATATCAAGTCTGTCATTTCTCATGGCATCTTGGAATGGATTTTTGAGGCTGAAGTCTTCCAGGTGTGTATGGTAATTTTTGAGACCCCTAATTACTTTAAAATAAATGGCACAGTATATCAAAGAAATATTGATATTGTTCTCTCACTCAAAGCAATGTCCAATGCTCTCAAAGCACCAATTTTATGTGGAAAAACACTTCTAAAATTCCTTCTAAGTGAAATGATATAGCTGGAATTAAAAAACAATAGGGGGTTTTAAACATTAGCATATACACAATTCAAGCATGTCTTAAAAAAGGTACCAAGTAAGTCATTTAAATTTGAAGTACACTTGTGAATAAGGGGTGCACTTCAAGAGCATGTTTGTCCTTTAAAACACCATCTGTTGGGCACATCCAAGCCTTTCAAGCACTCCATATGCTTATCTTGATTAGTCAGAAACAGGTACACACACGTCAACACCTTGATCTTTTTCTACCTTATTCTTAGGCACTCATTTTTATATGGACAGTGCACTGTGCAGAAAAATATAAGTCACCCAAACATCATATTGCAGCTCTTCTGAAAATAATTTCAGAGTGGGATTGTCGGTCAGTTGTCTAGAAGAAGGTAAGGAGAAGAAGAGAACAGGAGGAGAAAAGGAGGAGGAAAAGGGAAAAAATAAAAGAAATAAAATATAATAGTGTATTTAATTTATTTAAAAGGAAAACAACGGCGAGTAACTTGAGAGATGACAAAAACTTAGGCTTTATTTATAATAATATTATTTAAGGTAAGGGTTCTGCGCGGCAAACACTTTTAATTACTATCAGACTTAAAGCAACCTTTAAATTGTTATATAGAATTTTAATTAGAATTGTATTACTAATAAAAAAAATATAAACGTAATAAAATTGTATTTAATTTGTGGAGTGTATAATAAGTGATGATGCTACAGGGGATTATCCAAGGCCCTTTTATAGGCAATGGGTCCTCTGAAGCGCCACTATATTTGTAAATACAATAATTAGAATAGAATAAAACAAATATATCAAAGAGTAAATGAAACATAACAATGTAGAGAAAAATATGAAACAAATAATTAAAACCCCAATTAAGAATCCAATTTTCCCGCCATTAATTCCCAAATCAGTAAGTAAAAATAGTGAATAACTAAACAAGATTGGAACATAGGAACTATGAGAAAAATAATTCCAAACAGATGGTACAGTCTGATTTAAGGATATTTTAAGTGAAACAAAAAATACTTTGACGCAACAAAACATGTAATTAATCTCAATTTAGTATAAATTAATTAATTGGTTTTTCCTGACACAATTAAGGGCCAAAAGAAGCGTCATTAATTATTGTTTAGTATTATGTGAAAGGTGTTATTTAATATATAAATTTAAGTAATTAATTTAAATATATTATAAGTCAATTTTACACTTATAATTATAATATATGTTTTTCAATTAATTAAATATAAATTTATAATTATTAAATACATAAAAATGCGCCATTATTTGTAGAATATATTATATTATGTTCAATTTAACTGTATATAAAAATTTATATAACCAATAAAATTAATATAACACTTGTATATAATAAAATACTTATATAATTTTATTAAGCAATAAAATATTAATTTATATTCATTAAATACAATTCTTACCCACTCTTTCAGGTTTTATAAGTTACATATCATTTACTGGACTCCTGGAATAGCCTGGCTGACACTCCCTCACTCTAAAAAAAAACAATAAATAAAAAAAATGCTAAGATTTTTTCTTTTTGTATTTTTTCAACAGAGTAGGCAGATTTGAAATTTCCTTGCCAGGTATCCATGCATCATGTTCAGATGATTTGTTCTTATATCTCAATAAATATTCAGTACCTCTTTCAGAAGTGATAATTCTATCATTGAGAATTTTATCAATTTCTGCTGTTTCTGTGACTTCCTGAGGGTTCTTCTTAGGTCTTCCTCTTCTTTTTGGAAATAAGTCACTGTTGGAAGTATAAGGCTTAAGCAAAGAAATGGGAAAGACAGGATGTTTCCTACCATATGGAGAATACAATACAACTTCTACTGCATTATCACCAACCATTCTTTTAACAACAAATGGTCCTACAAAAGGATCTTTTAATTTGTGGTTACCTTGTAAATTGAAATGGACAGTAGAGATCAACACTTCATCACCCTTGTTAAATGTGTATTCTTTATGGGATTTATCCCATCTTTTCTTTTCATATTCAAATGCTTTATCAATACAACTCTGAGCATGTTTTCTGAATAGCTGTTGCATTTGCATAAATGATTTTACACCAGGGTGTAGTTCCAACTTAGGTAATTTATTATTGAGAATCTGAGCAGGAGTGTTTGGGACATAACCTAACCAAAGCTCAAAGGCTTTTTCTCAGTGACAGAATGAACAGTGCTATTATATGCAAATTCAAGACCAGGCAAAAGAGTGACCCAATCATGAGTAAATCTGTCATTGTCTTTATATTCTAAACCAAAGGCACAATACCTTCTAATCATATCTTCCAGAGTTTGAATCATTCTTTCAGCTAGACCATCAGTCTGAGGATGGTGAGCTGTAGACAATTTCAACTCACTGCCACAAATATCCATCAAAGAGGTCCAAAACTCAGAAGTGAATTTTGGATCCCTATCAGAGATAATGGCTTTTGGAAAACCAATAATATTAAACATGTAAGACCACCATAAGAAAGCTAATTCTTTGGTGTATACATCTTTGTGGGTTGGAATAAATTTGCACATTTTTGTGAATCTATCTACTATTACCCAACAAGAGTTAAAGCTGTCTTTACCTGCAACAGGAAGACCAGTGACAAAATCCATATTAATGATTTGCCAGGGAGCAATAGGTGCTTCAATATGTTGTAATAACCCTGCTCTCTTACCTGTTAACCTTTTAGATTTTTGGCAGGAATCACAAGATTCAACATATAATTTTGTGTCCTCAGACATATTAGCCCACCATGCAGTGTTTTTGATTCTAATCAATGTTTTTTCAAGATCAAAATGACCAGCTAATATGTCATCATGACAAAGTTTGAGGATAGTTTCTTTCATTGAAGGAGGAATAACAATTACATTGGTAAGCTTCCTTCTATAATATATATAACCATCTTCAATAGAGAACTTTCCTTTATTTAAAGCATTTTGGTACTTTGCAGGAAGAGTTTTTATTAATGCTTGAATTGAAGCATTCTTAGGATCATTTAAGATAGTAACCAATTTATTTAAATCAGAATCTTTATCATATGAATCCAGTATTAACTGTAATAACTCCTCTTCCATATCAACTATAAATATACCATGGATATGAACAGTATCATCTTCAGGTACATAAGCAGGATTTGAGTCATTATTTGGCAGAGGCAATCTGGAGAGCATATCAACATTAGAGTGAACATTTCCAGCTCTATGGATAATTGTCATCCTTCCTCTGTATTCTTGAACAGCAAGTTGCCACCTGAACATATGTCTGTTAGGTGTCTTTAGGTTTAAGAGAGATTTCACAGCACTGCAGTCAGTTACCAACTCAAATTTTTGGTCATCCAAATAGTAATGAAGTTTCTCAAGAGCCCAAACAACTGCTAAGCACTCCAATTGAGTGGAATCATATTTCAATTCACTATATCTTAAGGTTCTTGAAATATAACAAATTACAACCTCTGAGGATTTATCATTAATAATTTGCTTTTGGTGAAGGGCAGCACCCAGACCAATAAAGCTAGCATCTGTATAAAGGACAAATGGCTTGTTAAAATCTGGAAGAGCCAATATAGGGGCTGTCATTAAGCAACTTTTTAATGTATCAAAAGCTTTTTGACAGTCATTATTCCAGAGAAAAGCAACATCTTTTCTGGTCAGTTTTGTAAGAGGCAAGGCTATGACCTGATAATTTTTAATATATTGTCTATAATAGCCACACATACCCAAAAAACTTTGGATTTCTCTTACAGAAGTTGGTGCTTTTACATTTTGAATGGCAGCAACTTTATTATGGTCTACACAAATTTGTAAGCCTGACACAACATGGCCAAGGACTTTCAAAGATTGAAAACCAAATTTACACTTTTTTAAAGATAAAGTCATATTGATTTCATCCATTTTTTGGAAAACTCTATTCAAGTGAATCAAATGTTCATCAAAAGTTTTAGAAAAAACAATAACATCATCAATATAAACCATGAGCCAACCTTCAATAATTTCTTGATGGAAAGTGTTATCCATGACTTTCTGGAAAACTGAAGGAGCATTTTTAGGGCCAAATGGCATCCTAACATACTTATATATTCCCATATGAGTAACAATAAGCAAAAATGTTTGAGAATTTTTCTCAACTGGAACTTGATGATAACCTTTATTACCATCCAGACAACTAATAAATTTTGCACCTTGCAAGGTAGCATGTATTGAATTAATTCTGGGTAAAGGATAAATATCATCAACAGTATAAGTATTTAAAGCTCTGTAATCTCCACATAATCTACCTTTATCTTTTTCATAAGAAATCAAGACTGGGGAGATGACACAATATTTGGGGGTGACATCCACTTTCTCAATGATATTCATTTTCAATAATGTATCAATATTATCTTCAATATCTTTTCTTTTTGATGGAGAAGCAGGATATGGTTTTTTCTTAAGGGTAGGAGGAATATCACTCAAATTAAAGGATAAGGTAATTTTCATCTCTTCCTGAACAATTCCCAAGACATGAGACCCATGAGCAAAAGCCATAGGGAAAGAGGTAATAGAGGCAACAATAGAATCCTTTTGTTCACTAGTCAACTGATCACCAAAAGAAGCGGTATTTATTTCATGTAATAAATCATCCATTTCAGTTGTTGTTCTACCTTTACACTGGATCAGTGAGTTACAAGATTTCAACAAATGCCCAGAAGTTCTAGGAGAGGAAATTTTGAATTTCCTTTTCCCATTCATTCATAAGGTAAAGCAATTATTTGCTGGGTCCAGTTTCACACCAAACATGGTTAAAATATCATTACCCATAATAAACCAATTGCTTAAATTATCATTTTTCATGACAACAAACTCACAAACAGCTCTGACAAAACCACCATTATATTTGAAGAATACAGAGGTTTTGTATTTGCCAATAGGAAATAAGGTAGAACCATACCCTCTCCATTTTGCAGAAGTTATAGGTAATAATTTACTCAAATATTCCTTATCCACTGAAGCCAAAGCTTTTTCAGATACTACACTTCCTCCAGCACCATAATCAAGAACTTCATCAACATTTTTACCATTAATGATAGCAGGTGCCTTTAAAGGGGATATAGGAATAGAATTGTTAGTAATATCTTTAATTATCTCAGCATTTTATACTGAAGATAAATTCAATACACAATCTTCAGATATATTATTTAAATAATGGACATCATGTTCCAACATTAAAACATCTTTAACAGATTCATTGTCATAGGAAATATTACTTTCACAGTCACTGGAAGAATTATTGACATCAAGTTCAACTTCATCAGTGTCTTCATTTTGTTCAACAAGATGAATTTTCTTGTCACAAACATGACCCTTCTGCCACGGTTTGTTACATTTATAACAAGTATTTGTTGCATATTTTTTAGGTGCAACTGGGGCAGAGGGTTTACCAGATTTTTCTGGGAGATTTATAGAAGGTTTATTCTGATCATTATAAGATTAACCAAGGTAATTCCTTGGTTCATATCTATGGTTGAGCAGTACTTCATTACAGATATTAATGAAAGAAGAATTTTCCCTTACACGCTCAGTTCTAGCCACAATCAAATCCCTAAGAGAATTTGGTAATTTATACAAGATTTTATCTCTCCAAATATCATAATCCATCTTTGTATCAATTGCTCTAAGGATTTTAGTTATTTTCATCAGAAAAACAATGGGCTTTTCAACAGAGGAGGATACATATCTAGTATTCTCATACAGTCTCTGTTGAGCTAACCTGAATTTTGAACCACCAAACTGATTCTCAATCAAGGATTTCCAATCATTCCATGTATAATGATTGTTATCTAAAAGAACAGATTCATACCACATCAAGGCTACATTGGAAAATAAAGAAATTAGCTTAGAAACAATTTCCTCATCAGGTAGTTTATAAGATCTCTTTAAATTATCAATTCTTTGGATAAAGTGTTGCCAATCAGAGGAAGAATCACCATCAAAGGTAGGATATTGGTCTAACTTAGGCAAATTTTTCTGACTACTAGGATGGTCCACTTTTTGGTTTGAATTATTCATTATTAATAATTCCTGAAGTTTAGCCAGGTGTTCAGAAATTTCATTATTTACAGAAACAGCTGGTGCATGACCATCACATGATTTTTTGCTAGTAGCAAAAGATTTTACAGACTCATTGTCAGTTTGTTTAATGGTTGAAATATGAGGAAGAAAGGATGAACTTTGCTCAGGTTTTTTTCCTTTATTTTTATGCAGCTTATTGACAGAAATCTCATTTAATTCATTATTGATGGTTAAGGTTGAGAAATTTTCCTGCAGGTCAGACACATAGTTTCTTATTCTTGGAATTTCAGACATCTGGTCATTTACTTTTGCAAGAGATAGAACATTTCTGTCCTCAGAAACTGAGTGTTTGGTACTTAGTGCATGGAAATCATTTTTTAGCTTTTTAAACTCATTTTGCAGAGATTTTATTTCATTTCTGAATGAATAATTTTCCTCAATAAGGGGTTTCAATTCACTCAAGGTCTTATGTAGACTGATATTTCTATCTGAGATAGCTCTATGGTCACTTCTTATTTGTTTTTGTTGACTAAGAACAATATTCAAGGTTTCTTTGATTTTTAAATAAGCTGTATCTTGTACAGAAGAACTCACTTTACATTGCAAGTGTAAATTATTTAATCTATCATTTTCATGGATTAATACATCTCTCACATGTTTGTCTTTCACAACATTAAAATCAAGGGTATCTTTCAATATTTCCTCAGAAGTTTTTTCAATTAAGGTATAGATTTCAGGGGGAACAGAATCATTTTTAATTGCAAGAGAAGGATTAATTAAAGATGTAGAAGTTAAATGTAAAGGTTCATCAAATGACAATTTGCTAATTACATCAATAGGGCTACTAGTTACAGGAAGCTGTCTTTTAACAGGTTTAACTGTTCTTTCACCATGTTCAATAATATTACCTGCAGAAGAAGATTTATTAGAAAACATAACCAAGTGACTATCAACCAAATTACTTACCATGGCAGAGGAGGAAACTTCCCCTGGGACTGGGTTTGGGATTGTGCTTGGGCCTTCTTTCTCCTGCCTTGTTGGTAGGGATGAGGAGGTGGATGGAAATTGGGTGTTCTGGATGGGCCAGGCTGATGATGAGGAGGGTGTTGCACATTCTGTTGGTAGTGACTCATTAGATAATCCCATTTCCATTGCTCTACTTCCATAGTATTTGGATTTTGGATGGTTGAGCTGGGTGGCTGTGAAGGTTGATTGGGAGGCAACTGAGGAGGGGCCTGGGCCTGAATCTGGTTCCTGAGTTCTTGAACCTGATTCCACAAGGTGTCTACCTTTGCTTTGTATGTCATATTTTCTGTCTTCAACTCTTTTATATGACTGGACAGGTTGCTGATTTGTTGTGGCAGAGGAAGCTTTTTTATTTTGAAGCCTTTTGGAAGACCTTCTTGAGGTACTAGAGGCTTTACTTCCTTCTGTGGTACTGGGGGAAGGGGGTTTGGTTTGTTTACATTTCCTGTCGTTTCCACATCCTGCAGTATGTGAATTCTTTGTGTTAGCATAAGATTTTTTATGTCCAACTTTAGAAGAACTTACAGTGTCAGCATCATAGTCAATTTCAATTTCATCCACTTGCATGTTATCCATTTTGTCACCCAAATTGTTGGACATACTAGTGGGAAGATTTTAATTTACTTCTTATTTTTTAAAAAAAATAATAAAAGTTAGTTAATAATTGCTCCAAATAAAAAAAAATTTTATTAATTAAATTATAGAAAAAAAAAATTTTCAATATAAAGTAATAATTATAAAAAATTATTTTTAAAAAAAAAAATGGATTGCAAGGTTAAATTGGGAATAAAAAATCAAGTTAATTCAACCAATTAATTACCAATATTAAATATGGCAATATATTTGGGACTAAGCACAAAGTACTTTTAAGTCAACCAAAATTAACAATAATTAATAATATAAAAAAATTAAATTAATAATTCAATTTGTATTAATAAAAAATGTCAATTCTTCTAGGACTAAGAGGATTTAACACTCTATAATGGTCAACTAGGAAAAAAAAATTTTAATAATTGAACACTTACACTCAGTGAATCAGCAATTAAGCCACAGTCACTGTTATTGCAGTAAAAATATAGTAATATGAGTGAGAGGTGCAAAGGTGAACTTACTATAGTGATCGAAAAATCACTTCAAAATAATATAAGAATTAATATAATATAAACCTAAGAAATCAAACCCAAGTTCGAAACACAGTCGCGGCAAAAGTTTTGTTTTTTTGCTAGGTGGTCTGTCCGTTTGTCGTTCATTGCCAGGCTCGATCGTCGTCGTTGTTTGGAAAGGTCCCCAGTTGTCGGTCAGTCGTCTAGAAGAAGGTTAGGAGAAGAGGAGAACAGGAGGAGAAAAGGAGGAGGACAAGGGAAAAAATAAAAGAAATAAACTATAATAGTGTATTTAATTTATTTAAAAGGAAAACAACGGCGAGTAACTTGAGAGATGACAAAAACTTAGGCTTTATTTATAATAATATTATTTAAGGTAAGGGTTCTGTGCGGCAAACACTTTTAATTACTATCAGACTTAAAGCAACCTTTAAATTGTTATATAGAATTTTAATTAGAATTGTATTACTAATAAAAAAAATATAAACGTAATAAAATTGTATTTAATTTGTGGAGTGTATAATAAGTGGTGATGCTACAGGGGATTATCCAAGGCCCTTTTATAGGCAGTGGGTCCTCTGAAGCGCCACTATATTTGTAAATACAATAATTAGAATAGAATAAAACAAATATATCAAAGAGTAAATGAAACATAACAATGTAGAGAAAAATATGAAACAAATAATTAAAACCCCAATTAAGAATCAAATTTTCCCGCCATTAATTCCCAAATCAGTAAGTAAAAATAGTGAATAACTAAACAAGATTGGAACATAGGAACTATGAGAAAAATAATTCCAAACAGATGGTACAGTCTGATTTAAGGATATTTTAAGTGAAACAAAAAATACTTTGACGCAACAAAACATGTAATTAATCTCAATTTAGTATAAATTAATTAATTGGTTTTCCTGACACAATTAAGGGTCAAAAGAAGCGTCATTAATTATTGTTTAGTATTATGTGAAAGGTGTTATTTAATATATAAATTTAAATCATTAATTTAAATATATTATAAGTCAATTTTACACTTATAATTATAATATATGTTTTTCAATTAATTAAATATAAATTTATAATTATTAAATACATAAAAATGCGCCATTATTTGTAGAATATATTATATTATGTTCAATTTAACTGTATATAAAAATTTATATAACCAATAAAATTAATATAACACTTGTATATAATAAAATACTTATATAATTTTATTATGCAATAAAATAATAATTTATATTCATTAAATACAATTCTTACCCACTCTTTCAGGTTTTATAAGTTACATATCATTTACTGGACTCCTGGAATAGCCTGGCTGACAGGGATACTCAAATAGCAGAAATTTTGTCTTCTGACTTGCACTTCTTAAGCTAGGCTTAAATTACATATGTGCTGCTGTAGTGAGTTGTGCCAATCTACCTACCCCTAAAAGTTTTGATGAAAGTGACTCTTGCATTACCAAAGCAAGCCTCCCACTTTAATTTTCAGCTTCCATTGGTGCAAGTCATGGATATCATCCATGATTTGAAATTTTGAGCTCTTACATTGCAAAAGGGAGCCCTACAGACTAGTTTTCAAAAACCCATGTTTTAAATTATGGATTTCATCCAAAATTTGCATTATTAAACTCTTCAATTGAAAAAGAAATCCTCTTACACTAATCTAAAACTTCCAATGGTGCAAATAATAGATTTCGTCCATAATTTGAATTATTGAAGTCTTATACTTTAAAAGTAAGCTTCTTTCATTGATTTTCAACTTCCAATGGTGCAAATCAAGGATTTCATCCATAATTTTCAATGTTGGACTCTCACATTACAAACGTGAGCCTCTAACATTAGTTTGAAACTTCCAGAGTGTTAATATTTGAGTTGAGAAGCAAGGAGGAGGAGTGCTATGGGTGCTATGCATTGTAATAGATGGTGAAGGGCATATTTCATAAGGGGGTATTAAGGGGAAAGTGCTATGGGGTGCTCCTCATTGGAAATCTTATATAGTAATCCAGTTACTTCTTATTCTCACTGCTGTATTTGCATAGTCAATCCCAACATAGTCAGTCTAGTTTGTCTCACTGCTCAAGTAGCATAGTCAGTCCTGTATTAGGCTAGCATCAGCCCTAGCAGTAGTCTACCCTCTTATGCCCCAAAAGTTTCTCCAATCTATAAGTGAAACACTATAAAATAATCATGAGCCCCCCAGGTCAATCTAATGCAGTGCCCCTTGCTGCAATGCAAGAGTAGATGGCACACTTTCAAGAACAGAATTCTAGACTCATGGAACATCTAGCAGAGGAAAACCCCTTATATTTCAGCCTCAAAGAGGCAGAGCTGGAAGCTTCTAAAGCCAAAGCACAGGCACTTCACACAGTACTAGAACCACCCATCAAATTCCCAAATATTTCAGTCCCAGCAAGATTAAATGAAAAACAAGGCCCCCAGGTGGATAAGTATGCATTGCCAGTAAACCTCTATGTCCTGCTCAATGGCCAGAAGCTCCCATACAAGTGATCAAAAATTGAATTTGCAATATATTACCTCACAGACAGGATGGCATTCTGGGCCAGACCATATATAAAATAACTCCTTGAAGGTGCCAATGCTACAACAACTTTCCACCAACTCATTGCAGCATTTGAGCTATCTTATGAAGATCCTGATATGGCCACAACCTCAGAGCATGCATTAAACCAATTACCCCAAGAAAATTCAGTGGCTAAGTACATTTTGAAATTCTGGGGCCACTCCAGCTACATCACAACATGGGAAGAAGGGGCGCTCATGTCTCACTTATGGAATGGGCTCTCACCAGGAATCAGAAATGCCCTAATCATTCATCCTCACCAAAAATCTCTCAAATCACTCATGAATCTGGCTATCCAAATTGATAAAAAGTTTAGGCATCAGAAAATTGATGGTTGGAATGGTGCTCCTCAGTGGCACAGCTATGCCTCATCAAGTGGGGCCAGTTCCAGGGACTTAAATGCCATGTATATTGAAGCAGTAAATGCAAATGGTGCTAGTGGGAGAAGAAGGCTATCTGATGAGTAATACCAGAGGTGTATCAACAAATGGTAATGCCTCTGATACAGAAGTAGTGGCCATCTGGAAAGAGAGTGTAGGGGAAAAATAAGGGTTAGTGAAGTGGAGGATAGCACAGCAAAGGAGCAGGTATAATAAAGAGCTTGGGAGTGAAGGTTGTTCCCCCCTTGAGCAGATTGGAGAAAAGTATAAGGTGGATTTTGTGGAAGAATTATCAGCATGAAAGACAATTGAAGTAAATGATAATCATATTATACTAAATTTACCTTTAATAACCCTTGATGCCTCAACAAATATTTGAGCCCTTCTGGACTTTGGGGCCACAGACTGCTTTATTTACAACAATTTTTCACAAAGAAAAAAAAGAAAAAAAGAAAAATTGGACTACCCCAGGCATATAATTATTTTTGATGGATCCCCAGGTGGGGGAGGATAAGTAAGAGAGAAGGCTTTTTGCAGATTATGGTGCAACAGAAGGGAGTCTCGATTCTAGGCATATGCAGCAAACCTGAAGGAGCAGTATGAAATAGTACTGGGGATGATATGGCTGGACCAATATAACCCTCACATTTACTGGAAGGAAAAGAAGGTTCATATCGGAAGGAAATGGGATGCTGTCACTAAAGTATTGGACCCCTGTCCCCTTCAGGAGTCAGGTGCCCATCCCTGCAAGTCTTCTTATTTTTTGTTATCATCAGTTGACTTTCCACAAGAACTGATGCTTTCTCTTTATTTTAAGCAGCAGACTATGGATGGGGTGGAAATGGGAAGCACCAGGAGGGACCAGAGAGGGGAAGAGGCACAAAATGAAAAGGGAAAAGTGGATGTCACAGATAAAGTATCAGCCCCCTGGCCCCTCCTGGTGAGTCTCCTGGTGTTTTATTATAATCACTAGACTTTCCACAAGAGCTTGAACTTTCTCTTGATCCTAAGTTTCAGGACTTGGAAGGGGTTCTAGAGGAAAATGTGGGACTGGAGTTCAATAAAACAGCATCAAACTTATCCCCCTAGATTGCAGCCAAGATCAAGCTCTCAAATCCAACAAAAAGCCTCAAGGAAATGGTCCCCAAAGCTTATTGGGAATTCTTACCACTTTTTGAAGATAGAGGATTCAAGCCCTACCACCTCATTGACCTTACAAATTTTCTATTGATCTGATTCCAGGTGCAACTACTCAATTCAGCCACATAATTCAATTGTCAATCTTGTATTCAACAGCACTAAAAGAGATGATTTATGAAAACTTAAAAAATAGTTTCATCAGAGAAGCAAATACTCCCTGGGAAGCCCCTGTGATCTTTCCAGGTAAAAAGGATGGTTCATTGAGACCATTCATGGATTTCAGAAGGATAAATACACTGACCATTAAGAAAAGATATCCCCTCCCACTTACTATTGAGCTGATTGATAGTCCTCAGGGTGCAGAGATCTTCACATCCCTTTATCTTAGAGCAGGGTACCATAACATTTGTGTGAAAGAATTTTATGAACACAAACTAGCCTTTTGCACTAAATTTGGTCATTTTTAATGGTTGTTAATGCCATTTGGCCCATTTAGCACACCTTCACCTTCCAAAACTTCACCAACAGTATCCTCAGAGATAGGATAGGAATGAATGTGGAAGTGTATCTAAACAAAATCTTGCTTTACTCCAGATTAATATATGAACATCATTTACAGGTGAAAGATTATTTACAGTGCTTGGGGGAGGCACAAGTATGGTTGAAACTAGAAAAATGTGTCTTTTCAGCAAGTGAATTCCCCTACCTAGGAATGATCATTTCAAAAGATAGGGTACAGATTGACCAGGAGAAATTAAAGGAAGTAACAGAGTAGCCAAAACCAGCCTCAGTAAAGAAGCTCCAGTTGTTCTTAGGCTTTGAGAATTTTTACCCTTGCTTTATTGAAAACTATTCACACATTTGTTGCCTACTTCACAAACTCACAAAGAAGGAAGCCAAATTCAATTGGTTAAATATTCAACAAGGTGTTTTTTACTACCTGAAAACAAAATTTGTGACAGCCCCTATTCTTTCAATCCAAGACTTACTAATGCCATTTATCCTAGAATCTAAATTCTCAGATTTTGCACTAGGTGCGGTACTATCCCAATATGATGCTAAAAATGTCTTACACCCAGTAGAATATTTGTCACATACCCTTTTAGGTGCTGAATTAAACTATGAGACTTATGATAAAGAGTTATTTAAACTATTAGAGGCTGTATGAACCTAGTGCCACTATTGGGAAGAAGGAACACACCATTTACAAGTTATTACATACACAGATCACAAAAAATTGGAAACCCTCCTGACCACTAAAAATTTGTCGTGATGGCAAGTGCGCTGGGAAGAGCTTTTAAGAAGTTTGAACTTTACTGTTAAATTTTGACTAGGGAAGAAAAGTGAAAATTCTGATGTTCTATCACACTGCCCTGACTTGGGCCCAGCGCCACACCAGCTGCATACTGTTGGAGCAACCTTGCTGAAGGGAGATCTTGAAGAGGGAATAATCCTAGATGAGGTTTAGTTTGTGGATGAATATTTTGTGGAATGGGTAAGGCAGGGGCAGGAAAAGGATGAGGGAGTGCAGGAGTTGGTGAAGGCGCTTTTATCTAAGGAGGTATCGGTAAGGAAATGATTGGAGGAGTATTACCTGGAAGGAGAAGTGCTTTATTGGAATGGAGGGATAGTGGTACCAAATGATGAAGAGCTCAAGAGGAAGGTGGTAAAATCAAGGCACAACCCCCCAATGTCAGGACACCCAGGACCACTGAAGCTGGTGGAGCTGGTAAATTTTAAACTTTACTGGAAGTCCATGAAGACATATGTCCAGTGCTATGTAGCAGCATGTGACTCTTGCCAGAGGAACAAAGTTAGCCCAATAGCCACACCACTAACCCTTTTAAGCATACCCAAGCATCCATGGAAGGAACTCTCTTATGATATTATAGTAGAGCTACCCAAGTCTCAAGGAAAGAATTCTATCTTTACAGTAGTTGACTGCTGCACTAAGATGTTTCACTTTGTCCCTACCACTAAAAAGGTTACATCAGAGGGTATTGAAGATTCAATGGTGGTGCATGTCTGGAAGTTACATGAAATTCCTGAAAGTACATTATCAGACAGGGGAAGTACTTTTGACTCTAATTTGTTGAAGTAAATATATGAGAAACTGAAAATTAAGCCCATTTTATCAACAGCATTGCATCCACAGACTGATGGGCAATCAGAAATAGTGAATAAAGCAATTGAACAATACCTATTCCATTTCATCAATTAACAGAATAATAATTGGTTGCAGCTGCTACCATTAGCTGAATTCTCATACAACAACGAGACAAATGTGGAAACTAGAATTTCGCCTTACTATGCCAACTATGGATATCACCCAACATTCTCAATTGGTACCCCATCAATGCTGCAAGTTCCAGAAGCTAAAGAGCAGATTCAAAAAGTACTGAGTAGCTGTCAAGAATTAGAAGCAGTGCTCAAGCTATCCCAACAGTCAATGAAGCACCACCATGATCAAGGGAAGACTCAAAATCAGGTACTAAAGGTAGGTGAAAAGGTCTGGCTTACCTCGAAATTTCTTTCTACATTTCACCCAAGTGCAAAACTAGATTACAGAAAAAGTGGGCCCTTTTAGAATCAAGCACAAAATATCTGACTCAGCATATGAGTTGGAACTACCATTTTCAATGAGACAAGTGCATCCAGTATTTAACATCTCATTTCTCACAAAGTACCAATAAGATAAAATACCGGAAAATGAAGAAGAACCACCAGTTCCAGTCTACATTAGAAATGAAGAAGAGTTTGAAGTAGAAAGGGCTACTGCTAAGCCGGTGTAAAGGGGAAAGGCTCAGTATCTGGTGCACTGGAAAGGTTAAGGAGTAGGAGATAGATCTTTGGAGCCAGTAGAGAACTTAGTTCATGCTAATAAGAAGGTTAAGGATTTTGAGAAGGAGAACAGGGAGTAGGAAGGGTAAAAGATAGGGTAATTTTAGGATTTGAGTTGAGAAGCAGGGAGGAGGAGTGCTATGGGTGCTATGCATTGTAATAGGTGGGGAAGGGCATATTGCATAAGGGTGTCTTAAGGAGAAAGCACTATGGGGATCTCCTCCTCGGAAAACTTATATAGTAATCCAGTTACTTCTTATTCTCACTTCTGGATCAGCATAGTCATTCATGTCTCACTGTTGGTAGTCCCAACATAGTCAGTCTAGTTAGTCTCACTGCTCAAGTAGCATAGTCAGTCCCCCCTTAGGCTAGCATCAGCGCTAGTAGTAGTCCAGCCTCTTAGGTGCTAAAACAGAGATACTTATTATGACTTAAATCCATAATTTTTACCATTAGTCTCTTATAGTACAAAAGTAAGCCTCTAACAAAAAATTTCTAAATCTAATGTTGAAAATCATGGCTTTATTGGATGAGAGAATCGTGATGTGCACAGATTGATAAAAATATAACTCATGCGTCAGGAGGATCAGGAGTAAAAGTTTAAACAATAAAACTTTTAACAGTTCTCACTACACCTTCAACATTTACAGGCTTTCCAGCTTGTTCAAGAATCCAAGCTTTTTCTTTATCCAATGTCTTATTGAGACAAAGAATCCAAGCCTTCCCTTGACTTTTGATGAGTTTTAAATGAATTTCAAATGGCAGAGTAGCTAAACTGAAGAAAAGAAAGGAATCCACGATAATGAATTATCCCACCTCTTATACCCCAATTTACATTCCTAATTCCTGACCCCAAACTCATCACATCCATGATTGATTTTTCAGAAAGTCACATGACTTATAATTGCTGATGCCATCCTTAAGTCTTTACTCACTCTATGCTACTTAATTTTTTTGGAAAACACATAACATTTTTTCTCATCCTTATGTGTCTCTTCACTCTATGCTACTTAATTTTGGTGGTGAACAAATAACATTTTTTTCTATTCACACACCCCAACTGCTCATTTGGTGGCGAAATCCCACTTCCCACTCATCATCTAAACCTTCTACCAAAAATAATAAAGCATCTCTCTACTAGGAAGCAACTTGACTCAGCTATGAATGCTATCACTTTACCTTCAGCTTCAGCTTCTGACTCTGATTCTGACTTGGGTTTGGAAGACACTTTAGCTTATATGTCTTTTCAATGATCTTTATGAAGAGGAAGATCCCAAAACCGCACCAGCTCTTCCCTCACTTGAATCACAAAACATTCTTTCCACCAGCATATACTCTGTCATTGTGCCAATCACCCTCCAAAATTTTAAAACACAACCCTATTAATTTTATTTTTCATACTCTTCAGATTTTCAGCTTGTGTGCTTTATTCACTTGGTTTGGTGTTTTTGTTTTTTGCATATTCATTTTTATTTTGAATTTATGGTGAATGTCTCTTTTTTGGATTTCTCATTTGTTTTCATTCACCAGCTCAACATGAAATCACATATTCTCTGCAATCACATAATTTTTCACTGTTTCTTTTTTTCATTCATCCCTCATATCCTTTCTTCCTCTCCTCAAAAATCCCTCAAACAATTTGGTTTTATTTATTTTCTCATCTCATCTCTCCAGGTAAGTCATGTTATTCATTTTTTTGATTTTTTGATTGCTAATTATATTTTTTTTGTTTTTTATCTGTTATTTTTTTCTTTTTTGTATCTAAATTTAATTTGAAAGTGGTTATTTTTGATTTTTACGGTAAAATTAATCTTTTTTTCTCTCCCTCTTTTCTTTCTTTTTTAGCTCCATCACCCTACTCATCATTCTTCCTTGGCATGGTCATTATTCCCCCTTTCCCCTATTTCACTTTTATTTTGGTTCCATGTCATTAAAACGCATACATTGCACATTATTTATGCATCTCACTTACTCCATATTCAATTTCCCCAAAATTCCAACATTATTTTTTCTCAC
The DNA here is from genome assembly GCA_030280995.1 of Hemileia vastatrix. NCBI lineage: Eukaryota > Fungi > Basidiomycota > Pucciniomycetes > Pucciniales > Zaghouaniaceae > Hemileia > Hemileia vastatrix. Next base: position 34,257,474 of record JASXTE010000004.1, read on the forward strand.
TCTATTTTTCCTACTTTTCAATCAAGTTAAGTTTCATCTCCCTTTTTTTATGCCTAAATGATATCTCTTTCCTTCTATGAAAGTTTTATACTTAAATATATTCTTGGCTCTTATATGGATAGCAGTGGACTTATTAAAATCTTCTTGTTCTCATCTCCATTACCACTTTTCAAGTTTTTGTAAAATTTTGAAAGTCAGACTTGGAATTAGGATAAAGTTTATTCGAATCTAATGTCCTTTTAGCTGAATATTCTCCTGAAGACTAACTTTCATTTCCCACAAAAAGATTTAAATTTGGTTGAGTGGTCACTGAGATATTGACCTTTAAATTTGAGCCTTTTTTTCCCAATTTAATGTTTTTTATTTCATGTTCTTATGTAACAAATTAGGGTTAGCTTTATTTAGATCACATGTCCTTTAATTAAAGATTCTCCTGCAGTACATCTTTCATTTGACACAAACAGGTTTGAATTTGGTTCAGTGATTGCTGAGATTTTGACCTTAAAAGTTGAGCCTTTTTTTCTGAATGTTACTTAATTAATTTTATGTTTTTATATTGCATAATTAGAGAATAAAGCTTCTGAAACTCTTATCTGATGATTATCTAGGCTTATATCTCCATCTTGTTGGAGATTTAATCATTTTTTTTTTCAAATTTTTGTGCAATTATGAAAATCAGAGTCAAAATTAGGGTCATGTTTATCTGAATCTTATGTTCTTTTAGCTGAAAATTCTTCTAAAGCCTATCTTTCATTTCTCATAAATGGATTTGAATTTGGCTCAGTGGTTGCTGAGATATTGACCTTTTTAAGTTGAGCCTTTTTTCTAAATTTTACTTAATTTATTTCATGTTTAACCCAGTATTTTTAAACACTATTCTCTTGGTATGTCTGATAATATATGTTTCATTCTTAAAATATTGTCACTCATTTTATTTCCATAGGCATCTATTTTTTACTTAAAAAATTATCTAAAGCTAAAAAAGATAATTATTTTCACTTATGGGACACCTTACCTTCTTTTAATACTTATCTTGCTCTTTTCCTCAAAAAACTCTGCAATATAGTTTTTGAAAAGAGTCATCAACTTGCTACCAAATTAGGAAAACCAAATTGGTGTGACCTGGAATGGGAAGAAATTAGCAACCAATATATTTTATTTTCAAATGTTATTATTACTCATTCAGTATCCCACAATAAGATTCATATCAATAGAAATGACACCAATTATCTTACTTTTGGAATTTTCTCATATATCAATCCGATAATTGGCCAACTAATACCATCTCCAGCTAAAATTAAAGGACATGGATTATATTTTCCAGACCATCAGTGCGTGATTGATTTTGGTTTGGGAAATGACATGATCAAAACAATTAGGAACTCTTCTCAGGATTATCACCAAACGATCAAAGACCTACCAGGCTTTGAATCTTGTCAAGAGTTCAAACATTTTGGATGTTCTTTTCAAATCAGTTAAAAATTAATCAACCAAATAAACAAGGTAAAAAAAGAAGGTAAATTTTACAAATATGAAAAAACTTTAAGTAGATCAAAAAAGTATGGGGATTAGTAGAGTCATCAAATATTTTTTATTTTGTCATAAATTTTTTATAAATAACTCTTATATTTCAAATTTTTAAATTAATGTAATGAGCCAAAAACCTTGGGTTGTATAAATGGTAATCATGATAACATTAAATTGTTTCATGGGGTTCATCTTGCCTATACCTGTGGAAAGTCCCAAACTTAGTTTATAGACTTGGTCCACATTTTGGCAGGAGAAATTTTCATTACTTTAAAACTAGGGAAATTGATATATTTTGGTTGTTTATATATTAATTTATGTAATTATATTAAATTTTGGTGATTCCCAGCCCTTACTTCAATAAAATGCAGGGGAGTATTGCCAAATTCTCAAATCTGAAATGCAAAATTTAATAACTTGTAAAATTTTTGGTGATACCCATCACTTACTTCAATGAAATTCAGGGAGGGGATCAGAAAATTTTCAAATGAGACTTGAAAAATTTATTTAAAAAAGAATTTTTAAAATTAAAATACAAAACTTCAACTAATGATGGATAGAGTAATGAAATACAGGAAATTATTGTAAAATTTTTTGTACAAATAATTATGAATAGTTGAAGTATGAAAAAAATAAAACACTCTAGTCATTAAAAAATTTCATTAGACATTCAATTTCCTCATAAGATTTATTGGCTTTAACACATTCCATTAAAAATATTTTCTTCTTTAAATTTTCTTCCAGATCATGCTTAAATTTCATCTGTTCCATCAAGTTTTGATGCTTGAGTTTTCTCTCCTCTTTCTTTGATTTTTCAATACTAAGAGTTAGCTCAAATTTATTCTCCTCAAAGTCTTGTTCCCTATCATCCTTCTGAAAAGAGAGCTCATACTTCCTCTGCTGCAAGTCTTGTGCCCTATCATCCCTCCTTAAAGAGAGCTTGTATTTTTTCTTTTCATACTTTAGAGTCCCTTTAGCAACTTCCACTTGTTCTAGAGTGATAAGAAATATTTCCAAAAAGTAGAAGAAAAGAAGAGTAAATTATTAAGAGGTATGGTATCACTTACCAGCATCACGTTTCTCCAAAAATTCTTTGATAGAAGAAAAAGGGGTTTGAGATGAAGCATCACTTTTTCTTCTTCTTTGAGAGTGGAAATATAGACTACTTGAAGCCCTTTGCTTTTTGTTCAAGGTCACATTTTCCTCCTCATCATTGTCACTGGCTTCATACTCAGTTGATTGTGGCTCCTGTGTTTGTTCTTCAGCCTTTTTAGAAATAAGAAAATGTAAACAAAAAAAGATTTGGTAAGATAAAAGAAAAAAAAAACATACTTGAGTTAGATTGGGTTGGTTTAAATTGCCATAAGAATCTATAGCAAAGCTATCTATATTTTTTGAATTTAGAACAGGGGAGGCTTGAGTGGAGGAGGAGGATGGGAAAAGATTTGTTTCAACATCATGTTCAGAGATAGCATCTTCACCATCCAACATGTTTGCAGGATTAAAATCAGCTTACTCTCCAAAAATAGCATCCATCTCTTTAAAGCAAGGACATAAATATTCAAGTTTATCATCTATGGATTTTATGCCCTTACTGATATTGATGTTGGTAATACCAAAACATGTGGAAGATGAAAGAGTCTTTGCCTTCTTGTATTTGGCTTGGTAATGCTTGAGATTTTCAGACATCTGTTTAGGTAAAAGATATATCCTTCCCTTGGTCTTATTCTGTAATTAATTGGCCATTAGTAGATAACCATTAACTTTTGATGTGGGGGGCTGCCCTACTTTAGTTGCATTTTCAGTACCAAAACAAGAATCATAGTTAGATTTAGTTTTCAGCCAGTTGATATGAATGAGATGATTATCTTTTTTTAATTGATTGGTCTTTGATTTTTTGGCTGAGGGGGGGAAAGAGGGAGTAGTGCGATTGAAGAAAAACTGGGGGAAGGCTGCCTTTGAGAAGATCTACGATGACAGGGCATGTTAAGATAATTGAAAATGAAAAGGAGCAAAAACAAGCAGATGAGATAACAAGGTGTTCTGAATGGAGAGAATAGACAGGATGAGATGAGAATGGGAGTGCACAGCAAGGTAGAAGGCATATCCAGAGAGAAGTCAAAGATGTGGTTATGAATGAAAGTAGGCCAAGATGTGGTTATCACAAAAAGTTGTCCAATATATGGTTATGAAAAATTGAGTAGAAAAATGTCAGATAAGAGTTCAACTTTGACACATAAAATGTCTAATAACTCAATTATTATCAAAAATAATTGCAGACAATAATTGGGGTATAGGGATTTTTATGCGCAATTAATTTAATTGCGGATCGGTCAACTTTGATGCATGCGGATCGGTCAACTTTGATACCCCCTAATGTTATTTTTATTAGGAGAGCCTGTAGTACTGAATTTTGTACCACATCTCAGTCAAGTCACGTTGATTGCATCTATATCAAAAGTGTTTATGTATACTATGATTTGTTCAGTACAGGTGGAAAAAAATGAAATGGAGTTACCACTAAAGATTTTTCTGGCTTCTTAGTCAGAATTCAAAGTAAAATTAAGGCCAACACTATAATAATTTTAGACAATGCTCCAATAAATTGTGATGATAAATTTAAAACATTTAAGACCTATTAAAGAATACATATATATATATATATATATGTATAATCACCTGCAAAAAAGTACTAGTCTCCATGATTTTTTAAATTTTTATCTTTGAATCTCTAATTTTGCAAGTTCATTTCCCAATTCCAAGGAAAAATCATAAACACAAGACCAATGAGCTAATATTCATCGATTTTCCTGTTTAGTTCAACTATTTTTTTATTTAAGTGTAAAAAGCTCCATTTAATGCAAACATATTTGCACATGAGATTCTCGTTGACACCAATTCAATGGTGAATTTAACTTTCTGACCCAATTTTGTTTAAAACAAACCTGATGCTCTAATTTGTTCATAACCCCAAACTTTTGGTAAATTTTAAACACACTCCTAAGCCCAACAAGTTTGCGGCTGTCTTGCCTTTCATTCCGCGCCAAAAAGTTGGATTTTGACGGGAGATGGGAGGTAATATATATGGTAAAAAACCCGCATAGGTAATTGAAGACATAGGCACAGTCAAAAGAAACGGGTCTCTCCGGGAATCGAACCCGGGACCTCACCCAATTAAGGCAACCCTAAGGGTGAATCATACCTCTAGACCAAGAGACCACGTGACTGGAGCAACATTTTAAGGTATAAATATGCCTCATACGACTTTACATCGCACACGTTGAGTAATGCTTGTATCAGCTTCATACATTTAACAAGGAATGCGTGCGGCATCAGGATGTTTGTAGTGTGACGCGACAAACATTTTGATTTTGGATCTGGCGTAATGCGAGGAACCTTCCGTCGCACGCATCCCCCTCCCAAGCGTATGCGACATAACAATGTTTGCAGTGCGATGATCACTTAATTTGAATTCATAGTGAAATGGCTTGTAGCGGAATAGACTCTATTTATTTAATATCTCAATTATATTCCTTACACATGTTTTGTTTTTGTTTTTTTTGTTTAACTAACTATCCTTTTCCAAGCAGAAGGTTAAGGCAAATTTATGGAAATAACTGAGGGGTAATGTTAAAACCAATAAATGGAAGCACATCTAAGGTAAGACAAGTATCATGTTGGAAAGTTCCAGTCCCACCTCGCAAATGAGCAAAATGTTGGCAGTTTTAGCTATTGCTTGTCTCTAATAATCCTCACAATGATTTTTTATTTCAGGCCTAAAATTTGGCTTATTTTTTCGAACCATTATAATCTTTGATGGAGTATGAAACCTCTAAATATATTTATTAGAACGTGTGTATATACAATGACAGGGGGGGAAAAGTCAAAACTCGTGAAGAATATAAGAAGAAAAAAAAAGTGAGAAAGAGAAAAATATGGACAGGCAAGGTTGAAAGTCACAAAAAAAAACCCTCCTCGTCTAATAAGTAGATAGTTCGGATTTAATTACTATCCGAGTGAGACAAGCAAAAAACCAAGGTGCAAGTCATGATAAATAATGTTCTCAATTGAGTGTTGTGGCGATGATTTTTTTTATTTAAAATTATTCGAAAAGTCTTCAAGACCGCTCAAGTAGCAACACATCGGCCCACCGTGTCAAAATTCCATCAGTCACAGGAAAAGCAATATCTATTTTTTGCTTGTTCCTTGTCTTTGCGAGATAGACAATCTTTTAGAGCAACACCACTTGCTTTGAATTGAGTGAGAGTTGAGTTTTCTTTACTCGACAAGATTCAACAGGCTCACGCATGTGGGAGTGGATCTTGCACTCCTATTAGACGCTTCAAATTAGCATCTAATGAGTATCTGGACACTAGGCCGCGTCTGAAGCTGCGATTGGAGTGATAACTAAGTTAGGTATCTTTTTCCAGCTGGCTTGTCGCCTCAACGGCTGAAATACCCATTTTCCAGTTCAACTTGGTCGGCTTCACTGGAGAGTTTGTTGGTGTAACGTTTAAGTGTTTTGGTTCTCCAACTTTTGAAGAGGAAGAAGGCGATGGGGCCGAGTAATCAAAGCTTGAAGCTGGATAGCCTAACTTGATGTTGCTGCGTGGCGTTTTGACAAGGGGAGAAACAAAACTTTTGCCATTTTTCAAAACGCGGCTTCGACTTTGACTCAACACAATACCAGCAAGATTGCCACTGCTCTTCATAGGTGTTCTAGTGTCATGAACATCTCTACGTTTTTTGGGAGAATTTTCTTGGCTCGGCTCCTTATCCCCCACAATTCGATCCAACATTTCCAGTTTCCGTTTATGATCCTCTTTGCGTTGAGAATTTGTGTAGACCAATGGCTTTACTATCGGGAAAGGCTAGATTTTTCAAGGTTTTATGTATTACAATATTCAGAATTTATTAAATACTAATTCGTGAAGCATTGAAAAAAAACTTGATAGACCTAAGGATCTTACCTTTTTTTCTTGGCTTAATTTTTTTACAATATTAGCTAAGTATGTTGATTGGCTACTGCCAGTCTTCTCTCCATCAAAATCAATTTCTTCGTCCGGTAGCAATTCGAAACCGATAGCTAGACCAGTGGAGCTTGAAGATGACGTTTTCTGGATTCGATAAGCTGGTATCTTGATGTAGCTATGCGAAATTGGGGTATGGGTCGATGAAAGTAAAGAAACTTTGGAGTTGGTCTAATGGTGTTGGGACATATTATGTGAGTTAAGTATTGAAGAAAAATAAATTCACCAATGAATCGAAGAATTAGTAATCATATCTTGCTAATTGCTAGCTGGCATGAGAGAGGAAACTGACATGATGTAGTTCGACGAAGCCTACGATATCATAGTTAGGAATCGAAAAAGGAAGTCAGTGTCTTAATAATTAATGATAGATAAATCACATGAATAGAAGGAGTAAAAAATTCTAACCATCATGCCATGTCTTACACTTTTTTTTAACATCAGAAGTGTAGAGACAGCTATACTTGGTCTGAACAGTAAGAGTCGTCAAGTTTCCCATCATTCGTGTTAACAAAATTAAAAAATCGTGATACTGACAACTATTGCTTGTCTCGATTCCGGATCAGTGGACGTCTGAGCAAGTGAAGGAGTATAAGGCGAAGTTTTCGTTTGATCAGAAGTTTTGTCCTGAATGGTTGTTGAATTTTGATTCATCGATTCAGTTTCCAGTGAGATTGTCTCAAAGGTGAATTGAGTATGGTCAACAAAAAAGTAAAAGAGAGGCAGGATTTAACCATCTTAGTGCCGCTCTCAATAAGGACTTACTACTCAATAGGGGGTATCAAAGTTAGAAATTTATAATTATTTGAAGGTTATTTCACAACACAAAAAGAAAGCCACAAACTTGACATTAATTCTCAGTAAAAAGGTGTTTTTGGGCTACAATACGCCATATATTAAAAAATAATCATGGTTGATTTGGTGGGAAAAAAAGTTATTTTGAAATGAAAGATTTCTAATTTTGATACCCCCAAATAGGGGGTATCAACGTTAGCGGATCCTCAATAAAATTAATTGCGGATAAAGATCCTTATACCCCAATTATCTTCCACAATAAATTTTGAAAATAATTGGGTTATTAGACAAAAATGTTAGTTTATGATTCATGAGAAATTGGAGAACAACTTGATAAAACCTTTTTTTCTGATCAAAATAATGGTTGCCATCATGAGCAGGCTGTTGACTCAAAGGTATAGTTGTACCATCAACAAAACCAACACAGCCAGGGAAAACTTCAGCTTGCATTACTTGAGAGGATTCAAGTTGTTGTTGTGGAGTTGGCCAAGCAAGTTTTTGAGACTTGATTGAAAGGATGGCAATCATACAGTGCTTTGTGTATAATACCACAGTACTATATCCTATGGTAAAAAGATTTTCCAAACATCTTATAGCAGCACCGTTTTCATTTGATCCAAAGTGACATAGTGTAATAGCAAGGTGAATGGCAGGATGATGCTGTTTATCACAAGAATTGTTATGAATGATAGTGTGATAAGAGATGAGTTGATAAAGTTTGAAGAAGGAATTGGGAGAAGTTTGAAATAGTTGTGTGAAGTTTAAAGGGGGAATTTTGAGAATTGAGTGGAGACTGTATCTGGGATCATGAACAAGATTTGGCCCCCTTTGGTTGATGTAACACTTTTTTGAATCAATAGACATATATGCTAAAGTGTTTTCTGAATCAGAGTCAGAATCAGAGTCAGCAATTAAAGATAAAGCAATAACCTTTATAGTTGACACAAGTCACTGCCTAGTAGAGAGGTGCTTCATTGTTGTTGGAAGAAGGTTTAGGTGATGAGGGAAGGGGAAATTTGCCAACAAATGACACTACAAACAAACAGCTGACTCATCAGCCGCTACCCCATCCTGACGTAGTGGAAGGGTGCTCTCAAATATGGGCCACAACACTGGCTAATTTTTACTCACGGTAACCAAGGCATTTTTTTTCTCAACCTATATCTTATATCATTAAGATAAAAATATACCTGCAGGTAGCTTGCCATTCTACTCAATAATCATGTGCCAAGCATTCAACATAATTGATAAAAAATACATGCAATGAAATCAATTAAATCCACCAAACTATATCTAATTAATAATGGAATAGTATTCATGTGATTAGTTAAAATTCTGTTTTTAGTGTAAAAAACAAGAACATTTTTGAGAAATTTTATATCCACCTTTCAATCATATCCTGAGTCTAAATATCTTTTTGCCATACTTTCAATATACTAATTGATTTCTGCCAGACTGCTCAACTTTACCACTATGGATAACACCAACACTGATTTGGTCAAGTCTTTACTAATTTGTGATTTCTCAAGCTGTAGTAAATTTACAATATGCAATACAGTTGGGGAGGAAGTATAGGGATGTTATGTTAATTGCCAAACTTGGAGGAAACATCAAATCAAAGAAAGTGCAATTGTGGAATCTTTCCAAAAACTCACTTTGTCAACATCAAAAACTAATACCAAATCATCAAAATCTTTTCCATCTTCATTACCTGAAAGTGATTCTCCTTTCTCTAACAATTCTCAAACAGCTTATGATTCATCATTCCACTTCAGTATGCATTTTACATTTCATCTTGAACTTTTAAATAAAAAATTGAGTCTTTATTTTTCACTTCAGACTTTATTATGGGATTTATTACCTGGTTACATCTTTCATGCAGCATCAGTTTTATTAAAATGAAGTTAATAATTCAATGTATTACTTACATTGTTAAGGTATGCCGCCAACTGCCTCCCAAAGTAGACTTGGAATCTCAAATCCCAAAAGACATCTGTACTATTACAGTGAAGCTAAATCTCCAAATTAAGTTAAACAAATTTGTTAGTTGCTCAAAATGTTACTCACTGTATCATCCTGATACTGCGCTAGATAAGTTTGGCTACCGGCATACCCAACAATCTGCTGCTTGTAATGAAGACCTTTTTTCAGCAAATTCCCAGGCCCCCAATCCCACAAACAATGTTGATGATGAGCTAATTATGTCCTTTGAAAGAGAAAACTGCCTCCAATCACCACGGGAAATCTAGGGGTGAATTGCTAGCAATCCCCTCTCCTGAAATTTAGAGTGTCCCTTAATTATGCCAGGTTTATGAATACTTTATAAACATAAATAAATTAGAGTTAGATTTACATTTATTCTCAGATTGGTCCAAAAATGAACCTCAATTGATCTCAAGTTATGCATAAGTTGATCAACTATAACCATGATTTTATCCTTCATTGAGCACACATTGAGCACACATTGATCCAACATAAGCTTTTGAATATACAATATTATTATCAATTTAGAGGAAGAAAATAATTCCTTAACATACCTAATCATTACTTTGCATTCAAAAGATAAACCATAAAATTATGAAAGTAAATTTAATTTACAATAATAATATCTTTTACTACACAATTGTGACAATAGATTAATTTAGCTTTTTTTTTATCACAAATATTAATAACTATAGGGATTGAAATAACTAATGCCATTCCTATTTTCAAATTTTAAAAAGATTATAGTCACTTCTCACTTCTAATCTATTAAGTCTTTGCAAAACTAAATTTTGTATAATTTTTTTAAATTTTACCTAAAATATAAGAACTAAAGGCTATTGAAAATAAAATCTTCAGTTACTCAACTAAAAGAAATATTTATATTTAAATAAAAATAAAAATTTTCCTTAAAGTGTATAACTTGAATGGTTTTTATAGAAATTAATATGCAAGTTTTCCTATTTAAATATTTAATGCTTATATAAATCACTTTCCCAAGTTTTGGTATGAGTACATGTGAAAAAGTAAATGCATTTAAAAGTGGAACCCAATATAATGACAAAAATATTTACAAAATTTATTTCAATTTAATATTTAACCGTAAAAATTTTTGAAAGTAATATTTTATTCATCTTCTTAAGGATCTCTTCCTCCTCCTCTACCCATCTAACTTTTAATATGGGGTTTCAAACTTGAACAAATATGCCTGGTGGATTTCATTTGAAAACCACCACATAAACACACCATGAAACATGGCTGATTTGGTACATGAGACCTTAAACATGGGGTCAAATATTTCCTACTTTAGTAAAAATTTTCCAACCACAGCACAGCCAACCAATCTAAAGATCCTCCCAATTCACCACACATCACATCTTTCCTCTCCCACTTTTTTGATACAAATTTTTACACATGGTGCCCCAGTAAATTTTGAGCTTTTAATTACTTTCTTTTTCAACAATTCCTGAACAAATTTATATCCTCAAAACTTAGTCATCATGCCAAGAACACTACAAAATTGTCAACACAACCCTTTTAAATCCTTTTTTCATGCTCTCAAAATGATCAAGTTGCATGTACTTTCCACTTGGGTTTGTTTTATTTTTGCATATTGACTTTTATTTTGAATTTTCACTGAAAGCATAATTTTTCCCTTCCTGATTCATTTTGGTTAATCATCTCAACATAAATTTGGATATTTCAGAAATTGCATAATTTTTCATTCTTTCTGTTTTTCAATGATCCCTCATATCCTTTTATTCATCTTCTCTAACTTCCTTAACTCTTCTTCTATTTCTTTTATCAATCACTTTCTGAACTTCTATCTGGTCCTTATACATCTTTGAAGACATCTCATCAGGTAAGTCATCCTCCCACCATCTTTTTTTCAATTTTAACTGATGTTCTTTTTCTGAGTTTGTTTTTGTTATTTTTTCTATTTCTTTTTTTGTTTTCTCAAATCACATTTCCACTTTTAAGAAGGCTCTACAGAAGCCTAGCTCTCATATCCACCAAGCAACATCTGATTTGGCTCACTGGTTGTTGAGATATTTATCATCCACTTGGCTCAAACTTCCATCAACTTTATTTTAATCTTCTCAAGTAGGTCATACTCTGGAAAAAATATAATACTTATAAAAAACATAGGTAGCTAAAATAGATCTTTTTAGACCATTGATAATACCTGGCTTTAATTTTTATAACCCTTCTTTGATTTTCTTTTAAGTCAAAAATAAAAGGTCAGAAATAGGGTTAGGGTTTTTTAAATGACATATCCTTTTGTTGGAAGAATCTCTGGAATCATGGATTTTATTTCCAGCAAATGTTGTTGAATTTGGTCCAGTGGTTGCTGAGATAACTGCTTCCAAAGTTGAATCTTGTTTCATGGACTAATTTACATTTTTTAAGTTCAATGTTGCATAATATGCATATAGGGCTTATGCAATCTATTTCATTAATACTTCAGGCTTTTGGCTCTGATTTGATCAGCTAAATATCAGTTTTGGATGAGTCCTTCCTATTTTGTAATTTTTTTTATGAGGATGAATATTAACATTTGCTGAATTTTGCCTCATTCAAATTTCACATTATTTTGGTTACAGGTCCGCTATAGGCATGAATTTCATTTCCAGAAAGCATAATCAATTTTGGCTTAGAAATTTCTGAGATATCTACTTTTAAAGTTGAATCTTTTTATGTAAACTAATTTACATTTTTGAATTTTGATATTCCGTAATATGCATGTTTTTTTCTAATACTTTTCATTGTACCACTCCCAAGGTATGTCAATTCCTCAACTGTTTTTTATCATTTGTTTCCTCAATTTTTCTTCTTTATGAATCATTTTTTCCCCTGATTTGTTGATGTTTTGGATTTTTTTCAGGAGATGGTATCATCAAATCTATTTGGAACTCTTCTCAGCATAATCATCAATCAAAAATCCAAGAGATAATCATCAAACTACCAAGGAAACTTCTGGTTTGATATCTTGTAAAAAGAGTCCTAATTTTTTTGGAATCTTGTGAAACACTTACTCATTTTGGTTTTTCATTCAAGATCAACCAAAGTCTGATAAACCAGGTAAGTAAAGCAAGGGGGAAGGGCCCTACTTATAGTAAATCTTTAGAAAGGGGTTCCAAATATGTTAATTAGAAGATTTTCCATTTTTTTATTTTTATTTCATAAATTTTTAAATTATCAATTATTAAATATAATCAATCAAATAAAATGTTTGTGCAATTGAGCCTTGCTGCTGTATAAATTTGTTCATTTAATTATTTATTTGTATTGAATGGATGAATTGTCAATACATTGCTTGTCATATGATTTATTTGGCTTTGGTCACATCTGAAATCATTAGCAGGTGGAATTATGAATCCCATTACTTTGGCTGATTATATTTTTTTATTGATTTTTTTAAGAATTTATGAAATTAAAATGAAAATTTGGTAATCTTTACCCCCTCCCACAGTAAATTGCAGGGGGAGGTATTGTGATTTTTTTTCTTACATAAATATTTTTTTTAACATAAAAAAATGGCAATCTCCACCCCCTCCCACAGTAAAATTCAGGATGAGGTATTGCCATTTTTTTTTCGGACATAAAAATTTTTTTTGACATGAAAAAAATGGCAATCACCACCCCCTAATATAGTGAAATGCAGGGGAGGGTATCTCCAAATTTCTAGATTTAGAAAAATAAAATTTGTTAATTTATGTATCTTGTGCATAAGAGTTGGTTAATGAAGCTGTTGAAAAACCATATTTAACCAAATTATTAATAGAAATTCAGAATGAATTTTAGCCATGTAGATATGGAGAAAAACATTACTTATAATTTAAATACAAAATATTTAATCAACTGGAATCCTAAAAAATAGCAAGAGTAGAAGAATGCAATGTATATAAGAGAGACTCAAAGCATTTTTTTACAATAAAAATATTTATTTCCATCTCTGATCTGGAAGAGGTTTTCAAGATGGGTAAATGTGCCACCATTTCAATTTGAACTAAAATGACAAAGTGCAACACAGATTTGAATAGGAGGATCTCTTTATGGACAACAAGAATCATTTCTGAAAATTGAGTGATCTTTTATCAGTTCAAGTAACTGAGAAATCCAGGAAAGGTTGTGAAAAATATCTGTTTAAAGCTAATTTCAGGAATGCTTTAAAGAACCTCAAGGTTAAATTATGGTTGGTGTTGTATGGAAAGTGTTCTGGAATATAAGTAGTGATTCTTCAGCATGTCACACATGTAAGTCAAGTCAATTTCAGCATTGGAGTTGGTATCTGAGTTAACCGATAGATCCAGGGCTAGATTGGTAGCAGTTATTTCTAGTTTAAAATGGACTGAAAGAGGAACATTAGTGAATGGTGATGAAGACTAAGGGTGAGTGTATGATGAAGTGGCTGCTTAAGTGGTGGGAAGTCACGTTTTTCACATGTTGAATAATAAGCCCTTAAGAATTAGGTGAAACAGAATCTAAGGAGATGGCTTGTCTTTACCTAGTGCTGACTAATCAAGATGAAGGAGAGAAGTGTTTTGATGGCTTTTTATTCCGAAAAGAAGGTGTGTTTGAGGTCAAACACACCATCAAAATACACCTGTCTAGGACAGGTTAATTTCATTTTTCTGATGGGGTGTTTGGTAATTTTTTATGGTGTGTTTATGTGGAATATTTGATCAATTTTGAGACCCCCTAATTGACTCCATCCCATCTCACTTTCATAGAAAATATCTATTGTTTTAGAACTCTCCTTATCAGCGATGGCCCATTTTATTTTTAAGCTATTAATACCTTCATCAATCCTCTACCACTCATAATTCATAATGTATCAAAGAATATGCATTTTATATTTCCTCTAAACTTTTTTACAAGATCTAAAATGTCAGATAACACTACGAGCCAGGGGTAGCCTGGCTGGTAGTAATTTAAAATTACATAAAAAAATAACCTGAGCCACAGGAAGTGGCTCAGGATTGAAAAATAAAAATAAAAAAAATTTACTGCCAGCTTTAAGGTGGCAGCGTTTAATAAAAAATAAGAAAAAAAATTGACCAAAGCCACTAAAAGTGGCTTTGGCCAATTTTATAATACATCTTGCAGGCAGTTTAAAACTGCCTGCAAGATGTTGTGTTTAAAAGCGAGCAAAGTTGCATGCAACAACTTCAGTCTCTTTTTTTTATATTAATGACTTGTAGCCAGTATAAAACTGGCTGAAAATATTTTTTTAAAGCACCCAAAGTCGCTTGTAGAAATTTTGGTTGCAAACTGTTTTTTGCATCTCCCAGCCAGATAACACTGGCTGGGAGGTTTTAAGGTGAGATTTGAGCAGCCAATGTTGCTTTAAGCAACATTGGCTGCCATAAAAAATAAACTACCAGCCAGGGGAAGCCTGGCTGGTTTGAATTAATAAGAAATAAGATGAGTTGAGATATTGAAATTTGCACTACTCTTTTACATGCCATTTGGCATTAATTTTTTGACAGTGCGAAATGTATATGTGCATAATAAAAAATCAAAGCCAGAAAAAGAGGTATTGGATATTTTTAAATGCCAAAACTTATATATCCAGTTTGAAGATATTTGAAATATCAGAATACTGATTTTGTGTGCAGATTGTTTTGCAGAAATATATACTTGGTTTTTAACTCTTTTGTAGCCAAATGTCAACTTAGTGGCAAAAAAATAATAAGTGATAAAAAAGGTGTCCATAACAGCTTAAGGTTAGTTTTCCAACCTTATGTGAACAAATGATATAGATAAGTGGATTGAATTTGAAAAATAGGTGAAAATAAATATTAATTGCATCCGTGTGAAACAATCTGAGGCTTTGGCTCCTCAAATTATACATTGTGAAACCCTATAAAAATAAGCTTTAAAAACAATATGTAAGTTTTAATTAAAAGCTTGTGAAAATGTTTTGTCATCATTTGTACAATATATTGCTGTGTAAAAACCTGTTGCATATATGCATTATGCAATTCACTGCATGCTATGCAACTGGCTTCAGTAACTTGCATGTTTCTATATGCATAACTGTAAGCAAATTTTCATCCAAGTGGCAAATTTTCTACTTCTCTCCTTCCACTTACAAGAGACAGGTTATTATAATAATTAAATTTCCATCTGTTTCACTTAAGAGTTTTTTATTTTGGTTTTTTCCTTATACTTGTTTCTTAAGTGAAAATATTAATTTCACTTTAAATATAAGTTCAACTTTTAGGGAATCCATTTTTCTCAATCATTAGGTTTTCCACCAATGTAACTTGTTTACAGATTACTAACTTGGATTGTTGGTATTTTACTCTCCTTGTAAATCTCTTTAAAAAATAAAAAAAATAGAACTGATGATTTTTTTTAACTCTTGGAAGCTTGATCTCTAACTAGTCATAGTATAATCAAAAAGCTAATTTTTGGTTAGCATCCAAATTTTATATTGGTTTGTTTTTCTCTTTTCATTTTTTTCATTCAATAAAAATGATACTTATTTTTCTACAATAATCTATTCCTAAAAATTAAAATTAACAGATTAGTTGTCCATTTATCAATCAATCAACTCCTACCAAAGGATTTTTTTAAAATTTCAAGTAAGAATATCTTTTTTTCATAATTTCATTTTTAAATTTTTCATTATTCTCAATCATTATATATTAAATAATTAAATAAAATAAAATATCATAGTATCCACATGTGTATGGGATCAATTTTTTTCTACATATCAATAATTTATTGTATTGGCCTCCTGTAATTCTATTAATGGTAGAGGTATAGTTGATTCTTGTTTAAAGAAACTATACCTTTAAACATTATAAATTATGGATATATGGTGGTTTGATATATTATTGATATATGGAGAAAATTAAATAAAGAATCAACACATACTTATGTATTACTGCTGTATTTATCATAATAATTGGGCATTGGATTTAAGCTTCACATTTAATTGTTTATGTTTAGGGTATAGTTGAATCTTGTGTGCCCAACGCATACGGCAGAATACTATACTTGTAAGCAATAAAATGAAGCTTTAATTCCAAATACTTGATTAATATTTTAAATGCAGCTAATACTCATGTTTTATACATGCATGTTGGATATGATTTTTAATTTATTATTAAGAATATATAATGATTATTTTTAAAGGTGTTAATTTTAACAATTGCATTCTTTTGCACCTTTTTTTATTTATTTTTGAATTAAATTAATTTCTTATCCACTAAACTACAAGATGCAGGCTTCACAAAGTTTGTTTTTAAAGAAAAATCACCGCTGAGGAAAAAAATCAAACAACAAGCATGCAAAAAACATCAAGAATGCATTACTTATTGTTAAAAATTATGGTATTGAGGCAGATGGAAAGAGGGCAAAATATTTTTCTAGGAGTTTTGTAAAAAATTTAGTTAATCCAGAACTGTATTTTGTTTTGAATTCTAGCTGTTATATTTTCCATCCAATCTGCTCCTCAATTCCAAGTGTTATAGTGAAAAAATTTTCTATTGAAGATCTCATATGATTAAACATGCTTGAAGCAACAATTCAGCACATCAAAGACTTTTTGTATTGTGAACATGGAGTTTTTCAAAATAAAGCTCATAAAAATGGTGGTGGATTTGGTAATATGTTTGTTGGTGGTCGGTGTTTAGATAGGAAAAAGTATCTATTAATTCATAGTATTATATAGTTTTATTTATGAATAGTTTAATATTTTATTATTTTAATTACTTTTATAGGTAAATATTCTTCTAAGCCCTTAGATTTGGCAGAGTATGATTGTTGCATGAAGCAAATAGAGTTATTCTTTTAATTTTTTTATCAAAATATATCTAATGTTATGTATTGAGAAGCAGTAAAACTCTGTCAAAATCCTGGGATTCCTGGGTTTGGAGAAAATGTTGATGATCAAGAAATTGAACCATTTGCTGGCAATGTTACTTGGACAACAGGCTCAAATGGAAACGGGTTTTTGAATAGTGCTCACTGTGACTCAGACCGTAGCAAGTATACATTTGGACTTTTCATGCCTAAAGACACTGAGAAAAATTCTTTTCATCAATCTTATGACTCAAATCAACAACGTTATAAAGGTGGAGAGCTTCGTTTTCCTGAAATAGCTCGCAAAGTAGGCATGGAGGCCACTAATGGGATCACATCAATTCTATGGCCAGCAAACCTTCTTAATCATTTAACTTCACAATGTTATGAAATTGGTGGATTCACTTGCATTGGCTCTTCTTTTCAAGTTATTACAAGACTTTTCAATACATTTAAAAAACTCCAAGAGTTTGAAATAGATTTTTCTGAGTACTTAAATATAAATGAAGAGTTAGAAAGATGTAATTTTCTTATAATAAAACTTTCTAAGTACAATGAAAAGACTGATTTAACAAAAAAAAAAGTTAGTGAATTACTATATATTTAATGTTACTAAATATATTGAAAAATTAAATACAGAAAAAGATTCTGATATACATGTTAATTAAAAAAGTAAAAGACCATTAAGTAGTGATAGGTAAAAATGTGATTTTATTGTACAGGTATAGTTTTAGTTTAGTGGTAGAATGATATATTTAAACACACGTCTATAAACCCTTTTCATGAAGCTGATGATTATGTATAATCTAGTTAAAAACCTAAAACAATAAAAGTATGAAAAAAAATGGATGTAAAAATTGAAAAATCATATTACAATACAAATTATCATTGCTACATGTAAAATAAAATAAAATAAAATAAAATATAAGAAACAAAATATAGCTTTGTAAATTTCTTAATTATTGCAAACGGAAACTAAAAATATACAATATCTTACAAATACTTCCTAAAAGATCATATGCATCAATATAAATAGATCTGTACTATTAATATTGTTTTTAAAAATATTAAAATTTTGCTAATTTTTGAAATAAGTTTTTTCTTATTAATAACTAAAGTAAAACCATGTATTATTTTATTTTTATTTAAGTAAAAAGAAAAGAAAAAAAATTAATGGACAATTAAATATTAATTTTTTTCTTTGAGTCATTCATTATTTACTTTCATATCTAACTTGAATTAATTTAGTGGCATTATTCAATCTTAAATTTACTGAAATTTGTACACTAGTGTGACTTATGATTTTTTTTTGATAAATTGAATATTTTTCATCACATAATTATATTTTAGTAAAGCATATAACTTCAAAAGTAGAAGTGAAATAATCAATAAAAGGAAATGAGATATCTTGATAATGATGAATCTATCAATCAATTTAGATCTCCAATAAAAATTAATTCTAATTTTAAAATTTGCCTTGTAGAAGAGGAATATTTAATTAATATGAATTTAAATTTCCTTGTATATCTTGACTTAGCCTTCATCATCTATCTTTAATTAAGGTGCAGAATTCCAAAAGCTGAATTATATGATGATATTTCTATATATCTAATTGAATTTTTTTAAAAAATCCATAAAACCAAGTATGTAAAATAGAAACTACTAAGTCATTTTTAAGTAAATTTTATTATATTATAATAAAATATTAATAATTATAAAAGGGCTTTTACTTTTGTCAGAGAGTGGACCTCAATATATTTTACGTTAAATATAACACAATCAAATTGAAATTTATTTTAAAGTGTTTGAATATTTATCCATTGAATTAATTTTAAGAGTTGTGAAAGAATATTTCTTTTTTCTTGGAGTTGAATGAATCTTAAAAACCAAAAAAAATATTGTAGATACATTTTTATTGACCTTGATCTATTAAGGTAGATGTAAGTAGAATTTGATTCATATGAAATTTTAGAAGAAAAATAACATTTCAATAACTTATTATTGACATTTAAAGATGAACAAGAAGGATGGCAATCTAAAAAGGGTTTGTTTTAATATTTATAGAAATAATATTTTTAAGTTCTTAATAAGGAGTACCCTAGTTGATTTCTTTTATTTTTTTGCTTTCATAGAAAGAATTAAATATCTTTTTTTTCCAAATTATTGAATGAAATTTGTTATCTATACATGAATCTATAAGTGTAAAAAATAATCAATATAAAATATGAATCAAAATACAGCAAGCTAAATAATAGATCATCAAAATTTAGAGTAAATATTGTTTTTCAAAATAATTGACACTGATAAAAATATATTTTTTAAATATAACTAGTTTTTCAAAGACACCTTAATATGATTTCATACCAATATGATGGCTTCTCATTATTTAAATGTCTAGATATTATTTTATCATGGTACATATACATGTTACTATTATTAAACTAATTGAAAATTATTTCCAGGAGTTTTTCATAGAGAATACTTAGTATAATTAAGATAATTATGCACCTAGAAATTATAGAAATTAGATTAAGAAAAATCTACTTAAGAAAAAGCTTTGATGAATTGTGAGCAAAAATTCATTACACTTAATATTTTTTACTTTTGAACATGCTGAAAAGAATTGATAGAAAACTGTTTCAATTTTTTGTAATAATTATCTTAAAATTTGCGACAAATGCTAAGATGTATTGCCATCTTAAAGAAATATATAGTGTTATGAGAAAAATGACTTATAATGTATTCTTAATTTTTTTCAAATTTTTGATTCATCATGATTTTGAGTTATGATTATTGCAATAATATTTACTGAATAGCAAAAAGGTGTAAGAAATTTATAAAATAATATTTGTTGATAGTTTAAGTATCTTTATTCAGATTTGGTAATAAATCTCACATAAATAATTAATTTGAGTTACACAAAAAATTGTAGCAATAGGATAAAGTATATATTTAAATGAAGTAGGATTATGTATTAATTATGTCAACAATAGAGAAAAATGAAGAATTCAGCTTAATAAGGTTCCAATAATCGAGAAAATCAGCTGCCATTGCTTTAGCAATATGGCCCAGGGTGGGAGTATTAAAATTAAGTGGCATAGGCCCAGAATTTTCTATTAAGGGTTTGATAATATTAAAGATATAAAAATTAAGGTTTTTCCAGATTTTTTCACCACCTGGATTATTATTATCACTGTAATTTCTAAGGAGGCAAAGTTGTGTTATGAATTCT
Source organism: Hemileia vastatrix (assembly GCA_030280995.1). Classification (NCBI taxonomy): domain Eukaryota; kingdom Fungi; phylum Basidiomycota; class Pucciniomycetes; order Pucciniales; family Zaghouaniaceae; genus Hemileia; species Hemileia vastatrix. Next base: position 34,277,859 of record JASXTE010000004.1, read on the forward strand.
ACACAGTCTGAAGCTGACACAAGCCAGTGGTCCTGTGATGAAAGAAATAATCCACAAACACCATCAACCAAGTAAAAAGTAAATGATTGATATTTATAGTGTGCATATTCTTGATTCATCTTCTGAATAGAATCATTATGAGACCCATCAAAATGCTGCATATCTGTTGCTTTTTTTTTATTCCTTGAATGTCGTTGTTTCTTTCTTTCAGCTTGAGATATATTTGCAGCAGCCTCTCTAGATTTTAAAATAATTATTGAAATCATGACGTCAATTATTATGTTTCTAAATTGGCACAGGGGAGTGATTGAAAAATTTTCAGCAATTAACTGTGATGTTGAGCTGTTGAACATATCGGGAACTTTGCTCTTCAGATGTGTAAGGCGGGCTAGAATATGTAGGGCACATTCAATAGGACAATCTGGATTGAAGTCAGATTCTTCAGCAGAAAGGGTAAACTCTTGAGAAGAAAGATAAAGAGATGATGCAACGAGGGATGCCCAAAAAGAATGCTGGTGAGCACTTGGGCTAACTAGTCTTGATAGCATGCGTATCATCAATGATTCAGGGTGATCAGTCTTCTTAAACAGAGAAAGATTAATTGAGTTTGGCTCTTCAGAGTTACAAAATTTTTCCAAATTTTCAAAGTTCAAATTATTGACCACCCAGATATGTGAAGTGTCAACATTAAGAAAATCCAAAGCTAAAAAAATAACAAAACAATTAGTTATCATAAAATAAATTAACAAACTTCAAGTAAGTGATACATACAGAGTTCATTAATTTTTGTAAGCATTTTGTCATGAGCAGATTTCATCCATAGAAAATTGAATTTGTGCAAAATTTGTGTGGCTTTTCAAGAGAGACAGACAAACGGATTTCAAATAACTGATCAATTTCTGGCCATGCACTAAGTACCTTTTGACCATTGATTCTACCTTCAAAAAATCAATGAATTTCAGCTATTTCTTCTGTAATTTTGAGTTGCCAATCACTTTTGGAGTATAAGGAAGGGAGTTATTAGAAATTTTTATAGATGATGATAGGGACCGTAGGATTTTTGGAATTTCAATTTTAGATTTTGAAGATACGGAAACTATAAGCTGTTTCTTTGAACTTGAAGGATTTTTGTGTTGCTGGCTAGGTGGATCAATTTATTCATTGGGTGTTTTTTCAACCTCATCAGCAGAAGTAGCTTCATCATCTTTTTGAGTTCGAGAAGCTTCATATTTTGAAACTTCATCATCATCATCATCTTCTACTTCTTCTTCATTAGAACAAGATTTGCTATTAGTTGACACTTTGGAGTGATTGTTGTTTTTAGAGCTGGATTAAAAGATAAGAAAAAGACAAGAAATAATAAATAAGAAAGTAAAAAATTTGGAGATAGCTTTAAACACTAATATAAAATTGATTGCTATATTACTCATGAAAGAAATGACATACCCTTTTGACACATTTTGGCTAGTTTGTTTAGATTTTTGAGATGTTGAGTAAGAGGAATCCTTGGCAGAAGGAGTTTTAGTAGCACTGACAAAACTAGAGCCCCTAGAAAGTCTCATTCTTTTTGAATTTCAGAGAATAGTCTTATCTCCTCCTTGAGATGTTGATGCATAGCCTTGAGCATCAGGTATTTCATTATCATCATCATCTTTGATGATAATGACATCATCAGGAGGAATGATACCCTTTTCATAAGCTGAATTTGAATAAATTTTAAAGAAAAAGGATTAAAAATATATCCTACTGAGTTTAAAGAATTTAATATATAATACACCACGGGAAATCTAGGGGTGAATTGCTAGCAATCCCCTCTCTTGAAATTTAGAGTGTCCCTTAAATATGCCAGGTTTACAAATACTTTATAAACATAAGTAAATTATGGTTAGATTTACATTTATTCTCAGATTGATTATAGACAGAATATCAACTGATTCCAAATTATGCACAAGTTGATCCTCCAGAACTTGATTTTGGTCCTCTGATGAGAACAAATTGAGCACAAATTGATCTAACCTAAGCTTATGCATATATAATAATTCAGGATACTTGCTCTATTAAATTTGATAATAAAAAAAATATTGATGAATTTATATAAAAAAAATTATTAACTAAGATATTAAATTATAAATTTAGGCATCATAGGAGGGCACGTAATAGAACTTAATTATACTATGTGACACCTTAATACTGTATCACGCAGTTTGAAACATTTAAAACAAAATGAGTCATGATGGGCAATGAAATTGCTTGGACAGACACTTTCAAAATTAATACTGACCATAATACACAAGTATGAAACCTTGGCATCTATCCAATAAAAGATTTTCCTTCTGATAAATGGATTTTTCTCAGTTACTACCTGCTAAAAAGTGTCCTTCTGAGGTTTGTCTGACCTTTAGGGGGGTAATTTGGCCACATCACACTACTTCTATTTCCATGATTGACCAAAACATCATCCTCATTCCCATCTAAAGAGTTGATCTCATCTGACTGTGGCTGATCAAAGGGGTCCACCACAAGTTTAGCCAAAATTTTGGTGAACACTTTTTTGATGGATAGTGACTAACTGGTGCTTTCCGAAATTGTCCACCTCAAGTTAGGATAAAATTCAGGAGGATAAATTTATTATGAATACCAAATTAACTGAAGAATACTTTTGCCCTAGCTACTCTGCATCATAAAAGTGTCCAACTGAGGTTTAGCCATCATTCAGGTAGAAACTTTTGGAAAGGCACAGTCTGATGGGTTTAATATCTATATATGGCAGTAAGTATCAGTTTTTTTATCAACATGGAGCTAGAATTAATTTAATATGGCCTAAGTCTCCACCTGAAGTTTGGCCAAAATACAGGTGGAAATTTTTATGAGGATTACTTGATGAAATGAAGAAGACTTGCAATTACTTTCCATCATAAAATTTTCAAACTTAAGTTTATCAAAAATTGTGGTGACACTTTTGCCAGATCCAGTCATATGGGATCAACTCTCTATATGGCAATGAGAATCAATTTTTAGTCAATCATGGCATTAGAAGTAATTTTATATGGAAAAACTTTCCACCTGATTTTTGGCCAAAAAAAAGTTGGAAATGTTTATGAGGAATACTAGATTAACTAAAGAAGACTTGCACCCTCCTACTGTCCATCATAAAAGTGTCCACCGGGAAAAATTCTCAAACTTGTGGTTGACACCTTTGGCCTGGTCCAGCCATATGGGATCAATTCTGCATATGGAAATGAGGATTTAATTTGGTCAATCATGGTACTAGAAGTAATTTGATATAGATAAAGTGTCCAACTAAATATTGGAAAAAAATCAGTTGAAAACTTCATTTAGTTTTTCAAAAAATCAAATTAAGTAAAATTTTATTCCTGATGATGCCCATTTTATCCAACACCTCTTCTGAGCCTTGAAAGTAGGCATTTAGCTTGAATTTTGAATTTCATATAAAATCTCTATTATTCAACCTATTTCTTTTTATCCCTTTTTTTCTTTTAGATATCAATTAATTTTATGTAAAACAAATCATTTTCATAATTTTTTACCTGTATTTAATAGAATTATTAAATGTTTAACATCACCCTGTAAGCATTTGGAACATGTTTTTTTGCTTTACTAATAAAAATAATAATATACTGGTAACAAAAAATTGATCAAATGATAAAATATTAATAAAACAGAAAGATCAAATACCAGTGGATATGTTTTAAAAAAATACCAGTTGCACTGAAGAAGAGCTGCACCCTAGATACTCACCATCAAAAAAGTGTCCAGCACAAGTTCGGCCGAACTTGTGCTGGACACCTTTGGTCAGGTGCAGTCATATGAGATCAATTATCACCATGGCAATGATAAAAATTATTTGATAAAAAACTTCACTAGAAGTAGTTTTACATAGCCAAATTTTCTACCTAGAGTTCATCCAAACCACAGGTGCACAATTTTTTATCTTTAAAAATAAGTCAATTTAGTACAATTTATCCCTGATGGCTCTCATTTGCTTCAACACCTCTACTGGCCTTTGATAGTAGGAATATTACTTGGATTTCTTTTTTCATATTTGATCCCTTTAACTTAATTTTTTATTCCTAATATTGCTTTTGGATATAAATTAATAATTTTTAAAATAAACTATTTTCATATTTTTATACATTTATTTAATAATATTATAAATGGCATAACATCACCTGGTAGGCATTTGGCACATGAGTTTTTTCTATACTTATAAAATTAATAATATAATGGCAACCAAAAATTAATCAAATGATATTAATGAGTGAGGAAAAAATATAAAATACCAGTAGACATTTTTGTAAGAAATACTAGATGAACTGAAGAAAAATTCTACCCTAGCTACTCTACATTAAAAAAGTGTCCAGCACAAGTTTGGCCAAACTTGTGCTGGACACTTATGGTCAGGTGCAGTCAGATGGGAGCAATTCTCTCTATGGAAATGAAGATAAATTTTTGATATAAAATTACACTAGAAGTAGTTTTATATGGCAAAATTTTCATGCTGAAGTTTTGGTAAAGCTCAAGTGGATTTTTTTTTATTTTTTAAAAAAAGAAAATTTAGTGCAAGTTTAGCCCTGATTGTTCTAATTTAATTCAACATCTCTTTTTTCTGTTTATGGCAGGAATTTAACTTGGATTTTAATTTTCATCTTTGATTTCTTTTATTTTACTTTATTCCTCTCATATTGCTTTTGGATAGAAGTTTATTTTTTGTAAAATAAATCATTTTCATATTTTTTTACCTTTATTTAATAATATTATAAAAGGTGTAACATTGCCCAGCATTCATTTGGCACACAATTTTTTGCTATACTGATAATATTAATAATATAATGGTGAGAAAAAATTAATCAATTGATAAATATGAGTGAGATACAAAGATTTAATAACAGTGGAAATGTTTATAAGAAATTTCAGATGATTAAAAATGACTTGCACCCTGGATACTCTTCATGATAAAAGTGTCCAGCACAAGTTTGGCCAAACTTGTGATGGACACTTTTGGTTGCATGCCGTCAGAAGCAATCAATTCTTTTTATGGAAATGAGACTGAATTATCACTCCATCATTGCACTGAAAGTAGTTTTACATAGACAAATTGTCCCCTGGAAATTTGTCCAAACCTAAGGTAGACAATTTTTTCCTTTGGTAAAAATTAAATTTGATCCATGTTAATCTATGATGGTGCCCATTTTTTCTGAAGCCTCTACTGGCTCATGATAGCAGAAATTATACTTAATATCTTTATTTCATGTTTGATCTCTTTAATTTTAATCTTACCCTTTTATTTATCCTTTAGCTTTTAATTATCAATTTTATTTTGGTAAAACTGATAACTTTAACATTTTTTATATTTATTATATTATATTATTAAAGTTGTAAAATCATCCAGTGTACATTCATTACACATTTTTTTGCTATACTAAAAACATTAATAATATAATGGTGACTAAAAAATAATCAAATAATAAATATGGATGACACAGAAAGATCAAATACCCATAGACATTTTTAAAATGAATATAAGATTAACTGAAGAAGACTTGCACCCTAGCTACTCTCCATCATAAAAGTGTCCAGCACAATTTCAGCTGAGCTTGTGCTGGACACTTTTGGTTGCATGCAGTCAGATGGGATGAATTTACTCAATGGAAGTTAAAATGAATTTTTACTCAATCATTGCACAAGAAGTATCTTTATACTGCTATACTATCCTCCTGATTTTTTGGAAAACATTAGGTGGACACTTTTATTAATTTTAAAAAAAAGAAAAAATATTCCAAATCTAGAACTGGTGGTGCAAATTTGGTCTGAAAACTAAAATTATCTTTGATGGCAGAAATTTTATTTGAATGTTTAATTTCATATTTAATCACTTTTATTTTACTTTTTTATTCCTGTTTTTGCTTTCAAATATCAATTTATTTATTGTAAAACTAATAATTTTCATATTTTTTTTACTTTTATTTAATAAGATTATGAAAGATGTAGCATCTCCCAGTATGCATTTGGCTTACAAATTTTTTCAATACTAATAACATTAATATTATAATGGTGAAAAACAATGAATCAAATGATAAATATGAATGACACAGAAAGATCATATAAAAGTGGATTTGTTTATAAAGAATACCTGATGAACTGAAGAAGACCTGCACCCTAGATACTCACCATCATAAAAGTGTCCAGCATAAGTTGGGCCAAACTTTTGCTGGACACTTTTGGTTGCATGCAGTCAGATGGGATAAATTTACTCTATGGAAATGAAAATGACATTTTGCTCAATCATTGCACAATAAGTAGTTTGATATTGCCAAAATGTCCTCCTGATAAATTTTCAAAACTCATCAGGACACTTTCTTTGGTTTAACAAAAAAGAAAATATAGTTCAGGTTTAGCCCTGGTGGTGCACATTTGATCTAACACATCTACTTGTTATTGATAGTGGGAATTTTCCTTAGATTTTTTTTTCTTATTTTATCCCTTTTATTTTACTTTTTTATTGCTCATATTGCTTTGGATATCAATTTTAAATTTTTAAAATAAATAATTTTCATACTCTTATACCTTTATTTAATAATATATGATTAAAGGTCAAACACCACCTGGTCTGCATTTTTCACACAAGTTATTACTATAGTAATAACATTAACAATATAATGATGACAAAAAATTAATCAAATGGTAAATTTAAATGACACAGAAAGATCAAATTCCAGTGGAAATGTTTATAAGAAATCCCTTTTGAGTTTAAAAAGATTTTCTGTATGTCTACTCTCAATTATAAAAGTGTCCAGCACAAGTTCGGCCGAACTTGTGCTGGACACTTTTGGTTGCATGAAGTCATATGAGATAAATTCTCTCTATGGCAATAAAAAATTATATTTCACTCAATTATTGAAGTAAAGAATGTTTAATATTGTAAAATTGTCCCCTGGATGTCTGTCCAAACCTCAGTTCAAAATTTGTTAGCTATACATAAAAGTAAGTTTAGGCCAAGTCTTGACCTAGGGGTCCCCAACTGTCCCAACACCACTTCTGGCTCTTGATAGTAAAAATTTTACTTGTATTTTTTATTTTGTATTTGATCCCATTTATTTTCATTTTACTTTTCTATTACTCTTTTTAATTTTAAATATCAATTTATTTTTTTAAAAACTAAAAATATTCATATTTTTTTAACTTTATATAATAATATTATTAAAGTTGTAACATCACCAATTTTGCATTTGGCATGCAGGTTTTTGCTATACTAGAAACATTAATAATATATATGGTGACAAAAAATTAATTATAAAATAAATATGAATGATAAAAAAAAGTTAAAAACCCAATAGAAATGTGAAAAACAAAAAACTGATGTACTGAGAAACACTTCCACCCTAGCTACTCTCCATCATAAAAGTGTCCAGCACAAGTTCGGCCGAACTTGTGCTGGACACTTTTGTTCAGGTGCAGTCAGATGGGATCAATTCTCTCTGTGGAAATTAAATTAAAAAAAAATGCTAAATAATTACATTAGAAGTAGTTTGGTATGGCTGAATTATCCACCTTGAGTTTTTCCGAACCTCAGGTGAAAAATTTTTTATCTTTAAAAAAAATTAAATTTTATCAAATTTAGCCCTGATGGCACCCATTTGTTTCAACACCTCTACTGGCTCTTGAAGGCAGGAATTTTTCTTGAATTTTTCTTTTTCATATTTGATCTCTTTTACTTTACTTTTTTATCACTCATGTTACATTTGGATATTAATTTATAATTTTGGAAAAGAAATCATTTTAATATTTTTTTAACATTTTTTAATAATATTATAAAAGGTGTAATATAACATGGTATGCATTTGGCGCACAAGTTTTTTCTGTACTAATAAAATTAATAAAATTCTAATGACAAAAAATTAATCAGATAATAAAATATGAATAACACAGAAAGATCAAATACCATTTGACATGTTTTAAAAAAATAACAGTTGCACTGAAGAAGACCTGAACCCTAGCTACTCTCCATCATAAAAGTGTCCAGCACAAGTTCTGCCGAACTTGTGCTGGACACTTTTGGTCAGGTGAAGTCAGATGAGATCAATTCTCTCTATGGAAATGAAAAAAAATTATTTGATAAGAAACTTCACTAGATGTAGTTTGATATAGCTGGATTATCCACCTAGAGTTCATTCAAACCACAGGTACACAATTTTTTATATTTAAAAAACAATCAATTAAGTACAATTTATCCCTGACGGCTCTCATTTGCTTCAACATCTCTACTGGCCTTTGATATTAGCAATAATACTTGAATTCCTTTTTTCATATTTGATCGCTTTAAATTAATTTTTTATTCCTCATATTGCTCTTGGATATCAATTAATAAATTTTAAAATAAATTATTTTAATATTTATACATTTTTTTAATAATATTATAAAATGTGTAAAATCACTCAGTATGCATTTGGCACACGATTTTTTGCTATACTTATATAATTAATAATATAATTAAGACAAAAAATTAATCAAACAATATGTATGAGTGAGGCACAAAGATAAAATACCAGTAGACATGTTTGTAAGAAATACCAGATGAACTGAAGAAAAATTCTACCCCAGCCGCTCTCCATCATAGAAGTGTCCAGCACAAGATTGGCCGAACTTGTGCTGGACACTTTTGGTCATGTGCAGTCAGATGGGATCAATTCTCTGTATGGCAACAAAAAAATTTTTTTATCAAATTTCACTAGAAGTGGTTTGGTTTAGCTCAATCATCCACCTGCTGTTCTGCCCAATATCAGGTGTGTTGTCGGTCAGTCGTCTAGAAGAGATAAGAAAAGAGGGAAGAAATGAGAGGAGGAGAAGGAGAAAAGGAGTATGGGTAATAAAAGAAATAAAATTTAATAAAATTATTTAATTTATTGAGAGGAATCAACGACAGTTTTCTTGAGAGGTGACAAAAATGAGGTTATGATTAATTAATAATATTATTATGATGTAAGGACTATGTGCAGCAGACACTATGATCACTATCAGACTTAAAGCAACCTTTAATTTGTTATATAGAATTTTAATTAGAATTTTATTACTAATAAAAAGAATATAAACGTAATATAAAAAGTGTATTTAATTTGTTGAGTGTATAATAAGTGATGAGGCTACAGGGGATTATCCAAGGCCCTTTTATAGGCAATGGGTCCTCTGAAGCGCCACTATATTTGTAAATACAATAATTAGAATAGAATAAAACAAGTATATCAAAGAGTAAGTGAAACATAACAATGTAGAGAAAAATATGAAACAAATAATTAAAACCCCAATTAAGAATCCAATTTTTCCGCCATTAATTCCCAAATCAGTAAGTAAAAATAGTGAATAACTAAACAAGACTGGAACATAGGAACTATGAGAAAAATAATTCCAAACAGATGGTACAGTCTGATTTAAGGATATTTTAAGTGAAACAAAAAATACTTTGACGCAACAAAACATGTAATTAATCTCAATTTAGTATAAATTAATTAATTAGTTTTTCCTGACACAATTGAGGGTCAAAAGAAGCGTCATTAATTATTGTTTAGTATTATATGAAATGTGTTATTTAATATATAAATTTAAATAATTAATTTAATTATATTATAAGTCAATTTTACACTTATAATTATAATATATGTTTTTCAATTAATTAAATATAAATTTATAATTATTAAATACATAAAAATGCGCCATTATTTGTAGAATATAATATGTATTATGTTTAATTTATATGCATAAAAAATTTATATAAACAATAAAATTAATATAACACTTATAAGTAATAAGATATTTATATAATTTTATTATGCAGTAAAATATTAATTTATATACATTAAATACAATTCTTACGCCCTCTTTCAGGTCTTATAAGATAACATATCACTTACTGGACTCCTGGAATAGCCTGGCTGACACTCCCTCACTCTAAAAAAAACAATAAAAAAATGCTAAGATTTTTTCTTTTTGTACTTTTTCAACAGAGTAGGGAGATTTGAAATCTCCTTGCCAGGTATCCATGCATCATGTTCAGATGATTTGTTCTTATATCTCAATAAATATTCAGTACCTCTTTCAGAAGTGATAATTCTATCATTGAGAATTTTATCAATTTCTGCTGTTTCTGTGACTTCCTGAGGGTTCTTCTTAGGTTTTCCTCTTCTTTTTGGAAATAAGTCACTGTTGGAAGTATAAGGCTTAAGCAAAGAAATGGGAAAGACAGGATGTTTCCTATCATATGGAGAATACAATACAACTTCTACTGCATTATCACCAACCATTCTTTTAACAACAAATGGTCCTACAAAAGGATCTTTTAATTTGTGGTTACCTTGTAAATTGAAATGGACAGTAGAGATCAACACTTCATCACCCTTGTTAAATGTGTATTCTTTATGGGATCTATCTCATCTTTTCTTTTCATATTCAAATGCTTTATCAATACAACTCTGAGCATGTTTTCTGCATAGCTGTTGCATTTTCATAAAAGATTTTACACCAGGGTGTAGTTCCAACTTAGCTAATTTATTATTGAAAATCTGAGCAGGAGTGTTTGGGACAGAACCTAACCAAAGCTCAAAAGGCTTTTTCTCAGTGACAGAATGAACAGTGCTATTATATGCAAATTCAAGACCAGGCAAAAGAGTGACCCAATCATGAGTAAATCTGTCATTGTCTTTATATTCTAAACCAAAGGCACAATACCTTCTAATCATATCTTCCAGAGTTTGAATCATTCTTTCAGCTAGACCATCAGTCTGAGGATGGTGAGCTGTAGACAATTTTAACTCACTGCCACAAATATCCATCAAAGAGGTCCAAAACTCAGAAGTGAATTTTGGATCCCTATCAGAGATAATGGCTTTTGGAAAACCAATAATATTAAACATGTAAGACCACCATAAGAAAGATAATTCTTTGGTGGATACATCTTTGTGGGTTGGAGTAAATTTGCACATTTTTGTGAATCTATCCACTATTACCCAACAAGAGTTAAAGCTGTCTTTACCTGCAACAGGAAGACCAGTGACAAAATCCATATTAATGATTTTCCAGGGAGAACTAGGTGCTTCAATATGTTGTAATAACCCTGCTCTCTTACCTGTTAACCTTTTAGATTTTTGGCAGGAATCACAAGATTCAACATATAATTTTGTGTCCTCAGACATATTAGCCCACCATGCAGTGTTTTTGATTCTAATCAATGTTTTTTCAAGATCAAAATGACCAGCTAATATGTCATCATGACAAAGTTTGAGGATAGTTTCTTTCATTGAAGGAGGAATTACAATTACATTGGTAAGCTTCCTTCTATAATATATATAACCATCTTCAATAGAGAACTTTCCTTTATTTAAAGCATTTTGGTACTTTGCAGGAAGAGTTTTGTTAATGCTTGAATTGAAGCATTCATAGGATCATTTAAGATAGTAACCAATTTATTTAAATCAGAATCTTTATCATATGAATCCAGTATTAATTGTAATAACTCCTCTTCCATATCAACTATAAATATACCATGGATATGAACAGTATCATCTTCAGGTACATAAGCAGGATTTGAGTCATTATTTGGCAGAGGCAATCTGGAGAGCATATCAACATTAGAGTGAAAATTTCCAGCTCTATGGATAATTGTCATCCTTCCTCTGTATTCTTGAACAGCAAGTTGCCACCTGAACATATGTCTGTTAGGTGTCTTTAGGTTTAAGAGAGACTTCACAGCACTACAGTCAGTTACCAACTCAAATTTTTGGTCATCCAAATAGTAATGAAGTTTCTCAAGAGCCCAAACAACTTCTAAGCACTCCAATTGAGTGGCACAATATTTCAATTCACTATTTCTTAAGGTTCTTGAAATATAACAAATTACAACCTCTGAGGATTTATCATTAATAATTTGCTTTTGGTGAAGGGCATCACCCATACCAATAAAGCTAGCATCTGTATAAAGGACAAATGGCTTGTTAAAATCTGGAAGAGCCAATATAGGGGCTGTCATTAAGCAACTTTTTAATGTATCAAAAGCTTTTGACAGTCATTATTCCAGAGAAAAGCAACATCTTTTCTGGTCAGTTTTGTAAGAGGCAAGGCTATGACCTGATAATTTTTAATATATTGTCTATAATAGCCACACATACCCAAAAAACTTTGGATTTCTCTTACAGAAGTTGGTGCTTTCACATTTTGAATGGCAGCAACTTTATTATGGTCTACACAGATTTGTAAGCCTGACACAACATGGCCAAGGACTTTCAAAGATTGAAAACCAAATTTACACTTTTTTAAAGATAAGGTCATATTGATTTCATCCATTTTTTGGAAAACTCTATTCAAGTGAATCATATGTTCATCAAAAGTTTTAGAAAAAACAATAATATCATCAATATAAACCATGAGCCAGCCTTCAATAATTTCTTGATGGAAAGTGTTATCCATGACTTTCTGGAAAACTGAAGGAGCATTTTTAGGGCCAAATGGCATCCTAACATAATTATATATTCCCATATGAGTTGCAATAAGCAAAAATTTTTGAGAATTTTTCTCAACTGGAACTTGATGATAACCTTTATTACCATCCAGACAACTAATAAATTTTACACCTTGCAAGGTAGCATGTATTGAATTAATTCTGGGTAAAGGATAAATATCATCAACAGTATAAGTATTTAAAGCTCTGTAATCTCCACATAATCTAGCTCTATCTTTTGCATAAGAAATCAAGACTGGGGAGATGACACAATATTTGGGGGTGACATCCACTTTCTCAATGATATTCATTTTCAATAATGTTTCAATATTATCTTCAATATCTTTTCTTTTTGATGGAGAAGCAGGATATGGTTTTTTCTTAAGGGTAGGAGGAATATCACTCAAATTACAGGATAAGGTAATTTTCATCTCTTCCTGAACAATTCCCAAGACATGAGAACCATGAGCAAAAGCCATAGGGAAAGAGGTAATAGAGGCAACAATAGAATCCTTTTGTTCACTAGTCAACTGATCACCAAAAGAAGCAGTATTTATTTCATGTAATAAATCATCCATTTCAGTTGTTGTTCTACCTTTACACTGGATCAGTGAGTTACAAGATTTCAACAAATGCCCAGAAGTTCTAGGAGAGGAAATTTTGAATTTCCTTTTCCCATTCATTCCTAAGGTAAAGCAATTATTTTCTGGGTCCAGTTTCACACCAAACATGGTTAAAATATCATTTCCCATAATAAACCAATTGCTTAAATTATCATTTTTCATGACAACAAACTCACAAACAGCTCTGACAAAACCACCATTATATTTGAAGAATACAGAGGTTTGGTATTTGCCAATAGGAAATAAGGTAGAACCATACCCTCTCCATTTTTCAGAAGTTATAGGTAATAATTTACTCAAATATTCCTTATCCACTGAGGCCAAAGATTTTTCAGACACTACACTTCCTCCAGCACCAGAATCAAGAACTACATCAACATTTTTACCATTGATGATAACAGGTGCCTTCAAAGGGGATATAGGAATAGAATTGTTAGTAATATCTTTAATTATCTCAGCATTTTCTACTGAAGATAAATCCAATACACAATCTTCAGATATATTATTTAAATAATGGACATCATGTTCCAACATTAAAATATCTTTAACAGATTCATTGTCATAGGAGATATTACTGTCACAGTCACAGGAAGAATTATTGACATCAAGTTCAACTTCATCAGTGTCTTCATTTTGTTCAACAAGATGAATTTTCTTGTCACAAACATGACCCTTCTTCCACGGTTTGTTACACTTATAACAAGTATTTGTTGCATATTTTTTAGGTGCAACTGGGGCAGAGGGTTTACCAGATTTTTCTGGGAGCTTTGTAGAAGGTTTATTCTGATCATTATAAGATTTACCAAGGTAATTCTTTGGTTCATATCTATGGTTGAGCAGTACCTCATTACAGATATTAATGAAAGAAGAATTTTCCCTTACATGTTCAGTTCTAGCCACAATCAAATCCCTAAGAGAATTTGGTAATTTATACAAGATTTTATCTCTCCAAATATCATAATCCATCTTTGGATCAATTGCTCTAAGGATTTTTCTTATTTTCATCAGAAAAACAATGGGCTTTTCAACAGAGGAGGATACATATCTAGTATTTTCATACAGTCTCTGTTGAGCTAACCTGAGTTTTGAACCACCAAACTGATTCTCAATCAAGGATTTCCAATCATTCCATGTATAATGATTGTTATCTAAAAGAACAGATTCATACCACATCAAGGCTACATTGGAAAATAAAGAAATTAGCTTAGAAACAATTTCCTCATCAGGTAGTTTATAAGATCTCTTTAAATTATCAATTCTTTGGATAAAGTGTTGCCAATCAGTGGAAGAATCACCATCAAAGGTAGGGTATTGGTCTAACTTAGGCCAATTTTTCTGACTACTGGGATGGTCCACTTTTTGGTTTGAATTATTCATTATTAATAATTCCTGAAGTTTAGCCAGGTGTTCACAAATTTCATTATTTACAGAAACAGCTGGTGCATGACCATCACAAGATTTTTTGCTAGTAGCAAAAGATTTTACAGACTCATTGACAGTTTGTTTAATGGTTGAAATATGAGGAAGAAAGGATGAACTCTGCTCAGGTTTTTCCCCATTATTTTTATGCAGCTTATTGACAGAAATCTTATTTAATTCATTATTGATGGTTAAGGTTGAGAACTTTTCCTGCAGGTCAGACACATAGTTTCTTATTCTTGGAATTTCAGACATCTGGTCATTTACTTTTGCAAGAGATAGAACATTTCTGTCCTCAGAAACTGAGTGTTTGGTACTTAGTGCATGGAAATCATTTTTTAGCTTTTTAAACTCATTTTGCAGAGATTTTATTTCATTTTTGAATGAATAATTTTCTTCAATAAGGGGTTTCAATTCACTCAAGGTCTTATGTAGACTGATATTTCTATCTGAGATAGCTCTATGGTCACTTCTTATTTATTTTTGTTGACTAAGAACAATATTCAAGGTTTCTTTGATTTTTAAATAAGCTGTATCTTGTACAGAAGAACTCACTTTACTTTGCAAGTGTAAATTATTTAATCTATCATTTTCATGGATTAACACATCTCTCACATGTTTGTCTTTTACAACATTAAAATCAAGGGTATCTCTCAATATTTCCTCAGAAGTTTTTTCAATTAAGGTATAGATTTCAGGGGGAACAGAATCATTTTTAATTGCAAGAGAAGGATTAATTAAAGATGTAGAAGTTAAATGTAAAGGTTCATCAAATGACAATTTGCTAATTACATCAATAGGGCTACTAGTTACAGGAAGCTGTCTTTTAACAGGTTTAACTGTTCTTTCACCATGTTCAATAATATTACCTGCAGAAGAAGATTTATTAGAAAACATACCCAAGTGACTATCAGCCAAATTACTTACCATGGCAGAGGAGGAAACTTCCCCTGAGACTGGGTTTGGGATTGTGCTTGGGCCTTCTTTCTCCTGCCTTGTTGGTAGGGATGAGGAGGTGGATGGAAATTGGGTGTTCTGGATGGGCCAGGCTGATGATGACAAGGGTGTTGCACATTCTATTGGTAGTGACTCATTAGATAATCCCATTTCCATTGCTCTACTTCCATAGTATTTGGATTTTGGATGGTTGAGCCTGAAACTGAGGCTGATTGGGAGGCAACTGAGGAGGGGCCTGGGCCTGAATCTGGTTCCTGAGTTCTTGAACCTGATCCCACAAGGTGTCTACTTTTGC
Source organism: Hemileia vastatrix (assembly GCA_030280995.1). Lineage (NCBI taxonomy): Eukaryota > Fungi > Basidiomycota > Pucciniomycetes > Pucciniales > Zaghouaniaceae > Hemileia > Hemileia vastatrix. The sequence continues at coordinate 34,293,655 of JASXTE010000004.1, forward strand.
TTTTTACGTCATATTTTCTGTCTTCAACTCTTTTATATGACTGGACAGGTTGCTGATTTGTTGTGGCAGAGGAAGCTTTTTTATTTTGAATCCTTTTGGAAGACCTTCTTGAGGTACTAGAGGCTTTACTTCCTTCTGTGATGCTGTGGGAAGGGGGTTTGGTTTGTTTACATTTCCTGTCATTTCCACATCCTGAAGTATGTGAATTCTTTGTGTTAGCATAGGATTTTTTATGTCCAACTTTAGAAGAACTTACAGTGTCAGCATCATAGTCAATTTCAATTTCATCCACTTGCATGTTATCCATTTTTTCAGCCAAATTGTTGGACATAATAATGGGAAGATTTTAATTTACTTCTTATTTTTTTTAAAAAAAAATAATAAAAGTTAGTTAATAATTGCTCCAAATAATAAAAAAAAATTTTTATTAATTAAATTGTAGAAAAAAAAATTTCAATATAAAGTAATAATTATAAAAAATTAATTTTTTAAAAAATGGATTGCAAGGTTAAATTGGGAATAAACAATCAAGTTAATTCAACCAATTAATTACCAATATTAAATATGGCAATATATTTGGGACTAAGCACAAAGTACTTTTAAGTCAACCAAAATTAACAATAATTAATAATAATAAAAAAATTAAATTAATAATTCAATTTGTATTAATAAAAAATGTCAATTCTTCTAGGACTAAGAGGATTTAACACTCTATAATGGTCAACTAAGAAAAAAATTTTTTTAATAATTGAACACTTACACTCAGTGAATCAGCAATTAAGCCACAATCACTGTTATTGCAGTAAAAATATAGTAATGTGAGTGAGAGGTGCAAAGGTGAACTTACTATAGTGATCGAAAAATCACTTCAAAATAATATAAGAATTAATATAATATAAACCTAAGAAATCGAACCAAAGTTCGAAACACAGTTGCGGCAAAAGTTTTGTTTTTTGCTAGGTGGTCTGTGTGTTTGTCGTTCGTTGCCAGGCTCGATTGTCGTCGTTGTTTGGAAAGGCCCTCAGTTGTTGGTCAGTTGTCTAGAAGAGATAAGAAAAGAGGGAAGAAATGAGAGGAGGAGAAGGAGAAAAGGAGTATGGGTAATAAAAGAAATAAAATTTAATAAAATTATTTAATTTATTGAGAGGAATCAACGACAGTTTTCTTGAGAGGTGACAAAAATGAGGTTATGATTAATTAATAATATTATTATGATGTAAGGACTATGCGCAGCAGACACTATGATCACTATCAGACTTAAAGCAACCTTTAATTTGTTATATAGAATTTTAATTAGAATTTTATTACTAATAAAAAGAATATAAACGTAATATAAAAAGTGTATTTGATTTGTTGAGTGTATAATAAGTGATGAGGCTACAGGAGATTATCCAAGGCCCTTTTATAGGCAATGGGTCCTCTGAAGCGCCACTATATTTGTAAATACAATAATTAGAATAGAATAAAACAAGTATATCAAAGAGTAAGTGAAACATAACAATGTAGAGAAAAATATGAAACAAATAATTAAAACCCCAATTAAGAATCCAATTTTCCCGTCATTAATTCCCAAGTCAGTAAGTAAAAATAGTGAATAACTAAACAAGACTGGAACATAGGAACTATGAGAAAAATAATTCCAAACAGATGGTACAGTCTGATTTAAGGATATTTTAAGTGAAACAAAAAATACTTTAACGCAACAAAACATGTAATTAATCTCAATTTAGTATAAATTAATTAATTAGTTTTTCCTGACACAATTGGGGGTCAAAAGAAGTGTCATTAATTATTGTTTAGTATTATATGAAAGGTGTTATTTAATATATAAATTTAAATAATTAATTTAATTATATTATAAGTCAATTTTACACTTATAATTATAATATATGTTTTTCAATTAATTAAATATAAATTTATAATTATTAAATACATAAAAATGCGCCATTATATGTAGAATATAATATGTATTATGTTTAATTTATATGTATAAAAAATTTATATAAACAATAAAATTAATATAACACTTATATGTAATAAGAAACTTATATAATTTTATTATGCAGTAAAATATTAATTTATATACATTAAATACAATTCTTACGCCCTCTTTCAGGTCTTATAAGATAACATATCATTTACTGGACTCCTGGAATAGCCTGGCTGACATGTATAATTTTTTATCTTTAAAGAAAAGGTCACTTATTACAATTAAGCCCTGATGGCTCCTATTTTCTTTAACACCTCTACTGGCTCTTGATAGCAGGAATTTTACCAGTATTTTTTTCATATTTTAACTCTTTGACTTTTATTTTCCTCTTTTATTCCTCTTTTTACTTTTAAATTTCAATTTAATTTTTGTAAAACTATTCCTTTCCATATTTATTTACATCTATTTTAAAAAATTATTGAAGGTATAACTTCACATGGTATGCATTTGGCACACAAGTTTTTGCTATACTAATAACATTAATAATATAATGGTGATAAAATATTAATCGGATGATAAATATGAAAGATACAGACTGATCAAATACCAGTAGACATGTTTATGAGAAATACAAGATGAACGAACTGAAGAAAATTTCCACCCAAGCTACTCTCCATCATAAAAGTGTCCAGCACAAGTTCGGCCGAACTTGTGCTGGACACTTTTAGTCACGTGCAGTCAGATGGGATCAATTCTCTATATGTCAACAAAAAACATTTTTTTATTAAACTTCACTACAAGCAGTTTTGTTTAGCTGAATCATCCACCTGTTTTTCTTCCCAACCTCAGGTGTATAATTTTTTATCTTAAAAAAAAAGGTCACATATTACAATTTAGCCCTGATGGCTCCCATTTTTTTCAACACTTCTACTGGCTCTTGAGAGCAAGAATTTTACTAGTATTTTGTTTTTCATAATTGATCTCTTTGAGATTAGTTTTACCTTTTTATCCCTCATATTGCTTTTGTATATCAATTTATTTTTTGTAAAACAAATCATTTTCATATTTTTTTACCTTTATTTAATAATATTATAAAAGGTGTAACATCACCTGGTATGCATTTGGCACACAAGTTTTTGCTATACTTATAATATTAATAATATAATGGTGACAATAAATTAATCAAATTATATATATGAGTGAGGCACAAAGATCAAGTACCAATGGACATGTTTATAAGAAATACCAGATTAACTGAAGAAAAATTCTACCCTAGCTACTCTCCGTCATAAATGTGTCCAGCACAAGTTCGGCCAAACTTGTGCTGGACACTTTTTGTCACATGCAGTCTGGTGTGATCAATTCTCTCTCAATCATTGAACTAGAAGTTGTTTGATATGGCTAAATGGTTATGCTGAAGTTTTTTTAAACCTCAGATTGGCACTTTTTTGTTTTTCAAAAAAGCAATTATAGTCCAAGTTTAGCCTCACTGGTGGACATTTGCCCCAACATGTCTACTTGCTCTTGATGGCAGTATATTTATTTTAATTTTTTATTTCATATTTGATTCCTTTAATTTTACCTTTTTATCCCTCATATTGCTTTTGTATATCAATTTATTTTTTGTAAAACAAATCATTTTCATATTTTTTTAACTTTATTTAATAATATTATAAAAGGTGTAACATCACCCAGTATGCATTTGGCACACGAGTTTTTGCTATACTTATAATATTAAAACATAATGGTGACAAAAAATCAATCAAATGATAAATATGAGTGAGGCACAAAGATCAAATACCAGTGGACATGTTTATAAGAAATACCAGATGAACTGAAGAAAAATTCCACCCTAGCTAACCTCCATCATAAAAGTGTCCAGCACAAGTTCAGCCGAACTTGTGCTGGACACTTTTGGTCACATGCAGTCTGATGTGATCAATTCTCTCTATTGCAATGAAGATGAATTTTTCTTCAATAATTGCACTAGAAGTTGTTTGATATGGCAAAATTGTCATCCTGAAGTTTTGGTAAAGCTCCAGTGGATTTTTTTTTATCTTTACAAAAAAGAAATTATAGTCCAAGTTTAGTGCCACTGGTGGGTGCTCACCCCATCATGTCTACGTGCTCTTGATGGGAGGAATTTCACTTTAATTTTTTATTTCATATTTGATCCCTTTAATTTTACCTTTTTATCCCTCATATTGCTTTTGGATATCAATTTATTTTTTGTAAAACAAATCATTTTCATATTTTTTTACCTTTATTTAATAATATTATAAAAGGTGTAACATCACCCAGTATGCATTTGGCACACGATTTTTTGCTATACTTATAATATTAATAACATAATGGTGACAAAAATCAATCAAATGATAAATATGAGTGAGGCACAAAGGTCAAATACCAATTAATCAAAAGTTCTTTTTAATATTATAAATTTTCTGCTTAAATAAAATGGTAATAATTAATTATATTTTTCATCCACAATTCCACTCTAATGATTCCCACTGCACAAAAAGGGTTCACTTGGTCCTTTCTTTACTGCTTGTGCATATATTTTATTGCCCACAGTACTACAATTTTTTGTAGTGATTATCCCACATCTGATTCAGGAATATTTTTAAACAATATAAGTTTTTTTTACAAAAGACCTTATCATATCCAATATCCCACAAAAAATACAACCTGTTTTTGTATTAAAGCCCATTAATTATTAAGAAATTGTTAAAATAATTAGATTAGACCCTGGCACAGCTAGATCCATACCAACCGACCTAAAGTCTTTTCAATATTGAAAACAATTAAATAAAATTATGATATCATACTAAATTATGGGCACCAACCATAATTCAGCACTTCTCATTTGCTCTGCTACAAAATGAGTGCATGTAGCATTTTTCTAACGTCGGACTGTTTTTCTTCCTTCCCTCACACCTTTAGTCCAGAATGAAAATTTAGTATGAGTTTTGGTCAAAATGGTTTGCCAGTGTTATCTGTATGCAATATGAATTCATATTGCATATTTCTATTTATGCATAAAATATACTCGTTAAGCATCATTTTTTTTGCATTTTTCAATCATTATGCATATTCATATGCATATTCATTATATAGATTTATATGCATATTAATATATTTTATTCATATACGTATATGCACCTTTTTTTGCATATTCAATATGCATATTTTTAATACATATTTTAATGCATATTTTAATGCATATTCAATATGCATAATCACTATGCATATTTTTATGCATATTTTTTATGCATATTTATTTTTCATAGTCATTATGCATACACTTTGGATAGGCAATTCACATCAATTTTTAGCATGTAATAAGTATCCACCATGCAAATTCAAATGCATATGCATCTATATCATACACGCAACATATATTCAAGTTTAATATTTGAATATTAAGGTATGCTAAGTGATGTTGTTCAACCTTTTGCCAAACCTGAGATTAACTGATGTTCAATGTGGTTCTTAAGCTCTGCTCAAGGAGGGATTGTTCTGGATTCAATCTGTGACAGTTTATTTTTTCAATGTTTTTTCATCAGAGTTAAAAACATCTTTCTGAAAGTTTCAGGATGGTTTCCCAACAGTTTCCTGACAAATTCCTAATAGTTTCAAAAAGAGAGAACTGCTAGCAGTTCACCCCCAGATTTCCCGTGGTGATAATTACTTACCTTTTTCTAGATCATCAATGTATTCAAGCACATTGTTGTTGGCATTCAAAATATAAGATGGCAAAGGCTTCTCGCTAAGAGTTGAAATTAGTTCTTTGGTTTTGCCTTTAGCAAATTCAAGTATCTTGCCATATTGAGATTGGTTAATTTCAGTCCTTTCATTGGAAAGAGAAGGGGGGTTTGGAGACATGCCTAGAGGTGGATGTTTCTTGAGTTGGAACGATTCAAATCAAGGATGCTGATGAGATTTTGTCAAATAACTACTTGGTGCTAATATATCAAATATATTAATGGAAAATAAAATTTAGTCTAAGAAAATATAAGAGATAAAGCAATAGATCTTACATAAAGGAGTTGTCTGTTTATCACGAGGCATTTTAATGACTTATTACTTGAATAAAATAAAAATTTCTTATATCAAGGTAATAAAGAGATAAAAAATATATATTACTATTTGTATTTTAAAGGTGTACTAACACAGATAAATGTGATAACCAAAAGATAATAGTAGTAAAATTGAGAGAAATAAATGAATTGAGAAATGTGGTACAAATCAAGAGGGTTTATATATTACCAGAAGCAGGTTTTTGATAGGGGTTCTTTTACAATGGCATCAAGCTAGCGAGAATATTGGAAAATAGTCTGATGATAATAATGGGGTTAATAGGGAAAGGGAAGTAACTAGACATAAACATTGGGGGCTTTAAAGTATGACAAACAAAGAAAATGTAAAATTTACAATTTGAAAATTGCAAAGGGTAAATAGATGAGAATGTATGTTTAACTAATTTAAATATTTAAATTAATTTGTATATATCAACATCATGCAATATGAAAAAGGGATCTATTATTGGAAATTTTGGCATCTTTATGTGTTATAAAAAATAGGGGACAAAAACAAAGGACAAAGATAATTTAAAAAAAGGGGATAAAAAAAGTTAACACTAAATAGTATTATATAAAATTATTAGGGGGTATCAATGTTCAGGGATCTGCAATTAAATTAATTGTGGATAAAAATCCTTATACCCCAATTATCTTCCGCAATTATTTTTGCTAATAATTGGGTTATTAGACACTTTACGTGTCAATGTTCACCTCTTATACGACATTTTTATACTTAATTTTTCATAACCACAACTTGGCCATCTATTCTTCCTTATCTTGTCCAATCTGTTTGCTCATCTGCGCTCACCCCAACTCTCAACAGAATCGTACTGGTCAGTTGTATTTTTGGCCGAGTTTCCTGTTTTGTCTTGATCGGTCCCTAATCACTTCCTTCTCTTGCTGTATTTTATAGGCCCATTCTTTATACCTCACACTCACAAAGTCTTCCCTGCACAATTCTCAAAAAAACTTGAAATCAGACATCTTGCGCACAAAAAGTGACTTTCAGGCAACTTCTTTGCAAGATGAGTTTGCTAAATGGGCTAGGATCAGGAGGAAACTTGAAAAACTGATGGCTGATCTCAATCAAATTAGTAATTCTTTCTATCTTCACTCACATGACCCCACACCTTTGGCTTCAATCCTCTAATCACATTGGTTATCTTCCTTTCACTATATTTTTCCAGACCGCCAAATTTTTGCTTCACAGGCCCAGTTTTCCTCCATCTTTGCCTCTCTCATCTGGAACTTTACCACTGGTCTTCAGTTTTAAATAGTGTCGTGGTATCACTCTTCCCCAGTCTTTTTTTTACCATCTAAATGGTTCCCTGCCCCAATTATCTGGCTATTATGCTTCGCGTTTGTGCCACATGGTCAGTAATCAACTTACCACCCTCAGCGATAGGTTTTTACCATTTTTATTTCACGCACAAGTACTGATATAGGTTAATTACTTGTAGGCGCTGTATCAACTACCATTTGGGCCATGGTATGTTGAAGAGCACTTTCAGTTTTATCAAGCTCTTTTGTTGAAATTTTTTCCTTTTTTTTGGTATGTGACATGCTTGATGTCTCCTGAAAAAAATATTTTTATATTCATTTACTTGTTTTTGGCTACGTCTAGGGTCAAGTCTCATTAAATCCTCTGCACCTATTCCACAGAAGGCTTAAATATTGTTACATATCCAGATTCATTTCATGAAATAACCCACCAAAAAAATGGCTTTATAGAATGTAAGTGTTAAAAATCATTCCGCAATGTATCTCCAAAGCATTTACAAATTGTTGACAGCATCTATTTGTTTAGGTTATAATCATCATCATTGTAATTTGGGTTCCTTTCTTGTCTCAGTTGATCAATGTGTTTTTCAAGAACAAAGAAGAAAAACCATGAACAAAAAACAGTTATGACATGAATGATTGAGGTAGCCTATGATTGTATAATTTCATGTTTAAATAACATTAAGATATATTATTTACATAAAATCATGGAAATCAAGCTCAATTTAAAATTTACATGGAACAATATCTTCACCAAGCTCATAAGAACCATACAATTATGTTTTATATAATCAATTTTTTGTAACTTTTACTTAAATGTACATACATACATAATTCATTAGTAGTAGATTAATTACAAAATCAGTGGGATTATTCAATTTTTCAAGTGGTAAAAGTGACTTATGCAAATTTTTAAGTGTTTCAGTCAACTTAGACAAATTTACGAGTGGTGAGAGTGAATCAGACAAATGTTTGAATGTTGCAAGTGACTTAGACACATTTCCAAGTGGTGAGAGTGAATCAGACAAATTTTTGAGTGTTGCAAGTGACTTAGACACATTTATGAGTGGTGAGGGTGACTCAGACAAATGTTTGAGTGTTGTGAGTGACTTTGACAAATTTACAAGTGGTGAGGGTGACTTGGACCAATCTTTGAGTGAGGTGTGCAGATAAAATTTTTATTTTAGGGCTTAAGAACAGAAATGTAGGTGTGTTATGCTCCAGAATGACATAAGGTCAGGATACGTGATTTGAAACCATGTGAATTGCTCATGGATGTGATGAGTTTGGGATCAGTAATTAGGAATGGAAATTGGGGTATAAGAAGTGGGATAATGCATTATCGTGGATTCCTTATCCACTAGCCCCGGGGCTAGTGGATAAAAATCTTCTGCAATTAATAATTTCTGATCCCGGAAAAAAAAATTCCTGATCCCTAATTGCTGATCCCTGAACATTGATACCCCCTATTAAAAAAATTAATTTATTCTATGATAGGAGCTTGTTTGGGCTGCACTGGCTCCCCCTGGCACAAACCTAGTCTAAACTTAGTTTAAGTTAAATTTATATAATAAATCAGAAATAGAAACACTTAAGAATCTTAGCATATGAATAAAGTATAAAATTATTTGAAATTATTGCCTTATAAAATCCAATAACCAAGTACCAAAGTCACAATTTTTTAAAAGTATTTTACAGATTTGTACAAGGTTCAGTACTGTAAACATCATTCAATAGCAATTGATGAACATGTTCTACTGAGATAACTAAGTTGAAAAAGAAAATAGATACTGGATATATGTTTCTAAATTGAGCTATTATTGAATAGGAACAGTCAAAAAAAATATAGCAGGATTAATCAGGGTATTTTTTACATTGATGTAAAGCTTGGTTGATAAGATAGTAAAAACCTTTAAATCAGGACTAAATAAAATAATCAAATCAAAGAGGAATATTAGGAATAGGTGTTATAAAAATTATAACCAATATCTTATAAATATTGAGGTAAATAAATTACTAGTAATTGCAAAAAATATTTTACTCTTTTACCTTAAAATGGAAATATCAACTACTCATAATATACTCAAAATAACTACAAATAGCTAAAGGTTTCCCTCTTTATTAAAAGACAATGGTAAGGAATATGTAGACAATTGATTCCATCAAACTTTTTTGAGTAAAGTTTCCAGCACAAGTTCAGCTGAACTTGTGCTGGACACTTTTATAAGGAGCACCTCACTTCTCTTAAAAAAACATGCACCTTACCAACTGCAAATTGGAAGAGTGTCCAGTATAAGTTCGGCCAAACTTTTTCTGGACACTTTGGCCAAGAAAAGTGACTAAAAATTGCAAGGAAAACCAAAAAAAAAGCCCATATAATGAAGATAATTGATGCTATCTAATGTCTTTGGTAAAAGTGTCCAGCACAAGTTCAGCCGAGCTTGTGCTGAGCACTTTTATGAGGAACACCTCACTTCTCTTAAATAAACATGCACCTTACCAAATTCATATTGGAAATGTGTCCAGCACAAGCTCAGCCAAACTTGTGCTGGACACTTTTACCCAAAAATCTAGATAGCATCAATTATCTAAATTAGTGGGCTTTTTTTTTGGTTTTCCTTGAAATAATAAGAGACTGTCCATGGGCAGAGTGTCCAGCACAAGTTTGGCCAAACTTATGCTGGACACTTTTCCAATTTGAAGTTGGTAAGGTGCATGTTTTTTTAAGAGAAGTGAGGTGTTCCTCATAAAAGTGTCCAGCACAAGTTTGGCCGAACTTGTGCTGGACACTTTTACCAAAACAAAAATTTGATGCCATCAAAGATATTCATTTTCTCACCTAATTTTTTTTAATTTCCTTGAAGTAATAAGTTACTTTCCATGACCAAAATTTCCAGCACAAGTTCTGCCAAACTTGTGCTGGACACTTTTATGAGGAAAATATCACTTCTCTTAAAAAAAATGCACCTTACCAACTTCAAATTAGAAAATTTTCCAGCATAAGTTTGGCAGAACTTGTTCTGGACACTTTGGTCATGGACAGTAACTTATTAATTCAAGGAATTTAAATAAAAATAGGCTAGAAAATGAAGATATTTGATGGCATCAAATTTTATTTTTGGTGAAAGTGTCCAGCACAAGTTTGGCCAAACTTGTGCTGGACACTTTTACCAAAAAACAATTTGATGTCATCAATTAACTTCATTATATAGCCTATTGATTTCTGGTTTTCCTTGCAATTTTTAGTCACTGGTCTTGGCCAAAGTGTCAAGCACAAGTTTGGCCAAACTTGTGCTGGACACTTTTATGAGGAAAACCTCACATCTCTTAAAAAAACATGCACCTTACCAACTTCAAATTAGAAAAGTGTCCAGCATAAGTTCAGCCAAACTTGTGCTGGACACTTTTACCAAAAAAAAATTTGATGCCATCAATTAACTTCATTTTATAGCCTATTGATTTTTGGTTTTCCTTGCAATTTTTAGTCACTGGTCTTGGCCAAAGTGTCCAGCACAAGTTTGGCCAAACTTGTGCTGGACGCTTTTATGAGGAAAACCTCACTTCTCTTAATAAAAAATGCACTTTACCAACTTCAAATTGGAAAAGTGTCCAGCATAAGTTCAGCCGAACTTGTGCTGGACATATTTACCAAAAAACAATTTGATGCCATCAATTATATTAATTATATGGGCAATTTTTTTGGTTTTCCTTGAAATTTTTAGTCACTTGTCTTGGCCAAAGTGTCCAGAACAAGCTCGGCCAAACTTGTGCTGGAAACTTTTGCTATATGAATTTTGTAAGGTGTATGTTTTTTTAAGAGAAATGAGGTGTTCCTCATAAAAGTGTCCAGCACAAGTTTGGCCAAACTTGTGCTGGACACTTTTACCCAAAAACATTTTGATGGCATCAAATATCTCCATGTTATAGCCTATTTTTATTTAATTTTCTTGAAGTAATAGGTTACTTTCCGTGAAAAAAATGTCCAGCACAAGTTCGGCCGAACTTGTGCTGGACACCTTTATGAGGAACACCTCACTTCTCTTAAAAAACATGCACCTTACCAACTTCAAATTGGAAAAGTGTGAAGCATAAGTTTGGCCAAACCTGTGCTGGAAACTTTTACCAAAAAACAATTTGATGCCATCAATTATCTTAATTATATGGGCTATTTTTTTGGATTTCCTTGCAAATTTTAGTCACTTGTCTTGGCCAGAGTGTCCAGCACAAGTTCAGCTGAGCTTGTAATGGACACATAGCACAATACTTAAATTCTACTGAAGTATGTCTATCAATCACATGTTATTAAAGCCTCTTTTATTTTATTAAGGCATGAAAACCAAATATAAATTGATGATTTTTTGGTTTTTAATGATTAATAATTTTCAATTATTGTTGCAATAAGTGAAGTTTAAAAAAAAATTTTCTTAATATCCTTGTGAACATGAATTCCCATTGGTTGAATGCTTCAATTTTTTGTATATATTTTGTTTATTAACTATGGTAATGGATTCTTGAGTGCCTTTAATGATGTTTCTTTTTATGTGAGGGATGGTGTTCACTTTCATAAATTTTTTCACATGTGCATTTTTATACTAATCATTGGTGGCGTTTAGCCAATAAAAAAGCAATTATAATTATTGAAAAACAGGTATTTTAAATTGAAATTCAGAGTCTAATTCTATTCTTGTTTTAGGCTTTAATTTGATCTTTTCGTAAGTATCTGAGAAGAGTTTCAATTCAATTTATTTCAAGTTCATATATTGTGCATAAAAAAATTTCACATTTATTTAATCAAAACTATTATCATGTCTTAAAGTTTTACAAAAATATATATCTGTTTTTCTATCCTCAATATTTATATAATCGTTAATTCTTTTGCTCTCTTTTATCTTATACATCAATTGGAATTTTTTATAAAAAAGAATAATAATGTTATTTTTAGAAAATGATTACTATCACTCTATATATATGGTTGCCAGTGGGGTAAAAAATTTAAGGTGCTGCTGCTCAATCTAGTGCTTCATTAACTTTGGCAAAATCTATATCTTCTCAAACCTCAAGTAACTCCCTCTCATTAAGCGTCAAATTTGCTAAATATCCAGGTGAATAGCAGTTTTTTGGCAGAAATTTGGGCACATTCAAGATACCATCTGTTGAAGCTGTCTTTTTAGTTGAGAGATCATAAAGTTTCTTCATTAAAGCCATTTTGACATTTGAATGGGTTGTCCTTTTAGTCAAGTTGTCCATTTTATCTAAAATTTCATTGAGTTTTGGATTTATCCATCCAGGAACTACTTGTTTAGGACAATTCTCTTCTGGATGGGGTGGGGCTTCTTCTAAATCAGACATGAGACTTGTATCATGAAAAAGTGCTACAAAGCCTGGCTGATCAATGCACTTTTTTCTTGCCATGTCGTAGCGGTTTTTTGAAATCTAAAATATAATAAAATTAGTAAAAGACTATCTTTAGTTATTATGCTTTGAATAAATACCTTTGTTTGATAACGCTTTATCTGTGCTCTTGATCTCTTTTCCTTTCTACTTGCCTCAATCACCTCACAGTTTTGACCAGCCACCTTTTGAATCTCCTTTCCCTTGTTGACCACCCATTGCTCGATGATGATTGGTGTAAACCTGAGTTTTTCTGAATCAATATTTTTCAATGTTGAGAGCCACTTAGTACAATGGTCTGATACTACACTCCCCATTACTTGATTCCATAGTGACTCAGAAAAATTTTGACAGTTCCAATCAAAAGAGAGTCAACAAAATCCTTTCTCTTGAAGCTCTCGTTCCAAATTTTGTTTTACAGAGATTGGTACAGCAGCTCCTCCCTTTAGTCCTTGGGGCTCAGGTGTTGAAATAAAAGTTGGTAGATGAATTTTGGAATGTAAGAATATAGCAGTATTTGTTAAAATAAATTGACAATCAGCAGCTGAAGTTGCATGCGGTGCGTTTTGAACCTGTTTTAATGCTGTTTCAATCGTCAATTGCTTGTACTCATGCCAATTTTTCCAATCTGTAAGTTCTTCATTTGTTGGGCCTATAGGAAACTCAGATACATTAATGGGTCTACCAAGACAGAACTTCAAAAAGTGATAGATATTTTGGTTAATCGAATCTGAGCTCCTTGGTACATCACACCTCGTAACTATGCCTTTAACCATTCGCAAGTTTTGGTCATTTTGAAGTGACTCAGCATCAAGTATTCTGCGCTGATCAGTAGCTCAAATTATAAGAGAGGGATTAACTGCAAATTTTTGAAAATAAAAATTGGTAAACCTATTTTAAAACATAAAAGCATGTTGAAAAAGTTTACTCACCAGGTCCACTGATACTGGCTTCTGGGTTAATAGAAGTGGATCCCCCACCGCTTCCAAGAAACTGATTTGACAACATACTAGCCCAATCATTCCCTACACTTTCTGCTTCCTGCAGCAGATTACAAGGTGTGGTTTGACTGCCTGTATTTGTGATATTAGAAGAGCAATCAGTTGATCAAATTTGGTGATCTGATGAAGACTGAGGAGGAGGTTAGGGTTTACCTGGATTTTCACTAGGTCTTTCAGGGGGGGCAGGACACTCTAGGATTTTGAGGGGGAGGATTATTTTGCCCTCCAACATTACTTACTAATGGAGGATCAACCTGCATGGCATCACCAGTATTAGACATTCTGTGCTTTATAAAAAATAAAGCAAACATTATTAACTTTCAGAATATAGAAAAGATAATATTAAAGAGAAATTATTTATACATTTTATTTGTGAGTTTAATGAATAAAATATTCAAGAAAAAAAATTAGTGGAAAACTCAGTTTTATTGGCTTGAAAAATATGGTCCTTAGATTTTTCAACCCTGGTTCTGAACTATTTATACTATTTTTCAAGTATAGGTAGACTTTGTATAGTACATTGAATTCCTTTTAGTTGGAATTACATTTACAATGAAATGTCACTCATTAATAGCAGGGTTTCTAAACCATAAAGAATGCCCTTGTTATTGTTTGCTTAAACATTTAGGCAAAATCTCAAAAAGTTTTATTTATTAATCTTGCATATAGCTGTTCCAAAGATCTATTACAAACTTTCCAAATCCTGAAAATTCTTACCAATCCTAAATAATTTCAAACATATTAACAAAAATAAAATGTCCATGTTGTTTAATTTTCTACTTACTAGTGTCTGAAGTCCAACAGCAGTGATAACATTGTACTTTATTCCAAACATTCCCCTTTGGTGCTGTAAAAAGACGGCATGTCCAATAATTGAATCTTGATTAATCACAATTTTTGTTGCTTTTTCTACTCTTACTAAACAAGAATGCACTTGTGGAAATGCCTCATAGGGATCCTTTTTTGTATCTTCTAGTATAAGCTCTTTAAATGGACTAACAATTAGATAGACTTTTTCATTATCGTCCTTTGAACTAAAAAGCTGATCAATATGCCCAAACTGACTATCTTTTCCAATGTAGAATTCAATGGTAGAATTCCCAGGATTCTGGTCATGAGTTGTATAACGCTTTCCATGGACCAATATGCTTGCTATATTTTTAACTACCCAGTCTCCTACCTTCTCTGATGGTAACAAAGCCCGTTTAGATGTCTCTTTTCTTAAGCCTGCCCTTACCCATTTTGTAAATAATGCCTCAGTTAAATGGAAATGTCTTTTTTTTGTATCATGATCAATTTTTTTAATATTAGATCCATACTGAGCATCATCTTCAGCTTCACCTAGTTCCAATACCCTAGACTTCCAATGCCAGTTCTTGAGCATGGTCTGTGGTATTTCTTCTATGTTCAATAAAAATAAATTAGCTCATTTGCATTTTTAAGCACCCAATTACCAAACTATATACCTGGATGATGATTGTTTGGAATTTCCAATAATATACCATTAACTCTTTCAGCAGCCCAAGTAGCCATACCTACGGGTGGACCAAAACATTTAATCATTTCTGGAAAATTTTGAGTGAAATGCAGATTTGCCTTAAAGCTGATATTTTTCCAACCTTCTTCCAAGCAGTTATGATACTCCAATAACAGTTGTATTAATTCATCAACTTCATTGGCAGACACATTTTTTAAAGTCAAAAAGTTGGTGATTGAAATTAAAGTGGTGAGTGATTTGAGAAGATAATATTCTCTAGGTTTGTGGTCTGACGTCACTGATGTCTCGGCTTGATTTAATTTTTCTACCCAAAGGGGGATAAGTGACAAAGGAAAATAAACAGTATAAAGTACATGCCACTCTGCAGCTTTGAGGGAACCTGACTTTTTAGATCCTACTTGTTTTGGCACTCGTGAAATCCAGGAAGGTTTTTTTGTTTGCTCAATCACATTCCACACTGCCTCTAGCTCAGTGGCTGACAATCATGGATTTCTAGTTCTTTTGCTTTCTTTCTCTTTGCCCTTCTTTTTATCTTCCTTACTTCTAATAGTCTCAAGGGATGAATTATATCTTTCACTTTCAGATATAATAATACTTGTTTGCCTTAAGTTATAGGTTGAATTTTGACTTCCACTTTCAGAAGCATGTTCGGAGCCAAACTCTAAGGTTTGAAAGTGATGTTCAGAACTTGGTGACTTTTTACTGCTGTTTGATCCTTCCAATTCATCTCCTCCACTATCCTTTCTAAGATATGTTTGTGAAGGTCTCATTGTACTTGTATATCATAGTCTTTTATGCCGTCCCACTGGTTCAATATTATCGGCATCAGTGCTGATTAAGCTTCTTCTACATTTTTTATATTGCTTATTTAGAAATATATCAGAACGTGCATCATCATTGTCTCTTCTTACATGCCAATTTTTTTCCTTTGTCAGATTATTTTCTAGGTTGATTGCGGCATTTTGTATTAGATAAAAAGTTAGACTGTGATCTTTAAGATTTCCAAGCATGTGTGAATGCATCAAGTCAATTGAGCAATATTCCATAGGATGCCAATATACAAGGTTATTCAGCTCTCTCCATCAAACCTCATGACTCCTAACAATAGATACCCACTCCCAATGTGACTGACACTTTTTCCACTTCTCTGCCAAGTGCATATGATCCTCATGAGTATGTAAGGAAATTTTTTTGACTTGATGCTCCTCAATTTCATCTTTTGAAATATGACAGACAGAGAAGAACTCAGTGGCTGAGTGACTTGCAAAACCAGTTATCTTTTGCATTTCTGGAATGTCTCCTATTAAAGAGAATAATGCAGCCCTTATTTTTTGGCCTTGTGGATAGTGAGGTGTTTTTTCAATAAATATGCCATCCCATAGAGTCTTAAGTTCATTGACAAGAGGCTTCAGAAGATAATTTATTTGTTCACTTGTTGGCTCAGTTGGACTGGGAATAATAGCATACAAAAATAGATTTTTGGTTTTGTATCAATCTTCTGTAGGCAAGTTCATACACACCAGCAAGATATTACCCACAGATTTCTGATGACCTCCAATACGATTGCCACCCAGCCTAAACTAGTCAACATATAAACTAAACATTAAATTACCTCGTGTTTTTGTATATCCATCAACACTTCTTTTTCGAGTTGTAGAAATATCTGGAAAATTTTTCCATACAAAACCATCATATACATCTTTCATCACATCCCTTTCCATGTTTTCTAGAATATCATTTTTTTTCTCAATCAGCATCTCAAATTTGATTAGTTTAAGCTTTCCTGAAAGCCATTCAACCAAACTGTTGTGATGAAATGTTTTAAGAGGATGGTAGATTGCTTCTTCTTGTTTGTACTTAGCCAAATACAAACTTTCATCACAATTGACAGTTTCTTCTCTCTGTCCTAAATCTTTCAAAAAGCGCTTTGAGGATGAATAAAAAGGTTGAGTACAAGATAAGATCAATGGTTGGTGTTTGGGGATATACTCATAAAGAGTAAAGCACTTAGAACAGCATGTCTTGGTGACAAATAATGGATTGAGTTGCAATCGAGTAAAAACTGTCTCTATAGAAAGGGGAATCAGGCTGATGATTCTGCTAGCACCTAGTTTACCTACGTAACTAAAAAGTTTGAGTTTGTTGACTTCATCATGCAAAAATTCAGCACAGCCTTCTTTGCTTAAATGATGGATAAGAGAAAGTTTTGCTGCTTGCCACATTATCTTTTGGCTATAAAGCTCTTGAAAATTCAAATTGTTTGACTGTGGTAGAGATTGAATTGTTTCCAAAACAGGCTGCCCCTAAGCAAAGAAAAAAAATAGAGATTAATTGAAACATAATTTCTCTTTATTTACCAAATATTTATGTCTTACAAGATCTTGGATGTTGGATCCTAAGTTAGGTGAAGCACTGGATGTACCAAACATCTGTGCTTTTTGATTTCTTTCCTCTTCATGTTTAGAGTATGACTGACATGTTTTGAAAGCTACACCAACTTCAAAGCTTCCCAATGAGGTCTGATGCTTTCTTGATGAGCATACAAGCTCTTCACATTTACAAACGCAAAAAATGGTGGCATTTCAAGACTTCTGGATATAAGAAATATGTTACTGGATGGTAGCAATTGAATAAACTATTTATTTATTGTGAAGCACTTACTAAAATAAGCTAATTATTACATCTCAAGAAGTTTATCAACAAGTTGGTTACCATGGATTTCTTTGAATTTTTTTTCATGCATATCAACCATGCATTAAGTAGGTATCCATACTGTGCATCAGCAAAATGTTTCAGACTTGCTACATTTTACAATGTTGCATACATGTTTATCAAACAGCTTATTTTTCACAAAGGATAATACTATAAGAGAATACAAATTGATCACATTTTTAAATATAGGAGAAACTATGATATAACTTCAATCAAAATAATACCATTTAATTTATAATAATAAAGTTATTTAAGTGTTGCGGTTTTTTTTTCTACAATCACCTGCATTAATAAAATTCTGCCAAGTAACAGAAAGATTTTCACTAATAATCACTATAAGATATAAAAAAATTTATAATATTTATTTTTCAAAATATAGAATTACAGTCTGAAAAATAAATATTTTTTCAACAAAATATATTATTTTAAAATTTTCAAATCTAAGAGCTCATCAAAGTAAAGCTTCCAGAATCCAAAAAACAGAATTTTTACATTAAGTTGCTGATTCCAAACTCTGAAAAATTGGTATGGTTTCCAAGTAATCTTGGTAAACAAACTATATACATACTAATAAGGTGTTGATATAAATTTTTAAAATAAGTTTGTCAGCACAATCAACAAGCTTAAATAAGGTCAATATTTGGATTAAAATATTATCAAAATAAGTTGGAAAATCAAAATGATTCTGCATTATATTTTTACCTGTTTATCATGCAATAATTCTCTATTACATCTGAGTTATTTCCTTTTGAATTAATTATGAACATACATAGATATCCATATTTTATAGAGAAAGATATTTATGAGAAAGCTCATCTGTCTGTCCACTCAACTCTTCATTATTAATTATTTTCAAAATAAAAAATTTATTATAGTAGTGTTTTTGTTGCCATATCCTTTCAAAAATTTATATTTTTGTTCATTTTGCTTTTCATAATGTATATGATGAGCTATAGTTGTTCTGATTTTACTCAGGGAAAAATACCCACTAATACCCATGTACTTAATAAAAGATTCAATGAGATACTCCCTCAATCAACTTCTCATTTTTGCAGGTCTATTTACAATTTCTGTTGTGTGCTTTTGAATATTTCACCTCAGTCTAATGAATGGAAGCTGAACCCCACCGAAGTACAACTAAATAGGTTTTCATTGTTCAATATAAGCTCTCTCAAAATTGATATTAATTTGCCATATCCTGAACAAATCCCTACTATATTCCACAATGCTTTTATCCATGTTCTTCATCAATTCAACTTTCCTGGAAAAACGTTTGCTTGAAATCTTGATTGGTTTCACAAGTGGAATCAAGTTTTTGAAAAAATTATCATTAAGCACTGGGATAAAGCTTTGGAAACTAATTATTTGGTTTCTTATTCAATGGACTCTACTCATATTTCCTACCTAAATCAAATGGGTGTTCTTCACCGCTGGTTTATAGGTTATGCTGATAAATTACAACTCGGAAAAGATTCTGATAGTTTCCATGAAATAGTTAAAATAAGAAAGTATAAATATATATAAAAAAAAGTAAGAAATAATATTTTTATCTTATTTTTTACACAAGCTTATATAAATTTGACAATCTTTTTCAGAATTCTTTTAACCAAACTCACCTTCTTAAACAAATTCCAAGTGGTTAAACCTATGAGAATCTTTTCAAAAATGTCAAATGTTTCTCAGACACCAAAATTGATGATGAAGGTTCTTTTAAGCGGATTTTATTGCCATGGAGATCTGAAGAATTCTCAAGACTTACACAAAATATTGACCTGAAACACATTCAAATCCGAGAAAATTCCTCTTATTCAGGAGAAATATTTAAGAGCTTGGCATTATATGATAGATTAAATTTGGTATCCTCAATTGAGACTCACTTTAATTCTTTTCCAGTCCCCAGGGGTTTGCCAAGTCACTGCTATTCTTCATTATATCTCGCTTCTCTTAATCCTCAACAATTAAGACTTCTTAATTGTCAAGCCCCAATAAACATTTCCTACATACTTGAACAAATTTCAAATTCAAATGTGAGTTATTGATGAAGTCCCTAATCAATAATCTAGCAGACTCATATTCCTTGTTTCCAATGTTTGGGACACTTAGCCTTAAAAAATTAGAACAGATAAATATTTTTAGCTATGATGCAACTTTATTTAAAGAAAATTTCACATACATTGATAGCTCAATCTTTTTTCTTTGTATCTTATAAAAGCTGAATTCAATACTTCTGCTTACAAAGTACTTGAGTACATGAACTTCATTTTGTTGGCCCATTCTATACAAACAATCAACTGCTGGATTCCAATTAGGCTCCTGTTTCAATATTTTAAACAAATTCTCTTTTCAACCTTTTTTATTTCAATATAAGAATCTTTGACTTACCATTATATATACATTTTGTGCACACCTCAAGTCTATTCCAACTCCTGTAGCCTTGATCATACCAAGCAAAACTTGACATCTTTCATCATTTTTGAATTTGTCCAGATTTTCATCCCTTTTTTCATGCTCAACTTTCCTACAAGCTCTGTGTAGCTAATTCCATGTTCATCTAAATCCTTTTTCATACTGTTTCAATGGATAGAATATTGAAATTTTATTTAAGCTAAAAGTAAGTTATTGAGAGAATTAATAGAATTACTTACATTTTCAAAAAGTCCGCATATTCTAAAAATATAACAGCCTTGGGAAAAATTTTCCTCCTTTCTCCCCTTAAGAAAATTTCTAAATGACTGATTAGATGTATAATCTTTGCTGAATGTTTCCATGTGAAAGGAAATTTTGGAGGTTGATCTGGGTTTTTGTAGACAGGGTGGTTACAAAATTTCCATAAAATTGACAGTTCTTGGAGAAACTCAGCTGAGTCCCAAGGGAGGTTGGTGTTTCAAGAAGGCCCATAATATTCAGTAAAACGTTCTTGAAACTTCATAAGTTTTGAGTTCCAAGGTTCTGATAATTGTACAGATATTCCTTGCTCAATTTTTTGAGGAAGTGATAAGATTGCTTCTTTAGTCCTCCACAGGCATATGACATTCATGAGAGTATTTATCGATTTTATTGAGCTAGAGCTTCCTCTGTTTAAGCCATTCATAAGAAAATCAATCTACAACCAGTTTTCTTGCCATCTTTGAATTCTGAGGAATGATATAAGGCTTTGAAGATAAGTTGTCCGGTTCTGAAGTGGTGTCCCTGTCAAGCATAGTCAATACTAAGCCTCCAAGGCTGATATATTCTGATTCTTGTGCAACTGGGGATTCTCGATTAAACTTTTAAATTATGTTAAACATTTCATCAGCTTTTATAATATTATGTTCAAAAATTTTAGTAATTCAAATGAATGCTTACTGAGCCTCATATAAAACTATTCTGTACCAAATGAGTTTATGAGTTACTGGCGGAATAGGTTGAGAAGTTTTCTTTGAAGAAGATGGACTTGCTGTCTCATAGGTAGTCAAAACAACTAGTTGGTTCTGAAGCTCCTCAAAATTAATTTTCTTTGAATCCTTCCCATAAAGAACCTTGAAAGGTAGTGCATTATCTTCAAAGTGAATTCTTATTTCATTGACCCAGTTTGATAATGTTGCAAGTGGGAAAATGATGAGAGTTACTGATGTCCTATCTTTCTCTTGTCCACCACCCAAGAGTTGGAATTGTCTGGCTTCACTTTGAGTTTCAGTAATTAGGCCAAGAGTTGAGAGGGTCTTTCCCAAGCCCATATCATCAGCTAGAATTGAACCAATTCCTGCAGAGGATAAATCTTCTTCAAGAAATTGTTCATAATAATTATTAGAACCTACTCTCAGAGAGCTGTTGTCTGCATTCCTCCACAGGTTTTCTAAATTTTTGGATAAGTTATTTTCATTGTCTATCATAAAATTGATAGCTTGAATCTGATGTGTTTTCAGAGTTGTTTTGATACCACATATAGATAGATTTGCCATTTGATTATCCCTTGTACCAGAAATTTCAGAAGTTGTGTGAGTACAAGAATGAGGAATATTGAAGAAGACGGTTGGATTGTAGTGTGGAATCGGTATCAAATCAATTTTAGCATTTAGAAATACTTCTTTAGCCTGACTAATTAAATCAGTCAGACAAAAAAGGAGGCCACAAATTCTATACTGCCTGTTTAAAAGTAGAACCAAGTAAGAGCAAAAATAATAAGGTATTTGGGGATTTAAAGCCCTTTTCTCAGTTAAAATTTGAGATCCTGATCTAATTTCTCCAAGTAGTTGTCCAATTTGGCTGCTCTGTTTTTTAGAAAGATCACCAATAGGTTTTGCTTCTCCTTCTTTGAATAATCCAAAAACATGAACTAAAGATCTTCCTTGTTGCATAATAACTGGAGTGGATACTTCATCAAATACAGATCTTTCTTTTGTAAAAATAGGTTTAAAATTTAAAGAGAATTGTCCAATGCATCTTAAATTTGACATTTTAATAAAATGAATTTTATGGTGATGGTGGTAGTTTAAAGAAAGAGAGGGTGAGAGAAAAGTTTTGAAAGAGAATAAAGTACAGAATATGTATAATATTGGATGAATATTCAAAATTGAATTTTTCATGTATGTTAATCATTAATGTTGACTCACATTTTAATAATAACTAAATACAGATAAATAATTAAAAAAAGTGCATTATTTTACAGCCTAAGTTTTGTGCCAATATATTAAAATTAGTTTCTTTAATAGTGTAAATTTTTAAAAAAATACATTACTATTTTTTCCCCTTATAAAATATATATATATATATTCTCCTATGTTAAATTTTTTGAACATTGTCTTATACTTTTTTATTCCAAGGAACAATGAGAAATTTCTATTGATAAGGGCTCAATATCAACTTTTGTCTAGAAAATTCAAAATTATGTGCAATTATTTTTACAGAATTATATTTTTATTAATAAAATTTTGAAAAATGACTTAAATAGTATTCTTTTTTATATATTTGTGAAAATAAAATTGATAATTGAAATAATATTCCAGACCTAGTACACTATGTGTCATTTAAGATATTTCTACTAATATCAAACCTGACCTCCCAACATTAAATGGATCAAGATATAAAATTGAATATTATGGTATGTTAAGTGTTGTGGCTCAACCATTGCTCAAATTTGGTCCAACTGATGCTCAACTTAAATCCAAAGCTCTGCTCAAGAAAGAATAAATTGAGGCTCAATTTAGGGCCAACTTTTTTTTCAAAATTTTTTCATATAATTTAAAAACAGTTTCCTAATTCTTTCAAATCATTTCGCCAATTATTTCCCAACCTCTTCCTGAAATTTTCAAAGAGAGGGAACTGCTAGCAGCTCATCCCCTTATTTCCTGTGGTGAATTTAAACCTAAAAGCTGCTTTGTTACTCAAGATTTCAATAACTGGCTTAGTTGGCTCCTTGGATTGTCTGATGCTGAGATATAAATTGAAGAGTGGTAAAACTCTATGTGTGATTCAATGGATGGGACAGTTTGCAATTATCTTCAATCAAAGGCATATGGAAATATAATCAGTGATACACCAGCTAAAAATAAGAAGAATTTTCACTTAGTCTTTTCCTTGTTTGTTTATTGGTATAACCCATCTGGAAATAACGTTTCTGGAAAGCAGGTATCAATTGGTGTTATGGAAATGCAGTGTCTAAAACTCCCTCCTTCAATGTGCTATAAGAGTCAGTATACATTTCTTGCATGTATCATTCCAGCACCTAATCAACCAGACATGGTGCCAATTAGTAACATCCTGAAACCTTTGGTTGATAAAATGCTTGGAATGGATAGAGGGATTAGAATTAAAACTTACCAGTTTCCATGTGGACAAATTGTAACTGCTAGATTGGCTGCACTAATTGGTGACATTGTCGCAAAGCATAAAGTTGGGGGCTTTGCCTCTTATTCTTATTCAAAACTTTGCTCCTGGTGCTTTATAAAGAGGTCAGAGATCAGCAAAATAAGTCTTGGCAAAAAAAGGACATGTGAAAATACACTTTATGACTCACATCAATGGAAAGAAGCAGGCACCTTAGCAGGACAGTTGAAATTAGTTCAAGAAACTGGGGTGAGGTTTCTGAACTGAATTGCCTCCACTACTAGGATCCAGTTAACTCAATTTTTCTTGGTGTACTGCATAACTGGTATGAGGGATTACTGTGTCATCACTTCTAAGATTTTTGGGACTATAAATCTAGAATCAAAAGAGGGAATATTATTAAAGAATTTGGGTCAGATAGTGAAGAAGAGATGAGTGAGAGCAATCAAAGTGATTCAAGTAGAATAACAGACAGAACTTACAGTAAACTCCAACAAGAAAAAATACTTCTAGCAATAAGTCAAGTTGTTGTGCCCACAGGTATAGTTACTTTGTCAAATGGAGTTGGAAAAGCAAAAAATGAAAGTTAAAAGCAAGCAAACACATGTCATTGTTTTCAGTTTATTTACCTTTGTCCTGGCTTGATTCAATAATAGATGGTATTGATATAGAAGGTCAGAATATTGAAGAGCAGCTCCAAATTTAAAATTTCTGTGGTATAGTTGAATGCACAAAGATTGTTTCTTCAAAGGAATTATCACCCAATTTACCTAGAATATTTGCAGAAAAATATGGTGAATACATGAAAACATCAGCAGATTTATGGAGGGGATTAAACCTTTGACCAAATCATAAGTATGCATGGCACTTACCTGAGCAATTTAGTTGGTGGGGACCTCTTGTTGGAATTTCCAAGTTCTATGGGGAGAGATTGGTGGGCACTCTTCAGAAAATAAAAACTAACAAAAAAAGGTAAGCATAATTTCCTCTACTTGCCAAATAGGGGGTATCAAAGTTAGAAATCTTCAATTTCAAAATACCCCGTTTTTCCACCAAATCAACCATGATTATTTTTTAAAATATGTCATATTGTGCCCTAAAAACACCTTTTTACTGAGAATTAATGTCAAGTTTTTGGATTTCTTTTTGTGTTGTGAAATACATTTTAAATAATTACAAATTTCTAACTTTGATACCCCCTAATATTAATATTTAGTATTGGTCCATTACTTTAAAAGGCAAGATGGCCAATACAATAATGAATCGATTTTTTCAGTTTCAAAGGCTAATGGGATGGAAATTGCTAAAAAGTGTAAACTGTCAGCCAGGCTATTCCAGGAGTCCAGTAAATGATATATAAATTATAAAACCTTAAAGAGTGGGTAAGACTTGTATTTAATGAATATAACTTAATATTTTATTACATAATGAAATTATATAATAATTTTATTATATACAAATGTTACATTAAATTTATTGGTTATATATATTTTTATATACAATTAAATTGAGCATAATATAATATATTCTACAAATAATGGCGCATTTTTATGTATTTAATAATTATAAATTTATATTTAATTAATTAAAAAAACATATATTATAATTACAAGTGAAAATTTGATTTATAATATATTTAAATTAATTACTTAAATTTATATATTAACTAATACCTCTCATATGATACTAAACAATTATTAAGGACGCTTCTTTTGACCCTTAATTGTGTTAGAAAAAACAAATAATTTAATTTGGACTAAATTGAGATTAATTGCTTGTTTTGTTGCGTCAAATTATTTTTTGTTTCACTTAAAATGTCCTCTAATCAGAATGTACCATCTGTTGGGAATTATATTTCTCATAGTTCCTATGTTTCTAATCTTGTTTAGTTATTCACTATTGTCACTTACTGATTTGGGGATTAATGGCGGAGAAATTGGATTCTTAATTGGGCTTTTAATTATTTGTTTCATGTTTTTCTCTATATTGTTATGTTTCATTTACTCTTTTGATATGTTTGTTTTATTCCTTTCTAATCATTGTATTTACTGATATAGTAGCGCTTCAGAGGACCCATTGCCTTGGATAATCCCCTGTAGCCTTATCACTTATTATACACTCAACAAATTAAAAACTATTTTACTACGTTTATATTTTTTTTTTATTAGTAATACAATTCTAATTAAAAGTCTATATAACAAATTAAAGGTTGCCTTAAGTCTGATAGTAACTATATTGTTTGCCGCGCAGAACTCTTACTTAAATAATAATAATATTTATAAAACCAATTTGTTGTCTCTTCTCAGCTCACTCATCGTTGCCTTCTCTCAATAAATTAAATAATTTTATTAAATTTTATTTCTTTTATTACCCATACTCCTTCCCTCCTTCTCCTCCTCTCATTTCTTCCCTCTTTTCTTATCTCTTCTAGACGACTGACCGACAACTGAGGGCCTTTCCAAACGACAACGACGATCGAGCCTGGCGACGAACGACAAAACGCACGGACCACCTAGCAAAACGAAACTTTTGCCGCGACTGTGTTTCGAACTTGGGTTCGACATTTTAGGTTTATATAATATTAATTTTATATTATTTTGAAGTGATTTTTCGATCACTATAGTAAGTTCACCTTTGCGCCTCTCACTCATATTACTATATTTTTATTGCAATAACAGTGATTGTGGCTTAATTGCTGATTCACTGAGTGTAAGTGTTCAATTTTTTAAAAATTTTTTCCTAGTTGACCATTATAGAGTGTTAAATCTTCTTAGTCCTAGAAGAATTAACATTATTATTAATACAAATTGAATTATTAATTTAATTTTTTTTATTATTAATTATTGTTAATTTTGGTTGACTTAAAAGTACATTGTGCTTAGTCCCAATATATTGCCATATTTAATATTGGTAATTAATTGGTTGAATTAACTTACTTGTTATTCCCAATTTAAACTTGCAATCCATTTTTTTTTAAAAAAAATTAATTTTTTAATTATTACTTTATATTGAAAGTTATTTTTTCTATAATTTAATTAATTAAAAAAAATTTTTTTTTTTATATCATTTGGAGCAATTATTGACTAACTTTGATTATTTTTTTTATAAAGTACAAAGTAAAATATAAATCTTCCCACTAGTATGTCCAACAATTTGACAGAAAAAATGGATAACATGCAAGTGGATGAGATAGAAATTGACTATGATGCTGACACTGTAAGTTCTTCTAAAGTTGGTCATAAAAAATCTTATGCTAACACAAAGAATTCACATACTGCAGGATGTGGAAATGACAGGAAATGCAAACAAACCAAACCCCCTTCCCCCAGTACCACAGAAGGAAGTAAAGCCTCTAGTGCCTCAAGAAGGTCTTCCAAAAGGCTTCAAAATAAAAAAGCTTCCTCTGCCACAACAAATCAGCAACCTATCCAGTCATATAAAAGAGTTGAAGACAGAAAATATGACGTACAAAGCAAAGGTAGACACATTGTGGGATCAGGTCCAAGAACTCAGGAACCAGATTCAGGCCCAGGCCCCTCCTCAATTGCCTCCCAATCAGCTTCAATTTCAGGCTCAACCTTCACAGCCACCCAGCTCAACCATCCAAAATCCAAATATTATGGAAGTAGAGCAATGGAAATGGGATTATCTAATGAGTCACTACCAACAGAATGTGCAACACCCTCCTCATCATCAGCCTGGCCCATCCAGAACACCCAATTTCCATCCACCTCCTCATCCCTACCAACAAAGCAGGAGAAAGAAGGCCCAAGCACAATCCCAAACCCAGTCCCAGGGGAAGTTTCCTCCTCTGCCATGGTAAGTAATTTGGTTGATAGTCACTTGGGTATGTTTTCTAATAAATCTTCTTCTGCAGGTAATATTATTGAACATGGTGAAAGAACAGTTAAACCTGTTAAAAGACAGCTTCCTGTAACTAGTAGCCCTATTGATGTAATTAGCAAATTGTCATTTGATGAACCTTTACATTTAACTTCTACATCTTTAATTAATCCTTCTCTTGCAATTAAAAATGATTCTGTTCCCCCTGAAATCTATAGCTTAATTGAAAAAACTTCTGAGGAAATATTGAAAGATACCCTTGATTTTAATATTGTGAAAGACAAACATGTGAGAGATGTGTTAATCCATGAAAATGATAGATTAAATAATTTACACTTGCAATGTAAAGTGAGTTCTTCTGTACAAGATACAGCTTATTTAAAAATCAAAGAAACCTTAAATATTGTTCTTAGTCAACAAAAACAAATAAGAAGTGACCATAGAGCTATCTCAGATAGAAATATCAGTCTACATAAGACATTGAGTGAATTGAAACCCCTTATTGAGGAAAATTATTCATTCAAAAATGAAATAAAATCTCTACAAAATGAGTTGAAGAAGCTAAAAAATGACTTCCATGCACTAAGTACCAAACACTCAGTTTCTGAGGACAGAAATGTTCTATCTCTTGCAAAAGTAAATGACCAGATGTCTGAAATTCCAAGAATAAGAAACTATGTGTCTGACCTACAGGAAAAGTTTTCAACCTTAACCATCAATAATGAATTAAATGAGATTTCTGCAAATAAGCTGCATAAAAATAAAGGGAAAAAACCTGAACAAAGTTCATCCTTTCTTCCTCATATTTCAACCATTAAACAAACTGACAATGAGTCTGTAAAATCTTTTGCTACTAGCAAAAAATCTTGTGATGGTCATGCACCAGCTGTTTCTGTAAATAATGAGATTTCTGAACACCTGGCTAAACTTCAGGAATTATTAATAATAAGTAATTCAAACCAAAAAGTGGACCATCCCAGTAGTCAGAAAAATTGGCCTAAGTTAGACCAATATCCTACCTTTGATGGTGATTCTTCCTCTGATTGGCAACACTTTATCCAGAGAATTGATAATTTAAAGAGATCTTATAAACTACCTGATGAGGAGATTGTTTCTAAGCTAATTTCTTTATTTTCCAATGTAGCCTTGATGTGGTATGAATCTGTCCTCTTAGATAACAATCATTATACATGGAATGATTGGAAATCCTTGATTGAGAATCAGTTTGGTGGTTCAAAATTCAGGTTAGCTCAGCAAAGACTGTATGAGAATACTAGATATGTATCCTCCTCTGTTGAAAAGCCCATTGTTTTTCTGATGAAAATAACTAAAATCCTTAGAGCAATTGATCCAAAGATGGATTATGATATTTGGAGAGATAAAATCTTGTATAAATTACCAAATTCTCTTAGGGATTTGATTGTTGCTAGAACTGAGCATGTAAGGGAAAATTCTTCTTTCATTAATATCTGTAATGAAGTACTACTCAACCATAGATATGAACCAAAGAATTACCTTAGTAAATCTTATAATGATCAGAATAAACCTTCTATAAAGCTCCCAGAAAAATCTGGTAAACCCTCTGCCCCAGTTGCACCTAAAAAATATGCAACAAATACTTGTTATAAATGTAACAAACCGTGGCAGAAGGGTCATGTTTGTGACAAGAAAATTCATCTTGTTGAACAAAATGAAGACACTGATGAAGTTGAACTTGATGTCAATAATTCTTCCAGTGACTGTGAAATTAATATCTCCTATGACAATGAATCTGTTAAAGATGTTTTAATGTTGGAACATGATGTCCATTATTTAAATAATATATCTGAAGATTGTGTATTGAATTTATCTTCAGTAGAAAATGCTGAGATAATTAAAGATATTACTAACAATTCTATTCCCATATCCCCTTTAAAGGCACCTGTTATCATTAATGGTAAAAATGTTGATGTAGTTCTTGATTCTGGTGCTGGAGGAAGTGTAGTATCTGAAAAAGCTTTGGCTTCAGTGGATAAGGAATACTTAAGTAAATTATTGCCTATAACTTCTGAAAAATGGAGAGGGTATGGTTCTACCTTATTTCCTATTGGCAAATACAAAACCTCTGTATTCTTCAAATATAATGGTGGTTTTGTCAGAGCTATTTGTGAGTTTGTTGTCATGAAAAATGATAATTTGAGCAATTGGTTTATTATGGGAAATGATATTTTAACCATGTTTGGTGTGAAACTGGACCCAGCAAATAATTGCTTTACCTTAGGAATGAATGGGAAAAGAAAATTCAAAATTTCTTCTCCTAAACCTTCTGGGCATTTGTTGAAATCTTGTAACTCACTGACCCAATGTAAAGGTAGAACAACAACTGAAATGGATGATTTATTACATGAAATAAATACCGCTTCTTTTGGTGATCATTTGACTAATGAACAAAAGGATTCTATTGTTGCCTCTATTACCTCTTTCCCTATGGCTTTTGCTCATGGTTCTCATGTCTTGGGAATTGTTCAGGAAGAGATGAAAATTACCTTATCCTGTAATTTGAGTGATATTCCTCCTTCCCTTAAGAAAAAACCATATCCTGCTTCTCCATCAAAAAGAAAAGATATTGAAGATAATATTGAAACATTATTGAAAATGAATATCATTGAGAAAGTGAATGTCACCCCTAAATATTGTGTCATCTCCCCAGTCTTGATTTCATATGAAAAAGATAAAGCTAGATTATGTGGAGATTACAGAGCTTTAAATACTTATACTGTTGATGATATTTATCCTTTACCCAGAATTAATTCAATACATGCTACCTTGAAAGGTGCAAAATTTATTAGTTGTCTGGATGGTAATAAAGGCTATCATCAAGTTCCAGTTGAGAAAAATTCTCAAAATTTTTTGCTTATTGCTACTCATATGGGAATATATAAGTATGTTAGGATGCCATTTGGCCCTAAAAATGCTCCTTCAGTTTTCCAAAAAGTCATGGATAACACTTTCCATCAAGAAATTATTGAAGGTTGGCTCATGGTTTATATTGATGATATTATTGTTTTTTATAAAACTTTTGATGAACATATGATTCACTTAAATAGAGTTTTCCAAAAAATGGATGAAATCAATATGACCTTATCTTTAAAAAAGTGTAAATTTGGTTTTCAATCTTTGAAAGTCCTTGGCCATGTTGTGTCAGGCTTACAAATTTGTGTAGACCATAATAAAGTTGCTGCCATTCAAAATGTGAAAGCACCAACTTCTGTAAGAGAAATCCAAAGTTTTTTAGGTATGTGTGGCTATTATAGACAATATATTAAAAATTATCAGGTCATAGCCTTGCCTCTTACAAAACTAACCAGAAAAGATGTTGCTTTTCTCTGGAATGATGACTGTCAGAAAGCTTTTAATACATTGAAAAATTGCTTAATGACAGCCCCTATATTGGCTCTCCCAGATTTTAACAAGCCATTTGTACTTTATACAGATGCTAGCTTTATTGGTCTGGGTGCTGCCCTTCACCAAAAGCAAATTATTAATGATAAATCCTCAGAGGTTGTAATTTGTTATATTTCAAGAACCTTAAGAAATAGTGAATTGAAATATGGTGCCACTCAATTGGAGTGCTTAGCAGTTGTTTGGGCTCTTGAGAAACTTCATTACTACTTGGATGACCAAAAATTTGAGTTGGTAACTGACTGTAGTGCTGTGAAATCTCTCTTAAACCTCAAAACACCTAACAGACATATGTTCAGGTGGCAACTTGCTGTTCAGGAATACAGAGGAAGGATGACTATTATCCACAGAGCTGGAAATGTTCACTCTAATGTTGATATGCTCTCCAGATTGCCTCTGCCAAATAATGACTCCAATCCTGCTTATGTACCTGAGGATGACACTGTTCATATACATGGTATATTTATAGTTGATATGGAAGAAGAGTTATTACAGTTAATACTGGATTCATATGATAAAGATTCTGACTTAAATAAATTAGTTACTATTTTGAATGATCCTAAGAATGCTTCAATTCAAGCATTAATAAAAACTCTTCCTGCAAAATACCAAAATGCTTTAAATAAAGGAAAGTTTTCTATTGAAGATGGTTATATTTATTATAGAAGGAAGCTTACC
The DNA here is from genome assembly GCA_030280995.1 of Hemileia vastatrix. Lineage (NCBI taxonomy): Eukaryota > Fungi > Basidiomycota > Pucciniomycetes > Pucciniales > Zaghouaniaceae > Hemileia > Hemileia vastatrix. Next base: position 34,325,317 of record JASXTE010000004.1, read on the forward strand.
AATGTAATTGTTATTCCTCCTTCAATGAAAGAAACTATCCTCAAACTTTGTCATGATGACATATTAGCTGGTCATTTTGATCTTGAAAAAACATTGATTAGAATCAAAAACACTGCATGGTGGGCTAATATGTCTGAAGACACAAAATTATATGTTGAATCTTGTGATTCCTGCAAAAAATCTAAAAGGTTAACAGGTAAGAGAGCAGGGTTATTGCAACATATTGAAGCACCTAGTGCTCCCTGGCAAATCATTAATATGGATTTTGTCACTGGTCTTCCTGTTGCAGGTAAAGACAGCTTTAACTCTTGTTGGGTAATAGTTGATAGATTCACAAAAATGTGCAAATTTATTCCAACCCACAAAGATGTATCCACCAAAGAATTAGCTTTCTTATGGTGGTCTTACATGTTTAATATTATTGGTTTTCCAAAAGCCATTATCTCTGATAGGGATCCAAAATTCACTTCTGAGTTTTGGACCTCTTTGATGGATATTTGTGGTTGTGAGTTAAAATTGTCAACAGCTCACCATCCTCAGACTGATGGTCTAGCTGAAAGAATGATTCAAACTCTGGAAGATATGATTAGAAGGTATTGTGCCTTTGGTTTAGAATATAAAGACAATGACAGATTTACTCATGATTGGGTCACTCTTTTGCCTGGTCTTGAATTTGCATATAATAGCACTGTTCATTCTGTCACTGAGAAAAAGCCTTTTGAGCTTTGGTTAGGTTATGTCCCAAACACTCCTGCTCAGATTCTCAATAATAAATTACCTAAGTTGGAACTACACCCTGGTGTAAAATCTTTTATGCAAATGCAACAGCTATGCAGAAAACATGCTCAGAGTTGTATTGATAAAGCATTTGAATATGAAAAGAAAAGATGGGATAAATCCCATAAAGAATACACATTTAACAAGGGTGATGAAGTGTTGATCTCTACTGTCCATTTCAATTTACAAGGTAACCACAAATTAAAAGATCCTTTTGTAGGACCATTTGTTGTTAAAAGAATGGTTGGTGATAATGCAGTAGAAGTTGTATTGTATTCTCCATATGATAGGAAACATCCTGTCTTTCCCATTTCTTTGCTTAAACCTTATACTTCCAACAGTGACTTATTTCCAAAAAGAAGAGGAAGACCTAAGAAGAACCCTCAGGAAGTCACAGAAACAGCAGAAATTGATAAAATTCTCAATGATAGAATTATCACTTCTGAAAGAGGTACTGAATATTTATTGAGATATAAGAACAAATCATCTGAACATGATGCATGGATACCTGGCAAAGAAATTTCAAATCTGCCTGCTCTGTTGAAAAAATACAAAAAGAAAAAATCTTAGCATTTTTTTTTTATTGTTTTTTTTAGAGTGAGGGAGTGTCAGCCAGGCTATTCCAGGAGTCCAGTAAATGATATATAAATTATAAAACCTTAAAGAGTGGGTAAGACTTGTATTTAATGAATATAACTTAATATTTTATTACATAATGAAATTATATAAGAATTTTATTATATACAAATGTTACATTAAATTTATTGGTTATATATATTTTTATATACAATTAAATTGAGCATAATATAATATATTCTACAAATAATGGCGCATTTTTATGTATTTAATAATTATAAATTTATATTTAATTAATTAAAAAAACATATATTATAATTACAAGTGAAAATTTGATTTATAATATATTTAAATTAATTACTTAAATTTATATATTAACTAATACCTCTCATATGATACTAAACAATTATTAAGGACGCTTCTTTTGACCCTTAATTGTGTTAGAAAAAACAAATAATTTAATTTGGACTAAATTGAGATTAATTGCATGTTTTGTTGCGTCAAATTATTTTTTGTTTCACTTAAAATGTCCTCTAATCAGAATGTACCATCTGTTGGGAATTATATTTCTCATAGTTCCTATGTTTCCAATCTTGTTTAGTTATTCACTATTGTCACTTACTGATTTGGGGATTAATGGCGGGGAAATTGGATTCTTAATTGGGCTTTTAATTATTTGTTTCATGTTTTTCTCTATATTGTTATGTTTCATTTACTCTTTTGATATGTTTGTTTTATTCCTTTCTAATCATTGTATTTACTGATATAGTAGCGCTTCAGAGGACCCATTGCCTATAAAAGGGCCTTGGATAATCCCCTGTAGCCTTATCACTTATTATACACTCAACAAATTAAAAACTATTTTACTACGTTTATATTTTTTTTTATTAGTAATACAATTCTAATTAAAAGTCTATATAACAAATTAAAGGTTGCCTTAAGTCTGATAGTAACTATATTGTTTGCCGCGCAGAACTCTTACTTAAATAATAATAATATTTATAAAACCAATTTGTTGTCTCTTCTCAGCTCACTCATCGTTGCCTTCTCTCAATAAATTAAATAATTTTATTAAATTTTATTTCTTTTATTACCCATACTCCTTCCCTCCTTCTCCTCCTCTCATTTCTTCCCTCTTTTCTTATCTCTTCTAGACGACTGACCGACATAAACAATGAAAAAAAGAAAACAGACCTTTTGATCCAAAAATAAAACTAACTGATGAGCTTTACCATAAAGTATTCAAATATTTTAAATAGGGGGTATCAAATTTCAGGGATCTGCAATTAGGGATCAGGATTTTTTTTTCCAGGATCAGAAATTATTAATTGTGGATAAGGAATCCACAATAATGCTTTATCCTGCCTCTTATACCCCTATTTCTGTTCCTAATTCCTGATCCCAAACTCATCACATCCATGATTGATTTGTAAGCAAGTCACATGAAATATAATTGCATATGCCATCCTTATGTATCTTATCACTCTATGATACTTAATTTTGGTGGCAAACACATAACATTTTTTTCTATCTACACACCCCATCTGCTCATTTGGTGGCGAATTCCCACTTCCCACTCATCACCTAAACCTCCTACCGCCAACCTTTTCTACCAAAAATAATGAAGCACCTCTCTACTAGGAAGCGACTTCAATCAGGTAAGAATTCTATCACATTAGTTTAAGCAGCTGACTCTGATTCTGACTCTGGTTTGGAAGACACTTTAGCTTAAATGTCTTTTTTTTTCAAAAAGTGTTACGAAATCCCAAGGGGGCCAAATCTTTATCATGATCCCAGATATGATCTCCGCTACATTCTCAAAATTCCTCATTTAAACTTCACACAAATTTTTTGAACTTCTCCTGATTTTTTTCAAACTTTCTCAACTCATCTCCAATCTTCCTATCTTCCATAATAATTCCCATAACAAACAGCATGATCCTGCCTTTCAACTTGCTGTTGCACTATGTTACTTAGGTTCAAATGGAAATGGTTCTGCTGTAAGAAATTTAGATAATCTCCTTAACATAGGATATGTTACTTTCATATTATACACCAAGCGCTGCATTATTGCTATCCTTTCTCTGAAGTCTCAAACACCTGCTTGGCCAACTCCACAACAGCGACTTGAATCCTCTTCAGTAATGCAAGCTGAAGGTTTCCCTGGATGTGTAGGTTTTGTTGATGGTTCAACTATACCTTTGAGTCAAAAGCCTGCTCATGATGGCAACCATTATTTTGATTGCAAAAACAGGTTTCTTCAAAATATTCTCCAATTTCACATCTTTTATAAACTAACTTTTCATATTCTTTGTAGATACTCTATTGCCGTTCAACTTGTCTGTGACTTCAAAAAAAAGTTTATTACTTTTCATAGTGGCTGCCCTGGCTCATGTCATGACTCTTCTGTCTTCCAAAGAATGAGGATTTCTTAAAGTCCTGACTCATACTTTGACAATTTCAGTACCTCCTTTCAGATTCAGTATATGCAAGTGGAAAGTACATTATACCTGCTTTCTGTGGTGCAACTTTAGAAAATGACCCCAAAACCACCTTTAATTATCAACTTTCCCAATCAAGAGTATGGATTAAACATGCTATTGGGATTTTAAAGGGAAGATTTTCTAGTCTCTGGGAACTCAGAATCTAATTTCAAAAAAAAAATGGAAATAAAAACTGCAAATCATTGGATAATAAAATTGTGTTATACTCCACAATATCCTAGCTGATTTAAAAGATGAGTGGAATGATCTTTATGAAGAAGAGGATCCTGAACCAGCACCTGCTCTCCCCTCCCTTGTATCACAAAACATTCATTCAACCGGCATACGCTCTGTCATTATGCCAATCACCCTCCACCATTTTGACACACAACCCTTTTAATTTTTTGATTTCATACTCTCCAAATGTCCACTTTGTATACTTTATTCACTTGGCTTGGTATTCTTATTTGTTGCATATTCATTTTTTTTGAATTTATGGTGAATATGTCAGCCTAAATATCCTTAGGACTGAGTACTTCTTATGCTTAAAATAAGATAACCTTAAGTAAATTAAGCTTATATCTTAAAAATAAGGTTAAAATAATAATATATATTATTATATTATATATATATATAATTATTATTCTATTATACAACTTATAGTAGTTTAAATAGCTTATCCATAGCCTAATAATACTTATTAAGGTGTTAATGGAGTCATAATATACTTATCTTAAGTGATATGAAGTAATTATTGACATACATAAGCTTATATGTATACATAAATCTCATATTCAGTGAAATATGCAGTATATTATGTATATTTAGGTATATAAGTGGGTTTTAGCCCCTTAATAGCCTATAAACTTTGTTTTTCTGCTTATTTTAGGTCATATGGACGAAATCAGTGGACTCAAAATGCCTACAGAAGCATAGACACCTATATCAGGCGCATACACCCAGTTTGGACAACTTAATTTACTTCCTTGGATGGTTATTCACGGATTTATGGGTTGGAAGGACATTTCTGGGTTAATGCGGATGCTTGGGGATGTTATTGGGGGCTTGGACATTTTATTTGTTTCCTTTATATGCTTTTGGTTTCATTAAATCTCTTTTTGACTGTTTATTTTACCTGTTTCTTTATGGTATCCGCTTTTATCTGGATTTTCTATTTATGGTATAGATCTGTGTTATTATTAATAGTGATGGAGGGTCCTTACTGGAGGTCTGGGTGTTGAAACTGCTTGAAGTGGACGCCATGGGGAGGTGATGGGCCCTCACAGTGCTGTGATTGCCGGGGATAGCAGTGACATCATCTGGATTGAAGGTCTGTGCACTCCAGTGGATTTGGGTATAAGTAAGGAGGGATTTTGATGGTTAATTATCATAATTCAATTACTAAAACTCCAAAAAACACTACTATACAATTATTAACATTTATAAATATATTATAAAGCCATTATAAATTGATATTATCTTTATATAAGCTATAACTATATTTTATTCATCTATTTTCCACCACTAGCACGCATTTAAATCCAAGTATTGTGAGTTTTATTTGAGTATAACTATTTTATTAGTCTTCCCCTGAGGTTTAATCACTAAATCATTTATTAATAAGTAGTAGAACCATAAATAAACACTATTATATCATACTTATATACTAGACTATACTGACAGAATATCTCTTTTTTGGATGGTTCATTGGTTTTCTTTCACCAGCTCAACATGAAATCACATATTTTTTCAGTGTTTCTTTTTTCATTCTTCATTCATATCCTTTTCCTCCTCTCCTCAAATATCCCTCAAATATTTTGGTTGCATTTTTTTAACTCATCTCACCAGGTAAGTCATTTTTTTCATTTTTATTGATTTTTTATTTGCTAATCATGTTTTTTAATTTTACTTTTTTTTAATTTTTTTTTGTTTTTTTTATTTTATTTTGTAAGTGCTTCAATTATATTTTTTCAAGGTTAAACTAATTTTTTTGTTTTTTTTCTCCCTATTTTATCTCTTGTCCTGCTCTTTTTCCCCCTTCTTGACTGCCTCAATCCCCCCTCCCCCCCCCTTATTCTATTCCTCACCTTTACCCAACTTTACCCCCCTTTTTTCCCCTGTAGGCGTTCTTTTTCCTCCCTTTTGTCCCCCTATACCCCCCTTTAGGCCACCTCACCCCTCTCCATTCTACCGCTTCCCCCCTCCCCCCTTTAATCCCTAAAAAAATTTCTAAGCAATTTGTTTAGCTATCTACCTAATAACTAAACAAATTTCTAAGTGATTTGTTTAGGTATCTACCTATAGGGAGGATGCAAAGAAAGAGGGGAGGGGGGAAGCAGTGGAGGGGGGAGGGGGAGAGGGATGAGGCGGCCTAAGGGGGGGAAAAGGGAATAAAGGAGGGGAAAAGAGGTGCCTGAAGGGGGGAAAAGGGGGGTAAGGGGGTTTTGAGGAGATCAGGAAGTGGGAGGGAGGGGTTTGAGGACACCAAATAGAGGGAAATGAGGCAGACAAGGAGGGGTAATATGGGAATTTGTAAAAGATAATTTTTATTATTTTTATTCACATTATTTTGTATTTTTTTTTATATTTTTTTTACAGAATATTATAAAAAAGTTTTTTTGTGGTTCAAAAATAAATTTGGTGTGTTTTTAATTTTAATTTTTTTATTTGGGAAATAATTTTTCTGATACAATTTTTTTTTTGGTTTAAATTTTTAATTATAATTTATTTTTATCATTTTTTTTCAAGGACTTTAGTTAGTATATCTAACTCCAAATAACTTTAAAAATCATTTTTTGGGAAATAATTTTACTGATGTTTGTTTATATTTTATTTTAATTTAGTTTAGTTTCAATTTTTTTTTCAAGGACAGTTTTAGTAACTGATTTCTTATAAAAAAAACAATTATTTGGATTAATTTTTATCAATAAAATTCTTAAGGTTGAATAAAAAAACTAAATTTTGTTAGTTTTATTTTTTTGCTAATTTATTTTTTTGGTTTTTGACACAAATTTTTGTTTGTTCAGAAAAAAAATGTCTATTTTGTCAGAATCACCTCTTACTTCTCTATCATCATCCTCTTTATCATCTTTATAATATTTTTCAAATTCAACATCATTTCAATCATCATCCAATTGTTCAGAGAAAAAAATTTCTATTTTGTCAGAATCACCTCTTACTTCTCTATCATCATCCTCTTTATCATCTTTATCATCTTTTTCAAATTCAACTTTATTTCAATCATCATCCAAAATATCAAAAAAAAAAATAATGAGTTTTGAAGTCAGAAGAATAAAAGAAATTTATAAAATAAAACTAATTTGAATTGCTTATTTGGCCATATATCAAATATTGAGTACTATAAAACTATACTGGATCAAAAAAATTCTTATCCAAATGAGTTACCAGAAGATTTAATATATTTAACCAAATCAGGAGACAATGAAATCAAAACAGTTATCAGTAATTCTTTTAAACATCAATTTATTTATGAAAACTATTCTTTTAATGGTTCAAAAGATGAAACCTTCAATCAACTATCCAATCTCATAATAACACTATATCAAATGGCTTTGGCTCATTTACCATTAAGGAATACAAATTTTTTGGGTGGTTGTCAGGCTAAGATCAAGTACAAGTACGTGAAATAGCTTAAAAAGTCTTTGTCTAGAAGATTTAAATGGTCCTATATGAATACTGTAATATAAATCCAGCAAATAATAAAATATAATTCAGAATAAAGGTCTCAGTAAATTAATTCTCACTAATTCTATATGTGGCTTACAATCTTTTTAGTTGGTAGAAAAATAGATTATAATAATTCAGATACTACTCAAAAGTCTTATAAAAGTACTAGTTGAAGTGTATTGTAATTCATTTGGTTATATTGTGTAAATTGTAATGATAAAGAATGTAGAAACAAGACCCAAAAACCTCCTCCTTTTATACACACTGAGTTCCCCAATAAATCCCTTGATATACCATCCAATACACAGTAAAAGACGCCCCAAATCCACTAATAGACCTTCCCATCAACATCCCTAGTGATCCATGACATAATTAGACAAGTAACAACCGCCAAAATCCTGTAATAATAAGGGAAATCCATCAAAATTAAAGGAAAAGACAAAAAGAGAGTATATGCGTAAAAAATAATAATATAAAAGACTAAAAGGAGACTTTTAAGGTTAATAATAGCTTAAGAATAAGGGGGATTTACTGTAGAAATGGAGGGGCTAATCCTGACATTATACTCCATGAAATTCCCATCCAAAAATAACCAAAATTGACTGAGAAACCACCAAAAAACTTAAAACAGAGCGTGAGATGTGGGGTAACTACATGCAGTCCTTGGAAGGTGCTTGCACGGGTAAATCCTTGACTAAAATTAGGCGAATTTAAGCGTGGTGATGAAATAAAGTGCCAAGAGTGAGGTTATTAATGAAATTAGTGCATATAAACAAGGTCAATGCACTATTAATTAAGCTAGGACACTAAATAAGCGCCTGTCGCCTATTTTAGTGTATTTCCCCACAGTGGGCGTAGAATGTGGGGTAATTATAGTGTGAAAAAGCTAACTTTGCTAAAAATGAAGCTATTCACACGGGAAAAAAGCAGGCAGTATGCGGCCAGTACACAGAAGCCATTTCTGGCATAAAAAACACCAAATTTGAAAAGTGTTATTTTTATGCATTTAAATAGCCAAATCAATAGTCCTAAATGAGCTCAATTGATCTGTCAAAGCGCATTTTTGATATTCTCAATTTTATAGCGCATATAGTCAACTTTTAAGTGAAATAAAGCGCATTTCTTGTTTTTTGCTTAAAACAATGAATATAACAGCTTTAAGTGTACTTAAAAATTATGTAGCCTTATACTTAAGGTTCCTAAGATTACCTTAACATATTCCAACTTAATATTAAGTACATAAGACCTATAAAAGGTGGATATATGCGTGTATATAAGGTGCTATAATGGCATTTTTTGTGTATTATCATAATTTTACTTATGTATACTGTTTGTGTACTCTCATTTATTGTTCCCATGTATATTTCATGTGTTTAACATAGCTTATAAGCACTTTTTACTCAGTCCTGGGGATATACAGGCTGACACTCACCCACCCAAAAAAAACAATAAAAAAAATGAAAAGTTATACATTTTATTTATTTATTTGTAATTTTCAGGTATTCAGAATAATTCTGTAGCATTAAAGATTAAACTTTAAAGAAATAAAACATAATAAAATATTATGAGTACTGGTTTTTTAACCCCTCAGCTGGTTGAATAGAAATTTATTTCTGTTTAAATTTTTTAAGAAGGGTGGATAAATTAGAAATTTCTTTTTCAGGTATCCATTTATCAAATTCATTTGATTTCCCTTTAAATATCAGTAAATACTCAGTTCCATTTTCTTTAGTAAGGTTTCTTTTCTTGAGTATTTTTTCAATCTCTTCTTTTTCCACAATTTCTTCAGGTTGCTTTTTAGGCCTTCCCCTTCTTTTTGGAAATAAGTCAGGATCATTTGCATGGTAAGGTTTCAATAATGAGATAGGGAAAACTGGATGTTTCCTATCGTATGGAGCATATAATATGACTTCCACTGCATTATTACCAAAAATTTTATTTACTACAAAAGGTCCTACAAAGGAATCCTTTAATTTAACATTACCTTGTAAGTTAAAATGTAGTGTTGATATGAGGACTTCATCTCCCTTTTTAAATTCAAATTCTTTATGAGATTTGTCCCATCTTTTCTTTTCATATTCAAATGCTTTTTTTATGCATTCTTCTGCGTGCTTTATACACATTTGTTGCATATGAATAAAGGATTTAGTACCAGGGTGTATATCTAACCTTGGTAATTTATTTAAATGATTTACTGGGGTATTTGGTACATATCCCAGCCAGAGTTCAAATGGTTTCTTCTCTGTCACAGAATGAGTTGTGCTTTTATAAGAAAATTCAAGGCCAGGAATTAATGTTACCCAGTCATGTGTGAATTTCTCATTGTCTTTGTATTCTAATCCAAAGGCACAATATCTTCTGATCATGTCTTCTAGAGTTTGTATCATTCTCTCAGCCAGCCCATCAGTTTGTGGATGGTGTGCTGTAGACAATTTCAATTGACAACCTGATACTTCCATCAAAGATGTCCAGAACTCTGAAGTAAATTTAGGATCTCTGTCAGAAATTATGGCTTTGTGGAACCCAGCAGTATTCATCATCTGTATCCACCATAATAATGCCAAGTCTTTTGCAGATGCCTCTTTATGGGTAGGGATAAACTTACACATTTTTGTTAATCTATCCACAATTACCCCGCAAGAATTGAAAATTTCTTTTCCTGCTAATGGCAAGCCAGTTACAAAATCCATGTTTATAATTTCCCATGGAGATTTTGGCTGCTCTATTTGTTGTAACAGCCCAGCTCTCTTACCAGTTAATCTTTTAGATTTTTGACAAGAGTCACATGTTTCAATGTATTTTTGTACATCTTTTTTCATGTTTATCCACCAGGCTGTATTTTTAACTCTGTTTAATGTTTTGTTAAAATCAAAATGACCAGCTAAGATGTCATCATGAAAAGTACTCAACATTAACTCTTTCATAGAAGGTGGTATTACTATAACATTACTTAACTTTTTTCTGTAATATATATATCCATCTTCAATTGATAATTTACCTTTTTCCAATGCATTTTTATACTTTGGAGGCAAGGTTTTAATTAATGCACCCATGGAGGCATTTTTTGGATCATTAAGAATGGTAGATAGTTTAGACAAATCTTTATCAGATGAATAATTTTCTAATATAGTTTGCATAAATTCTTCTTCTAAATCGACTATATAAATCCTAAATATATGTATAACCTCATATTCAGGTACATAAGCTGGGTTGTCAGCATCATTTGGCAAAGGACTTCTAGATAATAAATCCACATTAGAATGCAATGTTCCTGCTCTGTGAGTGATTGTCATTCTTCCTCTGTACTCTTGTACAGCTAGTTGCCATCTAAACATGTGCCTATTAGGTGTTTTCATGTTTAGTAATGATTTTACTGCACTGCAATCTGTTATAAGTTCAAACTTCTGGTCTTCCAGATAGTAATGAAGCTTTTCCAAAGCCCACACCATGGCTAAACATTCTAACTGTGTGGCACCATACCTTAATTCAGTCTTTCTTAAGGTTCTGGATATATAACAGATAACTACTTCAGATAATTTTCCATTTATTATCTGTTTTTTCTGTAAAGCAGCACCTAAACCTATGAAGCTTGCATCAGTGTACAAGATAAAAGGTAAGGTGAAATCAGGCAGTCCCAAAATTGGAGCTGTCATTAAACATTCCTTTAATTTATTAAAGGCGTGTTGTCTTTCATTATTCCAAATGAAAGCCTCATTTTTCCTGATTAATGTTGTCAAAGGAGCTGCAATAGATTGGTAATTTTTTATATATTATCTATAATATCCACACATACCTAAAAAACTTTGAATTTCTTTTACATTCTTAGGTATACCAATGTTTTTTATTGCTGCCACCTTATTCTGGTCAACACAAATTTGTAATCCAGATACAACATGTCCAAGTACTTTCAAAGATTGGAATTCAAATTTACATTTCTTTAATGCAATTGTCATATTAATTTCATCCATTCTTTGAAAGACTCTTTTCAGGTGATTTAAATTTTCATCATATGTTTTCGAAAAAACTATGATGTCATCAATATAGACCAATAGCCATCCTTCAACCATTTCCTGATGAAAAACACTATCCTTTAATTTTTGGAAGACTGAAGGCGCATTCTTTGGGCCAAATGGCATTCTCACATACTTATATATACCCATATGTGTGGTTATTAATAAGTAATTTTGAGAATTTCTTTCCACAAGAATCTGGTGGTGACCTTTGTTTCCATCCAGACAAGAAATATATTTTGCTCCTTGTAAATTAGCATGGATAGAAGCTATCCTTGGTAGAGGGTAAATATCATCTACTGTGTATGTATTCAGAGCTCTATAATCACCTCATAATCTTGCCTTATCTTTTTCATAAGAGATCAATACTGGTGAAATGACACAATATTTAGGTGTTGTGTCCACTTTTTCAACAATACCCATTTCCAACAACATTTTTATATTGTCTTCAATATCTTTCCTTTTTGCAGGAGATGCTGGGTAAGGTTTCTTTTTTAGGCTGCCAGGAATATTATCCAAATCACAGCTCAGAGAGATTTTCATCTCATGGTCTTTGACCAATCCTAGTTCATTTGAACCATGAGCAAATGCCATAGGATATGATTTAATCAATCTCAAAATATTTTCTTCTTCAATTTTTGAGAGTTGAGGACTGAAAGAGGCCTTTTGGATTTCATTTTCCAATTCAACCACTTCATTGGTGGTTCTTCCACCTTGCAGTTGTTCTTCTCTAGGAGAAATGGCATACACTGAATTTTAAGAACATATCTTGAATTTTCTCTTTCCATTCACTCCTATGGTAAAACAACTGTTTGCAGGATCTAGTTTAATTCCAAATTTTTTCAATAAATCATTGCCAATAATAAACCAATCACTACAATTATTATTATCCATTACTACAAATTCACAAACTGCTCTTACATATCCATTATTATATTTAAAGAATACAGCAGTTTGGTATTTGCCAATTGGATTTAATATTGAACCAAAACCCCTCCAGTTCTTTGTCTGAACAGGTTCTAGTTTTTCCTTATACTTACTGTCAAGTTTCATTAATTTATTAATAGAAACTACACTACCTGCAGCCCCAGTGTCAATAATGGCATTCATTTCTCTTCCACATATAATAACAGGTGCTCTGATAGGTGTTATTTTGTAAGTATCATGAGATACATCTTTAATTATTTAAGCTTCTTCAATGGAAGTTAAAGATGTATCTGTATGAGGTATAGCATCATTCAGGAACATAATATCCTGTTCTAATACAAATATCTCATGTTCATCATCACTGTAAGATATGTTACTTTTACAATCCTCACTGGAAACCACGTTCTCATCTTCATGATTACTTGGTTCAGAATTCTGGGAGGTTTCAATAACATTTATTCTCTTCTTACACGTGTGACCCTTAACCCAAGGTTCATTACATTTATAACAAGTGTTATTCTCTTGTCTTTTAGGGACAAGGGGAGCTGAAGGTTTTTTCTTCTCCACTGGTAATTTACTTGTAGTAGGTTTCACCACGTCAACACTTTGTCTGTAATTAATATACTTGGTTTCATATTTGTGGTTTAATAATATTTCATTACATATATTAATGAACCCAGAAGTATCTCTGATGGTTTCAGTTCTAGCTACAATAACTTCTCTAACTGATATAGGTAACTTGTATATTATCTTTTCTTTCCACTCTTCATAATCCATTTTTGGATCCATGGCTTTCATGATTTTTATTAAATTCATTAAAAATACCATAGGTTTATCTCCAGCATTTGGATTATATCTGGCTTTTTCATACAATCTTTGTTGAGTGATTCAAAATTTTGGGCCACCAAATTGCCTTTCAATTAGTGCCTTCCATTCATTCCAGGAGTAATTAATTCCCTCACTCAATACAGATTCAAACCATAATAAGGCCACATCTGTAAATAAAGATATTAACTTTGAAGTAATTTCTTCATCAGGCAATTTGTATGAAAATTTTAAGTTATCAATTCTTTGTATGAATTGCTGCCAATCAGATTTTGAATCTCCATCAAAAGATGGGTACTGATCTAACTTAGTCCAGTTCTTTTGGCTAGTTTTTGCTTCCCTAACCTGAGGAATATTGAGTAATTCACTTACTTTAGAAAGATGATCATGTATTTCATCTTTTACTGACTTATTATTCTCAGAGCCCATGATACTATGTTCATGTTCCATCATTGGTGTTTCATTTGCATATTTCATAAAAACAGGTACTCTTGCTACATAAGAAGTGTTATCTTTTATTCTTTCAGTATTTTTCAACATGTTTGCTGCTTCTATTTCCACTCTTTGTAACCTATCCTGTATTACTGGTACATGAGTTAGAGTGTCATTTACATTTGAAAAAGATAATTTAACACGTCCCTCAATGGTGGCCATAATATTCTGAGAGTGTTCTAATTTATTTTCTAAATTTCTAATCTCAGATTTTAAGCCCTTATTCTCATTGATTAATTCATTATTTGAATTTTCAATAATTTTTAATCTATTGGCTGTTGCACTCAATGATTGTGTTAGCTGTAATAATACCTTTTCTGTATTATTGTTTGACTCTTTTGAGAACTCTTTCAATTTTTAAATTCTCAATAATAATTTACTTATTATCTTTGATTCCATTGTATTTTCTTTTAAAAAATATTCTATTTTTTCTGTGTCCAACTCAGAAGACTCATCATTTGATATCATTTTAATATTAATAGCATTATCCTGGTGATCAATAAAACTATCTACATTGTCTTTGTGCAAAGACAAGTTTAACATATTTTTTTCAAATGAATAATCTTTTAAATCATTATCAATTATATCCAATATTTCCTTATCAATCTCATTACCTATAAGTAATTCATTGTTAGGTTGATGCAATTGATCATAAGAAGTTGGATGACTCACCAAGGTCTTAACCCATTCCCCCTGCCTCTCCTTGGCTTCCCCCTGTAAGGGTGACTTCTGGATCCTTGTTGAGGAAGATTGTTGTAATTTTGGGCGTACCAATCTCATTTCCATTTGCTTACTGTAATTTTTTGGTCCTCCTCTTGGGCTGGAGGTGTTGCTATGGAATTTTTTGGTGCCACTGTTGGTGGTTGAGTCTTTATGTCAACTAGAGCTTGGTTGACTTCTATGAAACCTTGAGCTGCTCTCTTTTCCAGATTGTTGATCTGGTCCACTATGTTGTTGACTCTTATTGTCAAGGTGTTCAGTAGGGTGGATAGGGAGTGAACTTGTTCTTGTAATGTATTTTTTGACTTCTTTATTGAAACCTGCTTTAAAAGCTTTTCTCTTTCCTCCAGAGACATTGGTGGAGTGTTGTTTATTATGGGAGAGTCCTGGCCCTCCATTTGAATGTCCTGTAACAGGTCTTTCAGCTCTAGGTCTTAAGTTATAAGGTTTTGCCTTATTACTTACAATATCATTGTTGTCACACATTTTCATGTGGAATTTAAAGAATAGAAAGTTTAGATATGAAAACTTCAAAAAGGAGTTTTATCAGTATTTATCAATACCACTGAAGACAATTTTATTTCTTACTTATTGGTATGAAGTGAATCTTTAAGTGCCAAAAGTCAAATATGCTTTTTATGTGGTCACTTGATTTAACTGGTCTACAATATGTAGCCGTGTTTTTATATTTAAAAGAAAACAACTGTCAGTAAGATTTTCTCTAAATATTTAATGAATATTACAAACCAATAAAAAGGAAAGATTAAGAGTCCTCTTAAAAGAAAACAATTAATCAGTTTAATTGGTTTATTATCTGCAAAGATCACATATTTAATTGGTCTATTGACAGACTCCCAATAATAACAATTTTATGTTAAATTAGTGGTAAAATTGTTGATTCAATATCACAATTTTATTATATAACAGGGCTTCTTTTTCTGAAATCACTATATAAGTGACCCCAACCTGTTGTAATTATCCAAATATTTCTATAGGGATATTATTTACGTGCACCTTATTTTGAAATTTTCACTTACTGGATTATAGCAGAATTCTTGAGGAAAGGTCCCCAATTGTCAGGCTAAGATCAAGTACAAGGATGTGAAATAGCTTGAAAAGTCTTTGTCTAGAAGATTTAAATGGTCCTATATGAATACTGTAATATAAATCCAGCAAATAATAAAATATAATTCAGAATAAAGGTCTCAGTAAATTAATTCTCACTAATTCTATATGTGGCTTATAATCTTTTTAGTTGGTAGAAAAACAGATTATAATAATTCAGATACTACTCAAAAGTCTTATAAAAGTACTAGTTGAAGTGTATTGTAATTGATTTGGTTATATTTTGTAAATTGTAATGATAAAGAATGTAGAAACAAGACCCAAAAACCTCCTCCTTTTATACACACTGAGTTCCCCAATAAATCACTTGATATACCATCCAATACACAGTAAAAGACACCTCAAATCCACTAATAGACCTGCCCATCAACATCCCTAGTGATCCATGACATAATTAGACAAGTAACAACCGCCAAAATCCTGTAATAATAAGGGAAATCCATCAAAATTAAAGGAAAAGACAAAAAGAGAGTATATGTGTCAGCCAGGATATTCCAGGAGTCCAGTAAATGATATATAAATTATAAAACCTTAAAGAGTGGGTAAGACTTGTATTTAATGAATATAACTTAATATTTTATTGCATAATGAAATTATATAAGAATTTTATTATATACAAGTGTTACATTAAATTTATTGGTTATATATATTTTTATATACAATTAATTTGAGCATAATATAATATATTCTACAAATAATGGCGCATTTTTATGTATTTAATAATTATAAATTTATATTTAATTAATTGAAAAACATATATTATAATTATAAGTGTAAAATTGATTTATAATATATTTAAATTAATTACTTAAATTTATATATTAAATAATACCTCTCATATGATACTAAACAATACTTAATGACGCTTCTTTTGACCCTTAATTGTGTTAGAAAAAAACAAATAAATTAATTTGGACTAAATTGAGATTAATTGCTTGTTTTGTTGCATCAAAGTATTTTTTGTTTCACTTAAAATATCCTTTAATCAGACAGTACCATCTGTTTGGAGTTATTTTTCTCATAGTTCCTATGTTCCAATCTTGTTTAGTTATTCACTATTTTCACTTACTGATTTGGGAATTAATGGCGGGAAAATTGGATTCTTAATTGGGGTTTTAATTAATTGTTTCATGTTTTTCTCTATATTGTTATGTTTCATTTACTCTTTGATACATTTGTTTTATTCTATTCTAATCATTGTATTTACAAATATAGTAGCGCTTCAGAGGACCCATTGCCTATAAAAGGGCCTTGGATAATCCCCTGTAGCCTCATCACTTATTATACACTCAACAAATTAAATACTATTTTACTACGTTTATATTTTTTATTAGTAATACAATTCTAATTAAAATTCTATATAACGATTTAAAGGTTGCTTTAAGTCTGATAGTAATTAAAAGTGTTTGCCGCGCAGAACCCTTACATTAAATAATATTATTATTAATAAATCCTAAGTTTTTGTCATCTCTCAAGTTACTCGCCGTTGTTTTCCTTTTAAATAAATTAAATATTCTATTATAGTTTATTTCTTTTAATTTTCCCTTGTCCTCCTCCTTTTCTCCTCCTTTTCTCCTCTTTTCCTTACCTTCTTCTAGACGACTGACCGACAATATGCGTAAAAAATAATAATATAAAAGACTAAAAGGAGACTTTTAAGGTTAATAATAGCTTAAGAATAAGGGGGATTTACTGTAGAAATGGAGGGGCTAATCCTGACATTATACTCCATGAAATTCCCATCCAAAAATAACCAAAATTGACTGAGAAACCACCAAAAAACTTAAAACAGAGCGTGAGATGTGGGGTAACTACATGCAGTCCTTGGAAGGTGCTTGCACGGGTAAATCCTTGACTGAAATTAGGCGAATTTAAGCGTGGTGATGAAATAAAGTGCCAAGAGTGAGGTTATTAATGAAATTAGTGCATATAAACAAGGTCAATGCACTATTAATTAAGCTAGGACACTAAATAAGCACCTGTCGCCTATTTTAGTGTATTTCCCCACAGTGGGCGTAGAATGTGGGGTAATTATAGTTTGAAAAAGCTAAATTTGCTAAAAATGAAGCTATTCACACGGGAAAAAAGCAGGCAGTATGTGGCCAGTACACAGAAGCCATTTCTGGCATAAAAAACACCAAATTTGAAAAGTGTTATTTTTATGCATTTAAATAGCCAAATCAATAGTTCTAAATGAGCTCAATTGATCTGTTAAAGCGCATTTTTGATATTCTCAATTTTATAGCGCATATAGTCAACTTTTAAGTGAAATAAAGCGCATTTCTTGTTTTTTGCTTAAAACAATGAATATAACAGCCTTAAGTGTACTTAAAAATTATGTAGCCTTATACCTAAGGTTCTTAAGATTACCTTAACATATTCCAACTTAATATTAAGTACATAAGACCTATAAAAGGTGGATATATGCGTGTATATAAGGTGTTATAATGGCATTTTTTGTGTATTATCATGATTTTACTTATGTATACTGTTTGTGTACTCTCATTTATTGTTCCCATGTATAGTTCATGTGTTTAACATAAATTATAAGCACTTTTTACTCAGTCCTGGGGATATACAGGCTGACAGTGGTATTATGATTGGATTTGGTTGGAGACAAGGATTTGTTAAAAGCTATTCTCTTGGTATTTCTGATAATATATTTTTCTTTCTTAAAATCATGTCACTAATTTTATTTCCATAGGCATCTATTCTTTACTTAAAAATTTATCTAAAGCTGAAAAAGATGACAATTTTTGCTTATGGGACACCTTACCTTCTTTCAATACTTTTATTGCTCTTCCCCTCAAAAAACTCTATAATAAAGCTTTTGAAAAGAATCATCAACTTGCTACCAGATTTGGATTACCAAATTGGTGTTACTCAGAATGGGTAGAAATTAGCGACCAATATCTTTTATTTTCAAATGTTATTATTACTCATTCAGGATTCCACAATAAGATTCATATTGATAGGAATGATGCCAATTATCTTACTTTTGGAATTTTCTCATATATTAATCGGATAACTGGACAACCTATTCCTTTCCCAGCTAAAAAAAAGGTCATGGGTTATACTTTCCAGATCACAACTTTATAGTTGATTTTGAATTGGGAACTGGAATCATAAAAAATATTTTGAACTCTTCTAAGGATAATCACCAAACAACAAAAGCTCCCCCTGGTTTGGAATCTTATCATGACTTTACTCATTTTGCCTTCTCCTTCAAAATTAGTCAAAAACTAATCCAACAAATCTATAAGGTAATAAAAGAAGGTAAAAGATATAAATTTAATAAAAATTCATGTAGATCAAAAAAGTATGGGGATGAGTAGAGTCATCAAATATTTTTTATTTTTCATAAATTTTTTATAAATAACTCTTCTATTTCAAATTTCTAAAATAAATTAATGGGCCAATGAGGCTGTGTTGTATAAATGGGAATCATGACAACATTTATTTGTTTCATGAGGTTCCTCAGCCTACATTTGTGGAAAGTCCCAAACATTTGTTTCTAGATGTATCCACATTTTGGCTAGTGGAATTTTCATTACTTTAAAACTAGGTATATTGATATATATTATTTGTTTATATATTAATTTATGTAATTATATTAAATTTTGGTGATTTTCACCTCTTACTTCAATAAAATTCAGGGGAGGGTATTTCCAAATTTTCAAATCTGACATGTGAAATTGATGACTTAGAAAAATTTTGGTGATACCCACCCCTTGCTTCAAAAAAATTCAGGGGAGTGTATTTACAATTTTTTAAAACTGATATAGAGTTTTGTTGACTTAGCTGTATTTAGAAAATAAAATTTAATGATTTGAATGTAAAGAAGAGAAAATGTATGAGTTTTTCAAATTTTTGCAAAAAAAAATCATCTAGAATCAAGATCTTTAAAAAGTCAGCACATATGAAATTATCACCAAAAGAATATAAAACAAAATTTATTTAACCAAAAAAACAAATAATCTAAAATGTTGCAATAAAATGTTTCACATCTTAGTGAGGAGTGTGTGCCAAGGATTGATTATTAGCTTTAATGCATTCTATCAAGAAAAATTTGTAAACAAAATAAAAAATACTAGTTATCAAACGTTTTCATTAAGCGTTCAATTTCCTCAATAGATTTATTAGCTTTAACACATTCTCTCAAGAAATATTACTTTTTTGAACCATCTTCAATTTGATACTTGAGTTTCATTTGATCCAATAGGAAATTTTACTCTCTAGCTGTCTCCCCTTTCTTTTTCTCGAATTTCTACACCTCCAAGTCATGTTCCCTCTCATTCCTCTTTAAAGAAAGCTCAAATTTCTTCTCCAAGTCTTGTACCCTCCCATCCCTCTGTAAAGAAAGCTTGAATTTCTTCACCTCCAAGTCTTGTGCCCTATCATCCCTTTGTAAAGAGAGCTCATATTGTTTCTTTTGAAAGTTGAGAGTATCTCTTGCAACTTCAACTTTACCTAGAGTGAAAATAAATATTAACTAAAGAAAAGAAAAGCTCACTTAATTATTAAGAGGTATGCTATCACTTACCAGATTCACGTTTCTCCAGAAAATCATCAATGGAAGAAAAAGGGGTTTGGTAAAAACTATCTCTGTCAACACACAATATGGGGGGGGACTTGCTAGCGAGTCCACAACCTTGGACCCAAACTCACCACAGATTGAACACACATTGAGCTATTGATAAAGGAACCATAAAATTAGGGATGAACACCACTCAGCAGAACAGTTTTAGGTGGTTGTTCAAGTAGAGTTCAGTATGGGTTCAGTATGAGTTCAGGTTGAGGACTTGCTAAAACGTACACCCCCTATATTTCCTAGTGTGTTTTGCTTTCTATGACTGTTGAAATTCAAAGTAGTTGATAGTCTTTGCTTTTTTTGGAGGTAACATTTTCCTCTTCATCATTGATGCTAGATTCAGACTCACTTGCTTGCGGTTCTTGGGTTTGTTCATTAGCCTTTTTCAAAATAAAAAAAATAAAACAACTAGACAAGAAATAAAAACTTACTGGAGTGGGATCAAATTGATTTATATCACCATAAGGATCTATTGGAAAGCTATCTAGATTTGTTGAATTTAGAACAGGGGAGGATTGATTGGAGGAAGAGGATGGGAAAAGATTTGTTTTAACATCATGTTTGGAGATAGAATCTTCACCATCCAACATTTTTTCAGGATTAACATCAGCTCTCTCTCCAAAAATAGAATTCATCTCTTTAAAGTATGGACATAAAGATTCAAGTTTATCATCTATGGATTTTATGCCCTTACTGATATTGATGTCAGTAATACCAAAAACAGTAGAAAATGAAAGTGTCTTTGCCTTCTTGTATTTGCCTCAGTAATGCTTGAAATGTCCAGACATCTGTTTAAGCAAAAGATCAATCCTTCCCTTTGTTTTATTTTGTAATTCATTGGCCATTAGAAGATAGCCATTGACTTTTGATGCAGGTAGCCATCCTACTTTATTTGCATTCTCAGTACCAAAACAAGAGCCATAATTAGTTTTTATTTTTAGCCAGTTGATAAGTATGAGATGATCATCTTTTTTTAGTTGAAAAGTCTTTGATTTCTCAGCTGAGTGGGGGAAAGAGGGAGTAATGGGATTTAATGAACAACTGAGGGAAGCCTGCCTTTGAGAAGATCTATGACAACAAGGCATGTTGAGATATTTGAAGATGAAAAGGAGAAGAAAAAAACAGATGATATGAGGAGTGGTTTTGAACAGAGTTTCCATAAGTATACAAGATAAAAGCTAGGTTAAAATCTGGCAGTCCCAATATTGGAGCTGATATTAAAAACTCCTTCAATTTATCAAAGGTGTTTTTTCTTTCATAATTCCAAATGAAAGCCTCATTTTTCCTGATTAATGTTGTTAAAGTGGCTGCAATGGATTGGTAGTTTTTTATATATTGTCTATAATATCCACACATACCCAAAAAACTTTGAACATCTTTCACATTCTTAGGTATAACAATGTTTTTAATTGCTGCCACTTTTTTCTGGTCAACACAAATATTTAATCCAGATACAACATGTCCAAGAACTTTCAAGTATTTAAATCCAAACTTAAATCTCTTTAATACAATTGTCATATTAATTTCATTCATCTTTTGAAATACTCTTTTCAGGTGATTTAAATGTTCATCATAGGTTTTTGAAAACACTATGATGTCATCAATATAAACCAAAAGCCATCCTTACACCATTTCATGATGAAAAATACTATCCATCAATTTTTGGAAGACTGAATGCACATTCTTTGGGCCAAAAGGCATTCTCACATATTTATATATTCCCATGTATGTAGTTTTTAGTAAGTAATTCCAAAAATTCTTCTCCACAGGAATCTGGTGGTAACCTTTGTTTCCATCCAGACAGGAAATATATTTTTCTCCTTTTAAGGTAGCATGGATAGAAGCTATCCTTGGTAGAGGGTAAATATCATCTACAGTGAATATATTCAGAGCTCTATAATCACCGCATAATCTTGCCCTATCTTTTTCATAAGAGATTAAGACTGGTGAAATAACACAATACTTAGGTGTTGTGTCCACTTTTTCAACAATACCCATTTCTAACAACATTTTAATTTTGTCTTCAATGTCTTTCCTTTTTGCAGGAGAAGCTGGGTAAGGTTTCTTTTTCAAGCTGCCAGGAATATTATCCAAATTACAACTTAAAGAGATTTTCATCTCATGGTATTTGACCTATCCTAGCTCATTTGAACCATGAGCAAATGCTATAGGATAAGATTTTATCAATCTCAAAATATTTTTTTCTTCAATTTTTGATAGTTGAGGACTGAAAGAGGCTTTTTGGATTTCATTTTCCAATTCTACCACTTCAGAGGTGGTTCTTCCACCTTGCAGTTTTTCTTCTTTAGGAGCAAAGGAATAAACTGAATTTTCAGAACAAATCTTGAATTTTCATTTCCCATTTACGCCTATGTGAAGCAACTATTTGAAGGATCTAGTTTAATGCCAAATTTGGTCAATAAGTCATTGCAAATAATAAACCAATCACTACAATTATTATTATCCATTACCACAAATTCACACACTGCTCTTATATATCCATTATGATATTTAAAGAATACAGCAGTTTTGTATTTGCCAATTGGATTTAATACTGAACCAAAACACCACCTGTTCTTTGTCTGTACAGGTTCTAGTTTTTCTTTATACTTACTATCAAGTTCATTAATGTGTTAATAGAAACTACACTACCTGCAGCCCCAGTGTCAAGAATGGCATTCATTTCTTTTCCACATATAATAACAGGCGCTCTGATAGGTGTTATTTTGTAAGTATCATGAGATACATCTTTAATAATTCTAGCTTCTTCAATTGAAGTTAAAGATGTATCTGTCTGAGGTATAGCATCATTAAGGAACATAATATCCTGTTCTAACACATATATCTCATTTTCATCATCATTGTAAGAAATGTTACTTTTACAATCCTCACTGGATTCCACGTTCTCATCTTCATGATTACTTGGTTCAAAATCTTGTGAGTTTTCAATAACATTTATTCTTTTCTTACAAGTGTGACCTTTAGCCCAAGGTTCATTACATTTGTAACAAGTGTTATTTTCTTGTCTTTTAGGGACAAGGGGAGCTGATGGTTTTTTCTTCTCCACTGGTAACTTATTTGTAGTAGTTTTTACTACCTCAACACTTTGTTTGTAACTATTATACCTGGTTTCATATTTTTGGTTCAATAGTATTTCATTGCATATATTAATAAACCCAGAAGTATCTCTGATGGTTTCAGTTCTAGCTACAATAATGTCTCTGACTGAAATATGAAATTTATATATTATTTTTTCTTTCCACTCATCATAATCCATTTTTGGGTCCATGGATTTCATGAATTTGATTAAATTCATTAAAAATACCATGGGTTTATCTCCAGCATTTGGATTATATCTTGCTTTCTCATACAATCTTTGTTGAGTGATTCTCAATTTTGGGCCACCAAATTGCCTTTCAATTATTGCCTTCCATTCATTCCAGGAGTAGTTAATTCCCTCACTCAATACAGATTCAAACCATAATAGGGCCACATCTTTAAATAAAGATATAAATTTTGATGTAATTGCTTCATCAGGTAATTTGTATGAAAATTTTAAGTTATCAATTCTCTGAATTAATTGTTTCCAATCAGACTTTGAATCCCCGTCAAAAGAAGGGTACTGATCTAACTCAGGCCAGTTCTTTTGGTTAGTTTTTGCTTCCCTAACCTGAGGAATATTGAGTAACTCACTTACTTTAGAAAGATGATCATTTATTTCATCCTTTACTTATTTTATATTCTCAGAGCCCATGACACTATGCTCATGTTCAATCATTTGTTTATCATCTAAGTGTTTCATGATAACCAGTACTCTTTCCACATAAGAGGTATTATCTTTTACTTTATCAGTATTTTTCAAAATGTTGGCTATTTCAATTTCAAATCTTTGTAACCTATCTTTTATTACAGTTACATGAGTTAAGGTATCATTAACATCTGAAAAAGACAATTTTACAAGTCCCTCTATGGTAGCCATAATATTCTGAGAATGTTCCAATTTATTTTCTAAATTTTTAATCTCAGAGATTAATCTTTTATTTTTATTGGTTAATTCATTATTTGAATTTTCAATAATTTTTAACCTATTGGCTGTTTCACTCAATGATTGTATGAGGTTTAATAATAAACTTTCTGTATTATTATTTGACTCTCTAGAGAATTCTTTGAATTTTTTAATTCTTAATAATAATTTTCTAATTATTTTTGATTCCATTGGATTTTCTTTTAGAAAATATTCAATTATTTCTGTGTCCAATTCAGAAGACTCATAATCAGGCTCAAAATTTGTTTCATTTGGTTCCATTTTTATATTAATAGCATTATCCCAGTGGCCAATAAAACTATGTACATTGTCATCATTTAAAGACAAGTTTAAAATGTTATTTTAAAATGAATAATTTTTTAAATCCTTATCAATTATATCCAGTAATTCCCTATCAATCTCATTACCTATAAGTAATTCATTGTTAGGATTATATAATTGATCCTGAGAAGATGGATGACTTACCAAGGTCTTATTCCATTTCCCCTGACTCTCCTTGGCTTTCCCCTGTAAGGGTGACTTCTGGATCCCTGCTTTTGAGTGTTGTTTTATTTTTGGGCATACCAGTCCCATTTCCATTTTCTCATTGTAGTTTTCTGGTTTTCCTCTTGGGCTGGAGGCGTTGCTGTGGAATTGTTGGGTGGCACTGTTAGTGGTTGAGCCTTTATTTCTACTAGAGCTTGATTGACTTCTATGAAACCTTGAGCTGCTCTTTTCTCCAGATTTTTTATCTGGTCCCTTATGTTGTTTACCCTTACAGTTAAGGTGTTCAGTAGAGTTGATAGGGAGTGAATTTGTTCTTGTAAGGTATTTCTTGTTTTCTTTATTGATACCTATATCAAAAGCTTTTCCCTTTCCTCCAGAGACATTTGTGGAGTGTTGCTGTTTGTGGGAGAGTCCGGGCCCTCCATTTGAATGTCCTGTAACAGTTTTCTCAGCTCTAGGTCTTAAGCCATAAGGTTTTGCCTTATTACTCACAATATCATTGTTGTCACACATTTTTATGTGGAATTTAAATCAAAGAATTGAAATTCGAGATCTTAAAACTTCAAAAGGAGTTTTATCAGTATTTATAAATACCACTGAAGACAATTTTATTGTTACTTGTAGGTATTGGGTGAATTTATAAGTGCCAAAAGTCAAATATGCTTTAAGTGGTCACTTGATTTAACTGGTCTACAATATTTGGCCGTGTTTTTATATTTAAAAAAGAAAATCTATTAGTAAGATTCTTTCTAAATATTAAATGAATTTTACAAACCAATAAAAAGGGATTAAGAGTCCTGTTAAAAGAAAACAATTAATTAGTTTTTAATAACTGTTTTATTATCTGCAAAGATCACAAATTTAATTGGTCTATTGACAGACTCCCACTAATAACAATTTTATGTTAAATTAGTGGTAAAATTGTTGATTCAATATCACAATTTTATTATATAACAGGGCTTATTTTTCTGAAATCACTATATAAGTGACCTCAACCTGTTGTAATTATCCAAATATTTCTATAGGGATTTTATTTACTTGTAGGCTCTTTTTGAATTTTTTTTACTGGAAGATAACCAACTGAATTCTTGAGGAAAGACTCCCAATTGTCAGGCTGAGATCAATTACAAAGACGTGACCTAGCTTTGATGGTCAGTGTCTAGAAGATTTTAATGGTTCTATATGAATACTGTAGTACAAATCCAATAATTATTAAAATATAAGGGTCTCAGTAACTTTAATCTCACTAATTATATATGGCTTACAATCTTATAGTTGGTAGGAAAATAGATTTAATAAATTCAGATACAATTCAAAGACTTTATAAGTATTATTGATATGTATTGTAATTGTATTGTTTATATGTTTAATTGTAATGATAAAGAATGTAGAAAACAAGACCAAAAACCCCCTACTTTTATACACAAAAACCTTACCAATGAACCCCTTGATTTACCAGCTCTATACACAGTTAATGACGCCTCATTCCATCTAATAGACATGTCCAACAACATACAGAGTGACCAACAAAATAATTAGAATGATATCACCCACAAAAATCCTGTAGTAATAGGAGTAATCCATCAAAAATAAAGAATAAGCAAAAAAGAGAGTATATGCCTGTTATAAATTAAAATAAAAGACTAAAAAGGGAAAATTAAGACTATAAATTACACAATAATAAGGGGGATTAACAGTAGAAATTCTGGGGCTAATCCTGACATTATACTATGTGAAATCCCCATTCAAAAATACCCAATATTGACTGAGAAACCACTTAGAAACCCAAAAAAGGGTGTGAGATGTGGGGTAACTACATGCAGTCCTTGGCAGGTGCTTGCATGGGTAAATCCCTGACTAATTTAGGCAAATTTAAGCGTGGTAGTGAAATAAAGTGCCAAGATTGAGGTTATTAATGAAATTAGTGCATATAAAGAGGGTCAATGCATTTGTAATTAAGCTAGGACACTAAATAAGCGCCTGTTGTCTATTTTAGTGTGTTTCCCCACAGTGGGCGTAGAATTTGGGGTAATTATAGTGTGAAAAAGCTAAATTTGCTAAAAATGAAGCTATTCACAAGGGAAAAATGCAGGCAGTATGTTGCCAGTACACAGAAGCCATTTCTGGAATAAAAAAGACCAAATTTGAAAAGTGTTATTTTTATGCATTTGAGTAGCCAAATAAATATTCCTAATTAATACAAACTGATATGTAAAGGTCCATTTTTAATATTATTAAAATTATAGTGCATATAATCAACTTTTAAGTGATTTAAAGCACATTTCTTATTTTTTACATAAAACAATGAAAACAACAGCTTTAATTCTACTTAAAAATTATGTAGGCTTATATTTAAGGCTCTTAAGATTACCCTAACATATTTCAACTTAGTATTAAGTACATAATACTTATAAAAGGTGGATATATACATGTATATAAGGTGTTATAATGGCATATTTCTTATATTATCATAATTTTACTTATGTATACTATTTGTGTACTCTAATTTATTGCTCCCATGTGTAGTCCATGTGTTTAACAAAACTTATAATTTCTTTTTACTCAGTCCTGTAGATATCCAGGCTGACAAAAGATCTGACAAAGACCAATTAAAATTGCGCACTTTGCAGATAAATAAAGCTAGTAGTATAATAACTAATATTTTGATTCTTTTATTACAGATCAATAAAGTTATAATCCTAGTAAGTTAATCAATTATTATTGATAAAATAAAGTCTAAAAAATTGGTTTTATTTGAAAAAATAATTAATATATTAAACCTTTTTGACTTGCTACCCTTTGGTAGATCTGTCCAGGTACAAGTGACCCGCATTATAAAAGCAAGTTTAACTTTTGAGGCACTTTATAATCCTATTGAGTAAGCAATAATGCTTTTAATAGTGATATAATCATTGAGAATTGATAAATATTACAGTCTTTTCTTTTATATATTGTTAAACATGCATAAATAATGAGTGATTTAAACAATGATAAGGTAAGCATAAATTCTAAACCCATAAATCACTATGATCTGAGAACTAGAGCTTATATATTATGCCCCAGGACATAATAATGGTGGACCAAGCCAGCCCAAGCATGCCTACCACCATCTCCACAATAACCCCCCCCCCAATGACTGTGGAAGAAAAAGACAATCTCCTCAGGTCCATATCAATCAAAAAGGGAAAGATCACTGTGCCAGAGCAGTTATGACTCCTACTCCAGAAACAAAAAGAGCTGCAGGAAAAGTATGTCACTATAAAGCATCAGCTCAAAACCCTAGAAAAGAGATCAGCCCAGGGATTTATGGACATCAACCAATCATTGATCACATTAAAAGCTCAACCCACCTCAGTGGTCCCAGCTCCTACAAATCCAGTGCCACCAGCCAACTTAGCCACTCCTCAAGAGGAGCAAATGATACAAGTAAGCAAGTTGAAATGGTATTGGTACTCCCAGAACTACAACAGCGACCACTCATTAGTGCCTCATCAAGGCAGCAGTCACCCTTACAGAGGAAGGGGAAGAAGGGCAAGGGGAGGCAGAGTAAGGCCTTGGTAAGTAATGAATTACCTCACCAACAACCAATTACTAACAACCAATTGTTTATAGATAATAAGTTGGAGGAGGAGGTGACGGATAAGATTACTAATGACTTAAAGGGGTACTCATTTGAAAATAATGATCTAAATCTTTCCTTTAATAATGAAATAAACAGTTTTATTGATAAAGAAAAAATTATTGACATTATAGAAGAAAAGTTTGAGTTTCCTTCTGAGTTAAATTATAAATCCTCTGAGATGAATGATCAGATGATTGGAAAAGTTTTAAAGGAACATCCTATTGAGTCTAAGATTATGAGGAAACTCTTAACTAGAATTGAGAATTTTGAGAAATTCAATTATGAGTCTCACAGTAATATGGATGGTGTTTTATTATCTTATGCTAATGCACTGAACATGACAGTGGCACAATTGAAGAAATCGGAGCAGGACAATATTGATTTGAGAAATGAAAATAAAGTCTTGACATCTGAATTGGAGAATTTAAACAATAAATTGGATAAATTCCAAAGTTCAATGGTTACAATTGAAGCAAGAGTAAAACTTTCATTTGCCAGTGTTTATAATTCACTGAGCCAAATGCCTGTACTAAAGAAAGAGTACAAGCTCTGGAAGTTGAAGTGGCAAATATTTTGAATGACACTAACCTGGAATTCAATAATGATGCAACAGCTTATACTTATAGAACTGAAAATGACATAAAGGAATCTTATAAGAAACCTATCATGGAACAGTTGGATGATAATATTTCTACTAAGGGATCTGTAAGCCATAAATCAGTAAAAGATGAAATCAATGATCATTTATCCAAAGTAAGTGAATTACTTAATATTCCTCAGGTTAAGGAAGCCAGCATAAACCAGAAGAATTGGCCCAAGCTTTACCAATGTCCTTCATTTGATGGTGATGTAAAATCTGACTGGCAGAAATTCATTCAAAGAATTGATAACCTTCAGTTTTCATACAAACTACCTGATGAAGAAATTACATCTAAGTTAATATCCTTATTTGAATATGTAGCTTTGTTATGGCTTGAATCTGTTCTGAGTGATGGTATAAACTATTCCTGGAAAGAATGGAAGACGCTAATTGAGAGACAATTTGGTGGCCCAAAATTCAGGTTAACCCAACAGAGGTTGTATGAAAAGACTAGGTATAATCCAGGGATAGGTGAAAAGCCTATGGTTTTTTTAATTAATTTAATAAAAATCATTAAATCTATGGACCCCAAGATGGATTATGATGAGTGGAAGGAAAAGATAATATACAAATTGCCTATCTCTGTAAGAGATATTATTTTTCCAGAACTGAAACCATAAGGGACACTTCTGAATTTATCAATATATGCAATGAAATATTATTGAACCACAAAATTGAGTCAAGGTATAGCAATTACAAAATGAGTAATGATTTTTTGAAACCTGTACACACTAATTCTAAGGTACCAGTAGAGAGGAAGAAAGCTAATGCTCCTCTTGTACCAAAGAAACATGAAAATACACTTGCTATAAATGTAGTGAACCTTGGGTGAAGGGACATAACTGTAAGAAAAGGATAAATTTTATTGAGCAGCCTACTGAGTCTGATGCTGAACCACAAGAGGAGGAGCTGGAGGATACAAGTGAGGATTCTAAAAGTAACATTTCTTACAGTGATGAAAATGAGGTATATGTAGTAGAACAAGATATTATGCTCTTGGATCAAGCTATGAACTCCATAGACCCATCTTTAACTTCCATAGAGGAAGCTGAAATAATAAAAGATGTGAGTCAACATACTTACAAAGTAACTCCTATAAGAGCACCTGTTATAATATGTGGCAAAGAGTTACATGTTGTATTGGATACAGGGGCTTCTTGGAGTGTAGTATCTGTTAAAACATTACAGAGACTAGATGTTAAGTATTTGGACAAACTGGAGCCAGTACAATCTAAGAATTGGAGAGGTTTTTGTTCTGCCCTATGTCCTATAGGCAAATACACTACACCTGTATTCTTTAGATACAATAAAGGATATGTAAGGGCTGTCTGTGAATTTGTGGTAATGGACAATGATCATTGCAGTTATTGGTTCATTATTGGAAATGAACTATTGACCAAGTTTGTAATCAAACTGGATTCTGCAAATAATTGCTTCACAATTGGAGTAAATGGGAAGAGGAAATTCAAAATATGTTCTGAAAATTTAGTGTATGCCATTTCTCCTAGAGAAGAACAACTGCAAGGTGGAAGAACCACCACTGAAATGGTTGAATTGGACAATGAAATCCAAAAGGCCTCTTTCAGTCCTCAACTCTCAAAAATTGAAGAAGAAAATATTTTGAGATTGATTAAATCATATCCTATGGAATTTGCTCATGGTTCAAATGAACTAGGATTGGTCAAAGACCATGAGATGAAAATCTCTTTAAGCTGTGATTTGGATAATATTCCTGGCAGCTTGAAAAAGAAACCTTACCCAGCATCTCCTGCAAAAAGGAAAGATATTGAAGACAATATAAAAATGTTGTTGGAAATGGGTATTGTTGAAAAACTAGACACAACACCTAAGTATTGTGTCATTTCACCAGTATTGATCTCTTATTAAAAGGATAAGGCAAGATTATGCGGTGATTATAGAGCTCTGAATACATACACTGTAGATTATATTTACCCTCTACCAAGGATAGCTTCTATCCATGCTAATTTACAAGGAGCAAAATATATTTCCTGTCTGGATGGGAACAAGGGTTACAACCAGATTCCTGTGGAAAGGAATTCTCAAAATTACTTATTAATAACCACACATATGGGTATATATAAGTATGTGAGAATGCCATTTGGCCCAAAGAATGCGCCTTCAGTCTTCCAAAAATTAATGGATAGTGTTTTCCATCAGGAAATGGTTGAAGGATGGCTTTTGGTCTATATTGATGACATCATAGTTTTTTCAAAAACATATGAAGAACATTTAAATCACCTGAAAAGAGTCTTTAAAAGGATGGATGAAATTAATATGACAATTGCATTAAAGAAATGTAAGTTTGGATTTCAATCCTTGAAAGTACTTGCACATGTTGTATCTGGATTACATATTTGTGTTGACCAGAATAAGGTGGCAGCAATTAAAAACATTGGTATACCTAAAAATGTAAAAGAGGTTCAAAGTTTTTTGGGTATGTGTGGATATTATAGACAGTATATTAAAAATTACCAATCCATTGCAGCTCCTTTGACAACATTTATAAGAAAAGATGAAGCTTTCATTTGGAATAATGAGAGGCAAAATGCTTATAATAGACTGAAAGAATGTCTAATGAAAGCGCCTATACTGGGTCTACCAGACTTTAGCCTTCCATTTATCTTGTATACAGATGCAAGTTTTACTGGATTGTGTGCTGCTCTACAACAGAAGCAGATAATTGATGATAAATTATCTGAGGTGATAATCTGTTATATATCCAGAACCTTAAGGAAAAGTGAGTTAAGGTATGGTGCAACTCAGTTGGAATGCCTGGCTGTAGTATGGGCCCTGGAGAAGCTACATTATTATCTGGAGGACCATAAATTTTAGCTTATTACAGATTTCAGTGCAGTTAAGTCTCTTCTGAACATGAAAACACCTAATAGGCACATGTTTAGATGGCAACTTGCTGTGCAGGAATATAGAGGAAGAATGATGATCACCCATAGAGCAGGTACATTACTGTCAGCCAGGCTATTCCAGGAGTCCAGTAAATGATATATAAATTATAAAACCTTAAAGAGTGGGTAAGAATTGTATTTAATGAATATAACTTAATATTTTATTGCATAATGAAATTATATATGTATTTTATTATATACAAGTGTTACATTAAATTTATTGGTTATATATATTTTTATATACAGTTAAATTGAGCATAATATAATATATTCTACAAATAATGGCGCATTTTTATGTATTTAATAATTATAAATTTATATTTAATTAATTGAAAAACATATATTATAATTATAAGTGTAAAATTGATTTATAATATATTTAAATTAATTACTTAAATTTATATATTAAATAATACCTCTCATATGATACTAAACAATAATTAATGATGCTTCTTTTGACCCTTAATTGTGTTAGAAAAAACAAATAAATTAATTTGGACTAAATTGAGATTAATTGCATGTTTTGTTGCGTCAAATTATTTTTTGTTTCACTTAAAATGTCCTTTAATCAGACTGTACCATCTGTTTGGAATTATTTTTCTCATAGTTCCTATGTTCCAATCTTGTTTAGTTATTCACTATTTTTCACTTACTGATTTGGGAATTAATGACGGGAAAATTGGATTCTTAATTGGGGTTTTAATTAATTGTTTCATGTTTTTCTCTATATTGTTATGTTTCATTTACTCTTTTGATATATTTGTTTTACTTCATTCTAATCATTGTATTTACAAAGATAGTAGCGCTTCAGAGGACCCATTGCCTATAAAAGGGCCTTGGATAATCCCCTGTAGCCTCATCACTTATTACACACTCAACAAATTAAATAACCAATTTATTATGTTTATATTTTTTTATTAGTAATACAAATCTAATTTAAAATTCTATACAACAAATCAAAGGTTGCTTTAAGTCTGATAGTAATTAAAATTGTTTGCCGCACAGAACCCTTACATTTAATAATATTATTGTTAATAAAATCTAAGTTTTTGTCACCTCTCAAAGTTGCTCACCGTTGTTTCCCTCTCAAATAAATTAAATATATATTCTTTGGTTTATTTCTTTATTTTCCCTTGTCCTCCTCCTTCTCTCCTCCTTTTTCTCCTATTTTTCTTACCTCTTCTAAACGACTGACCGACAACTGGGGACCTTTCCAAAATGACGACGACGATCGAGCCTGGCGACGAACGACAAAACACACGGACCACCTAGCAAAACAAAACTTTTGCCGCAACTGTGTTTCGAACTTGGGTTCGACATCTTAGGTTTATATAATATTAATTTTTATATTATTTTGAAGTGATTTTTTGATCACTATAGTAAGTTCACCTTTGCGCCTCTCACTCATATTACTATATTTTTATTGCAATAACAGTGATTGTGGCTTAATTGCTGATTCACTGAGTGTAAGTGTTCAATTTTTAAAAAAAAAAAATTTTCCTAGTTGACCATTATAGAGTGTTAAATCCTCTTAGTCCTAGAAGAATTGACATTATTATTAATACAAATTGAATTATTAATTTAATTTTTTTTATTATTAATTATTGTTAATTTTGGTTGACTTAAAAGTACATTTTGCTTAGTCCCAATATATTTCCATATTTAATATTGGTAATTAATTGGTTGAATTAACTTGCTTGTTATTCCCAATTTAACCTTGCAATCCATTTTTTTTTAAAAATTAATTTTTTAATTATTACTTTATATTGAAAATTATTTTTTCTATAATTTAATTAATTAAATATTTTTTTTTTATTATTTGGAGCAATTATTGACTAACTTTTATTATTTTTTTTATAAAGTAAAAAGTAAATTATAAATCTTCCCACTAGTATGTCCAACAATTTGGCAGAAAAAATGGATAACATGCAAGTGGATGAGATAGAAATTGACTATGATGCTGACACAGTAAGTTCTTCTAAAGTTGGTCATAAAAAATCTTATGCTAACACAAAGAATTCACATACTGCAGGATGTGGAAATGACAGGAAATGCAAACAAACCAAACCCTCTTCCCCCAGTACCACAGAAGGAAGTAAAGCCTCTAGTGCCTCAAGAAGGTCTTCCAAAAGGCTTCAAAATAAAAAAGCTTCCTCTGCCACAACAAATCAGCAACCTATCCAGTCATATAAAAGAGTTGAAGACAGAAAATATGACGTACAAAGCAAAGGTAGACACATTGTGGGATCAGGTCCAAGAACTCAGGAACCAGATTCAGGCCCAGGCCCCTCCTCAGTTGCCTCCCAATCAGCCTCAGTTTCAGGCTCAACCTTCACAGCCACCCAGCTCAACCATCCAAAATCCAAATACTATGGAAGTAGAGCAATGGAAATGGGATTATCTAATGAGTCACTACCAACAGAATGTGCAACACCCTCCTCATCATCAGCCTGGCCCATCCAGAACACCCAATTTCCATCCACCTCCTCATCCCTACCAACAAGGCAGGAGAAAGAAGGCCCAAGCACAATCCCAAACCCAGTCCCAGGGGAAGTTTCCTCCTCTGCCATGGTAAGTAATTTGGTTGATAGTCACTTGGGTATGTTTTCTAATAAATCTTCTTCTGCAGGTAATATTATTGAATATGTTGAAAGAACAGTTAAACCTGTTAAAAGACAGCTTCCTGTAACTAGTAGCCCTATTGATGTAATTAGCAAATTTTCATTTGATGAACCTTTACATTTAACTTCTACATCTTTAATTAATCCTTCTCTTGCAATTAAAAATGATTCTGTTCCCCCTGAAATCTATACCTTAATTGAAAAAACTTCTGAGGAAATATTGAAAGATACCCTTGATTTTAATATTGTGAAAGACAAACATGTGAGAGATGTGTTAATCCATGAAAATGATAGATTAAATAATTTACACTTGCAATGTAAAGTGAGTTCTTCTGTACAAGATACAGCTTATTTAAAAATCAAAGAAACCTTGAATATTGTTCTTAGTCAACAAAAACAAATAAGAAGTGACCATAGAGCTATCTCAGATAGAAATATCAGTCTACATAAGACCTTGAGTGAATTGAAACCCCTTATTGAGGAAAATTATTCATTCAAGAATGAAATAAAATCTCTGCAAAATGAGTTTAAGAAGCTAAAAAATGATTTCCATGCACTAAGTACCAAACACTCAGTTTCTGAGGACAGAAATGTTCTATCTCTTGCAAAAGTAAATGACCAGATGTCTGAAATTCCAAGAATAAGAAACTATGTGTCTGACCTACAGAAAAAGTTCTCAACCTTAAACACCAATAATGAATTAAATGAGATTTCTGTAAATAAGCTGCATAAAAATAAAGGGAAAAGACCTGAACAAAGTTCATCCTTTCTTCCTCATATTTCAACCATTAAACAAACTGACAATGAGTCTGTAAAATCTTTTGCTACTAGCAAAAAATCTTGTGATGGTCATGCACCAGCTGTTTCTGTAAATAATGAAATTTATGAACACCTGGCTAAACTTCAGGAATTATTACTAATGAATAATTCAAACCAAAAAGTGGACCATCCCAGTAGTCAGAAAAATTGGCCTAAGTTAGACCAATATCCTACCTTTGATGGTGATTCTTCCTCTGATTGGCAACACTTTATCCAGAGAATTGATAATTTAAAGAGATCTTATAAACTACCTGATGAGGAAATTGTTTCTAAGCTAATTTCTTTATTTTCCAATGTAGCCTTGATGTGGTATGAATCTGTCCTCTTAGATAACAATCATTATACATTGAATGATTGGAAATCCTTGATTGAGAATCAGTTTGGTGGTTCAAAATTCAGGTTAGCTCAGCAGAGACTATCTGAGAATACTAGATATGTATCCTCCTCTGTTGAAAATCCCATTGTTTTTCTGATGAAAATAACTAAAATCCTTAGAGCAATTGATCCAAAGATGGATTATGATATTTGGAGAGATAAAATCTTGTATAAATTACCAAATTCTCTTAGGGATTTGATTGTTGCTAGAACTGAGCATGTAAGGGAAAATTCTTCTTTCATTAATATCTGTAATGAAGTACTACTCAACCATAGATATGAACCAAAGAATTACCTTAGTAAATCTTATAATGATCAGAATAAACCTTCTATAAAGCTCCCAGAAAAATCTGGTAAACCCTCTGCCCCAGTTGCACCTAAAAAATATGCAACAAATACTTGTTATAAATGTAACAAACCGTGGCAGAAGGGTCATGTTTGTGACAAGAAAATTCATCTTTTTGAACAAAATGAAGACACTGATGAAGTTGAACTTGATGTCAATAATTCTTCCAGTGACTGTGAAAGTAATATCTCATATGACAATGAATCTGTTAAAGATGTTTTAATGTTGGAACATGATGTCCATTATTTAAATAATATATCTGAAGATTGTGTATTGAATTTATCTTCAGTAGAAAATGCTGAGATAATTAAAGATATTACTAACAATTCTATTCCTATATCCCCTTTAAAGGCACCTGTTATCATTAATGGTAAAAATGTTGATGTAGTTCTTGATTCTGGTGCTGGAGGAAGTGTAGTATCTGAAAAAGCTTTGGCTTCAGTGGATAAGGAATATTTGAGTAAATTATTGCCTATAACTTCTGAAAAATGGAGAGGGTATGGTTCTACCTTATTTCCTATTGGCAAATAAAAAACCTCTGTATTCTTAAAATATAATGGTGGTTTTGTCAGAGCTATTTGTGAGTTTGTTGTCATGAAAAATGATAATTTGAGCAATTGGTTTATTATGGGAAATGATATTTTAACCATGTTTGGTGTGAAACTGGATCCAGCAAATAATTGCTTTACTTTAGGAATGAATGGGAAAAGAAAATTCAAAATTTCTTCTCCTAGACCTTCTGGGCATTTGTTGAAATCTTGTAACTCACTGACCCAATGTAAAGGTAGAACAACAACTGAAATGGATGATTTATTACATGAAATAAATACCGCTTCTTTTGGTGATCAGTTGACTAGTGAACAAAAGGATTCTATTGTTGCCTCTATTACCTCTTTCCCTATGGCTTTTGCTCATGGTTCTCATGTCTTGGGAATTGTTCAGGAAGAGATGAAAATTACCTTATCCTGTAATTTGAGTGATATTCCTCCTTCCCTTAAGAAAAAACCATATCCTGCTTCTCCATCAAAAAGAAAAGATATTGAAGATAATATTGAAACATTATTGAAAATGAATATCATTGAGAAAGTGGATGTCACCCCCAAATATTGTGTCATCTCCCCAGTCTTGATTTCATATGAAAAAGATAAAGCTAGATTATGTGGAGATTACAGAGCTTTAAATACTTATACTGTTGATGATATTTATCCTTTACCCAGAATTAATTCAATACATGCTACCTTGCAAGGTGCAAAATTTATTAGTTGTCTGGATGGTAATAAAGGTTATCATCAAGTTCCAGTTGAAAAAAATTCTCAAAATTTTTTGCTAATTGCTACTCATATGGGAATATATAAGTATGTTAGAATGCCATTTGGCCCTAAAAATGCTCCTTCAGTTTTCCAGAAAGTTATGGATAACACTTTCCATCAAGAAATTATTGAAGGTTGGCTCATGGTTTATATTGATGATATTATTGTTTTTTCTAAAACTTTTGATGAACATATGATTCACTTGAATAGAGTTTTCAAAAAATGGATGACATCAATATGACCTTATCTTTAAAAAAGTGTAAATTTGGTTTTCAATCTTTGAAAGTCCTTGGCCATGTTGTGTCAGGCTTACAAATTTGTGTAGACCATAATAAAGTTGCTGCCATTCAAAATGTGAAAGCACCAACTTCTGTAAGAGAAATCCAAAGTTTTTTGGGTATGTGTGGCTATTATAGACAATATATTAAAAATTATCAGGTCATAGCCTTGCCTCTTACAAAACTAACCAGAAAGGATGTTGCTTTTCTCTGGAATAATGACTGTCAGAAAGCTTTTAATACATTGAAAAGTTGCTTAATGACAGCCCCTATATTGGCTCTTCCAGATTTTAACAAGCCATTTGTACTTTATACAGATGCTAGCTTTATTGGTCTGGGTGCTGCCCTTCACCAAAAGCAAATTATTAATGATAAATCCTCAGAGGTTGTAATTTGTTATATTTCAAGAACCTTAAGAAATAGTGAATTGAAATATGGTGCCACTCAATTAGAGTGCTTAACAGTTGTTTGGGCTCTTGAAAAACTTCATTACTACCTAGATGACCAGAAGTTTGAACTGGTAACTGACTGTAGTGCTGTGAAGTCCCTCTTAAACCTGAAGACACCAAATAGAAATATGTTTAGGTGGAAACTGGCTGTTCAAGAGTACAGGGGAAGAATGACAATTATCCATAGAGCTGGAAATTTTCACTCCAATGTTGATATGCTCTCCAGATTGCCTCTTCCAAATAATGACTCCAATCCTGCTTATGTACCTGAAGATGATACTGTTCATATACATGGTATATTTATAGTTGATATGGAAGAAGAGTTATTACAGTTAATACTGGATTCATATGATAAAGATTCTGACTTAAATAAATTATTTACTATTTTGAATGATCCTAAGAATGCTTCAATTCAAGCATTAATAAAAACTCTTCCTGCAAAGTACCAAAATGCTTTAAATAAAGGAAAGTTTTCTATTGAAGATGGTTATATATATTATAGAAGGAAGCTTACCAATGTAATTGTTATTCCTCCTTCAATGAAAGAAACTATCCTCAAACTTTGTCATGATGACATATTAGCTGGTCATTTTGATCTTGAAAAAACATTGATTAGAATCAAAAACACTGCATGGTGGGCTAATATGTCTGAAGACACAAAATTATATGTTGAATCTTGTGATTCCTGCCAAAAATCTAAAAGGTTAACAGGTAAGAGAGCAGGGTTATTACAACATATTGAAGCACCTAGTGCTCCCTGGAAAATCATTAATATGGATTTTGTCACTGGTCTTCCTGTTGCAGGTAAAGACAGCTTTAACTCTTGTTGGGTAATAGTTGATAGATTCACAAAAATGTGCAAATTTATTCCAACCCACAAAGATGTATCCACCAAAGAATTAGCTTTCTTATGGTGGTCTCACATGTTTAATATTATTGGTTTTCCAAAAGCCATTATCTCTGATAGGGATCCAAAATTCACTTCTGAGTTTTGGACCTCTTTGATGGATATTTGTGGCTGTGAGTTAAAATTGTCTACAGCTCACCATCCTCAGACTGATGGTCTAGCTGAAAGAATGATTCAAACTCTGGAAGATATGATTAGAAGGTATTGTGCCTTTGGTTTAGAATATAAATACAATGACAGATTTACTCATGATTGGGCCACTCTTTTGCCTGGTCTTGAATTTGCATATAATAGCACTGTTCATTCTGTCACTGAGAAAAAGCCTTTTGAGCTTTGGTTAGGTTATGTCCCAAACACTCCTGCTCAGATTCTCAATAATAAATTACCTAAGTTGGAACTACACCCTGGTGTAAAATCTTTTATGCAAATGCAACAGCTATGCAGAAAACATGCTCAGAGCTGTATTGATAAAGCATTTGAATATGAAAAGAAAAGATGGGATAAATCCCATAAAGAATACACATTTAACAAGGGTGATGAAGTGTTGATCTCTACTGTCCATTTCAATTTACAAGGTAACCACAAATTAAAAGATCCTTTTGTAGGACCATTTGTTGTTAAAAGAATGGTTGGTGATAATGCAGTAGAAGTTGTATTGTATTCTCCATATGATAGGAAACATCCTGTCTTTCCCATTTCTTTGCTTAAACCTTATACTTCCAACAGTGACTTATTTCCAAAAAGAAGAGGAAGACCTAAGAAGAACCCTCAGGAAGTCACAGAAACAGCAGAAATTGATAAAATTCTCAATGATAGAATTATCACTTCTGAAAGAGGTACTGAATATTTATTGAGATATAAGAACAAATCATCTGAACATGATGCATGGATACCTGGCAAGGAAATTTCAAATCTGCCTGCTCTGTTGAAAAAATACAAAAAGAAAAAATCTTAGCATTTTTTTTTTATTGTTTTTTTTAGAGTGAGGGAGTGTCAGCCAGGCTATTCCAGGAGTCCAGTAAATGATATATAAATTATAAAACCTTAAAGAGTGGGTAAGAATTGTATTTAATGAATATAACTTAATATTTTATTGCATAATGAAATTATATATGTATTTTATTATATACAAGTGTTACATTAAATTTATTGGTTATATATATTTTTATATACAGTTAAATTGAGCATAATATAATATATTCTACAAATAATGGCGCATTTTTATGTATTTAATAATTATAAATTTATACTTAATTAATTGAAAAACATATATTATAATTATAAGTGTAAAATTGATTTATAATATATTTAAATTAATTA
The DNA here is from genome assembly GCA_030280995.1 of Hemileia vastatrix. Lineage (NCBI taxonomy): Eukaryota > Fungi > Basidiomycota > Pucciniomycetes > Pucciniales > Zaghouaniaceae > Hemileia > Hemileia vastatrix. Next base: position 34,365,672 of record JASXTE010000004.1, read on the forward strand.
CTTAAATTTATATATTAAATAATACCTCTCATATGATACTAAACAATAATTAATGACGCTTCTTTTGACCCTTAATTGTGTTAGAAAAAACAAATAAATTAATTTGGACTAAATTGAGATTAATTGCATGTTTTGTTGCGTCAAATTATTTTTTGTTTCACTTAAAATGTCCTTTAATCAGACTGTACCATCTGTTTGGAATTATTTTTCTCATAGTTCCTATGTTCCAATCTTGTTTAGTTATTCACTATTTTTCACTTACTGATTTGGGAATTAATGACAGGAAAATTGGATTCTTAATTGGGGTTTTAATTAATTGTTTCATGTTTTTCTCTATATTGTTATGTTTCATTTACTCTTTTGATATATTTGTTTTACTTCATTCTAATCATTGTATTTACAAAGATAGTAGCGCTTCAGAGGACCCATTGCCTATAAAAGGGCCTTGGATAATCCCCTTTAGCCTCATCACTTATTACACACTCAACAAATTAAATAACCAATTTATTACGTTTATATTTTTTTTATTAGTAATACAAATCTAATTTAAAATTCTATACAACAAATCAAAGGTTGCTTTAAGTCTGATAGTAATTAAAATTGTTTGCCGCGCAGAACCCTTACATTTAATAATATTATTGTTAATAAAATCTAAGTTTTTGTCACCTCTCAAAGTTGCTCACCGTTGTTTCCCTCTCAAATAAATTAAATATATATTCTTTGGTTTATTTCTTTATTTTACCTTGTCCTCCTCCTTCTCTCCTCCTTTTTCTCCTATTTTTCTTACCTCTTCTAGACGACTGACCGACAATTACATTCTAATGTGGACTTATTGTCCAGAAGTCCACTTCCCAATGACCATGATAACCCTGCTTATGTCCCTGACATGGAGGTTAATCATATTTTTGGCATTTATATTGTAGACCTTGAGGATGAGTTTATGCAGACCATATTGGAGAATTATTCAGCTGATAAGGACTTAGAAAGACTTACTACAATTTTGAATGACCCTCTTAATGCTTCAATGAGTGCTTTGATAAAGACATTGCCTCAAAATTATAAAAATGCCTTGGAAAAAGGTAAGTTGACCATTGAAGATGGATACATATATTACAGAAAACACTTGAGTAATGTAATTGTAATACCTCCTTCAATGAAAGAGTTAATTTTGAGTATATGTCATGATGATATATTGGCAGGACATTTTGATCTGCACAAAACATTGACTAGAGTCAAGAACACAGCTTGGTGGATTAACATGAAAGAAGATGTTCAAAGATACATTGACAAATGTGATTCATGCCAGAAATCTAAAAGATTGACAGGCAAAAGAGCTGGGTTGTTGTAACAAATTGAGCAGCCTAACGCACAATGGGAGATAATCAACATGGAATTTGTAACTGGCTTACCTATTTCAGGAAAATAAAGCTTCAATTCCTGTTGGGTGATAGTGGACAGACTGACAAAAATTTGTAAGTTCATCCCTACCCATAAATAAGTATCTGCTAAAGATTTGGATTTTATTTGGTGGACTCAGATGATGAATACTGCTGGGTTCCCCAAAGCCATTATCTCAGATAGAGATCCAAAATTCACCTCTGAATTTTGGACATCACTAATGGATGTCTCAGGGTGTCAATTAAAATTGACCACTGCACACCATCCCCAAACTGATGGGCTGGCTGAGAGAATGATTCAGACTCTGGAGGACATGATCAGAAGATACTGTGCTTTTGGTTTAGAGTACAAGGATAGTGACAAATTCACACATGACTGGGTAACTTTGATTCCTGGCCTTAATTTTGCCTATAACAGCACAAAAAATTCTGTAACTGAAAAGAAACCTTTTGAGTTGTGGCTTGGTTATGTTCCAAATACCCCTTTTAACCTGCTAAACAAGTTACTTAGGTTGGACATACATCCTAGCACAAAATCTTTCATTCATATGCAGCAATTGTGTAGAAAACATGCTGAAGAATGCATTAATAAGGCATTTGAACATGAAAAAAGTGGTGGGATAAGTCCCATAAAGAGACTGAATTCAAGAAAGGGGATGAAGTCTTAATTTCTACACTACATTTTACCTTAAAAGGTAATGTTAAATTAAAAGAACCTTTTGTGGGATCTTTTGTAGTGAAAAGAATGGTTGGAAACAATGCTTTTGAAGTAATATTATATGCTCCATATGATAGGAAGCATCCTGTATTCCCTATATCATTGTTGAAACCTTACCATTCTAATGATCCTGCATTATTTCCCAAGAAAAGAGGAAGGCCTAAGAAGCAACCTGAAGAAATTGTGGAAAAAGCAGAGATTGAGTAAATACTCAAGAAAAGAGTCCTGACTAAGGAGAAAGGTACTGAGTATTTGTTGAGATTTAAGGGTAAATCAAGTGAATTTGATAAGTGTATTTCTGAACATGAGATCTCCAATTTTCCTACCCTTCTGAATAAATTCAAGCAAAAATAAGTCTGCCTTGTTACATCTTTTCATTGTTTATATTTCATATTTTTTAATAATCTTCTATCACCCTTGTAAAAAATTAACATTTTTTTATTGTTTTTTTTGGGGTGAGGGAGTGTCAGCCTTGGTTCCCCCAGGACTGAGTAAATGGATCATCAAAAAGATTTCAGGCACATGTCTAAGACATGTGGAAAAGTAACAGAGAAGTGATACCTGAATTGATTACCTTAATGCTCCAATATAATAAAATAAAACACCTTAGAAAGGTTAAATAAGTACTTTAATCAAGTCTTAAGTACTTAAGTGTAAGAATAATGTAAGCCCAGTAAGTGTTAAGGACTTAATATTATGTTATTATAACTTATTAAGTGGTCTTAAGTTGTTTATTTCATTTAATTATAAGTTTTTAGCAAAATGCGCTGTTAATCCATACTAAAAGCTGGGTATATGCACACTTTTTTAAAGGTATCGAAATGGCGCTTGGACAGTTCAATTGACCTCTATCAGGAAAATATAATAAGCTATTCAAAAGTCTTAAAATATGACTTTTCAATATTAAGGTTTTGTCATGCCACAATGACTATTTTGTAGTGGTATTATGCTGCCTGCATAAATCCCATATGTTAATATGCATTATTAACATAATAAGTCATTTTGGCCTAAGTATTTACTTTATAGGTGGTTACCCCTTTTTAGGAAACTTAAGAATTAAGTGGGATATGCTTAATAAGTATATTAATTAAGTGATGGCATCATAAAACCTTACTATATGCACAGACAGCATCAGTTACCTCAAGGTATGCACCCAGAAGGTCTCAATTACGCCTCAAATGCATATATTCACCCAAAAGATCAAGAATTCACGCTTTCAACCACCTGTAAATGCTATGGGAACATCCCCTGGACTTACCACGCCTCTTCTGGTCTCTGGATTGGGATATTGGGTCAATGGTTGAGCATGGGAATGGTATATTTTGTGTGGGAAATTAGTTATATTGATTCCATTATTAATTTTTATGGTTATCCTTTAATGAGGATTTTATTTGGTTCCTTTATTGGTTATTTTTAATTGGTTCCTTTACTTGTAGTCACTCACAATCAGTGCTTTGGGCACCAGTCATTCTTATTTGGGGTTTATTCCTTATTTTGGGGTTATAATGACATGTACTGGTATCTTCTTTTGTGAGGAGGAAGCTTTCTTTGTAACTGGGCCTGTGACACTGCTTGAAGTGGACGCCATGGGGAGATGAGCGCCCTCAAAGTGTGGTAATGGCCGGGGATAGCAGTGTAGTGGTTCTGTGAGTCAGGGGAATGTACTCCAGGGATTTTGGGTATATATAGAGGGGAATTTTGGTGGATAAAAATCATCATTCAATTCAATCATTTAATACAAACACAATATAATCTTATATTGTATATAATATAATTTATCTGTTTACAATCATTAGCATTTTAAATATAATTTTTATTCTATTTTTGTGTCAATTGTGAGTGCTTTTTATATTTATCCTAGTGAGATTATTAATATACAGGTTACTAATATTTGAGTTGATATTATATTTTACTTTAAATTGGATTGGTGGACAACTAATATTCATATTGGACCATAAATACTTTTAGACAAAAATCTTTCTGAGCACTTAATAGTACTTCAGCCTGACAATTTTGCTGAAGCTTGAATAAAAGGTTGAGAGTCCAAATGCTGTCACATGTTGAGTTACTTCTAATTTCCACCAATGTTGAGGAGTTGAGATGGGTTTCCCTGGTGGTGAATCAAATTTTAATGATCTCCATAATATTCTCCTGGTTTCTGAATTGAAATGATGAGAATGGAAGCTCAGGTGTCTATTTATTTTCTCCAAAAAGAAGGGAAGTATTTGAGAATCCACCAGGAAAGAAATGATAGCACCTGCTAGCAGATGCTAGCTTTTTTTTAAGGGAGATTCTCTTGAAAAAATAAGGTGGTTTTGTAAATGAAGTATGTGATGCTTCTGTTTAAGGGGTCAGGAATGTTTCTGTTTACTCATTTGGTGCAGATGAAGAAGTATCAGCTTCACACATCAATGGTGTAACAGTAGGGATATGTTGTCACAATAAATTATTTTCTGCTTGTCATTGATGGTTCAAATCCTGAAATTGTTGCATTTGTTGCACCAGTGCCATAAGTTCAGATTTAGAAGATGGTGGTGGAATTGTAGACATAGTATTAGAAATAGAAGGTTTTATTGATCATTCAGGCTTGGAGCTGGAGTTAAATGTAGGTGCCATAAAGTTTTTCAGTTGTATATTATTGAATTAAAAAGAAGATAAAGAAAAACAATGTAAACTAATCTAATGTCTTTAAGAGAATTGAATAAATAAGCTAATTGTTTGAAAATAATATAACAATATATAAATTTAACAGAAAAGAAACTTCAGCAATAAACTATGGAACATAGACTATAAGGGTAAAAGAAACCTAAGATAACTTAAGTAGATGTACCTTTATTCAAAGGGGACTTAAATTAATATATGTATAAAATAATATTTCAAATCTTAGGGGAATTTATGATGAAGAAAAAAGAGAGAAGAAAGAAACTTGAGCTGGATATAAATCAAGATATAAGAAGGGAAATCCAGGTTGTAAAAGATTTTCTTGTTTTTCAGAGAAAATCCTAATTGTTACTAAAATGAAATTATTATATTATTTTTTTAAGAAAACATTTAGTATTTATTCAGAGCATCCACACTTGTTCAGTTGTGTAACTCCTGCTTACATGCATATTACTTCTGAGTTGCACAAATTTATGATATCATTCCACACTCATTTATCAAAAAATTCACTATTTGCGAGTTACACAAAATATTCATCACATGTGTTTCGCATTTTATTCAATAACATCACTCCTTCCACGGCACAGATTTCTTCTATCCCTCCTTTTACCGTACTCATTGTTCTTCACTCAACTGTTGCCTTTCCCATGTCATTAAATCTCCTTGATGATTTATTAGACATGGAAGAAGAAAATCTTCTTCTTACATTTTTGTTAACTACCTATTACAACAATTAAACATCTAATTCAACTACAATGAGACCAAAAAAAAAAAAAAAAAAATTGCAGAATGAGATTGTTACACTGGTAATGCCCACTTAATGTAAGACTACTTTGGGCTAAACCATTTTCAATTTTGTTGGAGCTTTGAGGTGTAGACATGGTTTAGAAAGTATTATAATATAATAGAATGATAATTTTGGGTGTGATTTGATGATGAGAAGTGAGAAAAGTAGTGTTGAGTAAGCGAATGACAAGTAATGTAGTGTTTGGAAAGAGTGAAGTTTTAATGAATCAGAGGTAGTGAGGTATTGCGAGGTTGAGCAAGTGAGATGAATTACTGAAAAAATGGCAGGGCAGAAAATGAGTTACACAAATGGTTCAATAATTTGTGGAAAGATCCATGATTTACTGAAAAAATTACTGATTTGACCCTTTACCGAAAGACTGAAAATAGGATAGTGTGGAATTTTAGCGGCTCTTTTCAGTAAAATATGCATACCGAAGCTAATTTGACCCGCGAGTGTGGATGCTCTCAAGAGGATTTGATAGGGAACTTAACCACAAATCCTTACACTATATGTACAATAATTATATTCTTTTACTACATCATTCCTATTATTAATTGTGGAGAATATCTTATTATAGCTACTTTTAAATATGAAGTATGAGATATATATATTAAATCTTATGTATTAAATATGTAGTATTCGTGTGGGGAATAACTATAACACGTAACACTATGCCCTCCTCTCTCCGTCTACAACTATCTCTCGAGTTGTAACTTTTTTAATCAACTCCGGTAGATTCCTTGGTGACCTGTCCCTCAGACAATAAAATAGTGTTAAATCATAGCCAAATGTCTTGCTCTTCTCTCCACTACTGTGTTCTCCCATACACATACATAGCCTAATCCTTAGCTATGCAAGATTGTAAGAAATAAAATATAAAATAAATCTTGAGAATTAACTCATCTAGTCCTAGAATGTGCCCAACTTACCATTTCAGGTGAGATGAGTGCCACAATATCATAATATGAATAGAAAATGTGAGAAAGGATAATCTCAAACAAATTCTTGAATTAACATTGAACTATCCTTTTGTTTATATACCTTTCTATTTTTTTTATTTTTATTTCTTTCACTTTGGGGTAGTCAGTCAAACTTTAACAAGTATTTCTCAATATTAAAGACAGTCAAAGTGGCAAAACAAGGTAGACCCTCTGCCAAGAATGACCAAGAACAATTTTTACTTTTGATTTCTTAGAATTTCTATTCCTTCTTAATGAAGCTCTATTATACAATCAGCTACCTACCCTGACATTCTGATACTATATATATCTATGTTTTTTAATGCTCTGTCTAGCAAAAAAGAGCATTGACAAAATGATGAATTATATTAAGAAAAATCACTCTTTTTTTAATTTTTTTTGCCGTCAGATTCTACTTATTAAGCAAAAAAAAAAAAAAAAAAAAAAAAAAAAAAAAAGATGTGAAAACATAATTACAGGACGATAGATTAAATCATTTGATATTCATGGGGAAATCAAAACAGACGGAACTAGCTGTCCAACCACTTTGTGTGTTTTGCTAAAGGCTTTACTATAAGAGCAGTAAATATACAGATAAATATGAACAGCATAATATATTCATTGATTTTTAGTAACATTCAGTCAAGTGAGACAAGAAGGATAGACTATACTGGTGAAGTTCAATGCACAAGCTGAAATGAGATGCATTCATAAACAAATTGCGGATGGTGCAAAAGTCTGCCTCCATCGCAATTTATTTTTGTCTTTATACTGTTTAGCAACAGGGATGTAGGTACAGCTACTTGAGAAAACCTTACCGGTTTCAGAGATTCTTTTTATAAGCCTCCACCGCATCCAAAATGTGAGTTTTAGCTAGCTGACCTAGGTGCATCTAGCCTCTCAGATAGCCACAACCTCAACCCCAGCAGGCCAGTTTCTCTAAACTGACATTCTGAGGGAAGTAGGAGAAGAAAACTTTTTTTTTTTTCATGATATAGTGGCCTAATCTCATATAACTGAGTCATTATATATCCAAAGAAATTTAATGATATTTAATTTTGGGAATATTGTTTATGTGGCTAGATAATAAGATCAGCTGTGTGAAAACATGATCACGGTCGCCACAAGTTTGATTACTTAGGAGGAGTAGTGTAAGTTAATAAGAAAAAACAGAACCAAAGCAAACGACCAAAAGTCTAAAAACCAACATGTATAAGAGAGGTTGATATTGTAGAGAGAGATTTCTAAGGCGAAGTGGGCTTGACTATATATTACTCCTACTTTTGAGCGGCAACAGTAGAGCAGAATGCCAGCGGAGTCGCAAGTGAATACAAGACATGCCTGGAAATCGGTGGCTGATTATCAACACGATCAGTGGTTTGGAAGTCGGGCTGATTCGGCGACCTTCCAGCCATTCCAACTCATCGCCTCTTCCCAGCGTTGGGTCGCTCTCCGTCGCCGGGAAGAGTGGCATGGTCACCTGTCTTTCCACCCTACGCCTTGGCTCCTGAGCTCCTATGCTGGGTGGGTGGTTATTATGCATATTCATATTCATGTGCTTGGCGATGCGGGAGTTCTTCTTCCGGCTCTCTGATTTCTTTTCTTTCGGGCGGACCAACATCAATGATTTCACCCTCCAAATCTCATCCTGGGCCTTCAACTCCCCTGAGAACTACCCCTCACGTACACTATCCTAATCCAAGTCTGTTTATTTTTCTTTATTTCCTCTTTTTCATCCATATTTTTCGTATGGTTACTGACATGGTCTCTGTATTCACAAGATGTACAGAACAACCCTCATGTTTAGTAAGCTTCAATAAGGCTTCCTTTTCTCTTTCTATTCATACAATTTAAACTGAATTTACCTTCTTCTTCTTTGTTTGACTCCTCATTTGCCTTTACTAGTATGGCTGTGTATTCTTCCATTCCCGTCTATGAAATGATGGTTCGAGGAATTGGAGTCATGAGGCGAAGATCCGATTCTTTTATGAATGCTACTCAGATACTCAAGGTGGCTGGCGTTGACAAACACAGAAGAACCAAAATTCTCGAAAAAGAAATCATCCAGGGGGAGCATGAGAAAGTTCAAGGTGGTTACGGCAGGTTCCAGGGCACTTGGTATCTCTCGTCCCCTTCAAGTTCTCTTTCTTGATGGTCAAATTCTTACATGACTTAAGCTGATATTTTTTCTGTTCAATAAATGTAGGATTCCTTTCTGGAGAGCTCAAGAGTTAGCCATTCAATTTGGGGTTGCCCAACTCCTGACACCTTTATTTGATTACACTCCAGGACCCCCAGGCCCAATTGGACATCTCACGCGTGGAAACCAGGCCATTATTCGTACTCCTCCCCCTCCTGATATCCCATGCCCATCATGCCCATCGCCCTCTACACATCAGCCCGGAAGTCCAACCCAACCAGTGGAAATTTTATTTTCACATCAGCCACATCAATCAGGTGCTACCCAACCCGCTGCAACAACTGATATTTCCATTAACAAGCGCCCAAGGGATGATAATCACCTCCTCGTCCATCGAAAGAGATCGAGACTTCATTTGAATGCTTTATCCCACTCGGTGAACAATTTATTGTTGAAGTATAGAATTATGTCTAGCCGGAACTTTCACTGATGATCTTATTTCTTTGATTCAGCCTGAACCTCCCACTGAAATTCCGTTTTCAACAACTTCAGCTTGTTCATTTCCTTTGAGACGATCTACCAAGCCCACCAAATTTCCCTATAGTACGGGTGATGACCCGGAAAAATTGGAAAAACATCGTCATATCTTGATGTCAGTATTTATGCCTCCAAATCCAGCTATCTCCTCCTCTGTAAAGCCACCAGGCTTGTCTCCAAATTCTGAACCCTCCATCGAGACAGCTGTCGACTTGTGCAAAATTTTTCTCGGGACTGATATTGATATTGATACTACTATTGATGAGCATTCTCATACTGCCCTTCATTGGGCTGCAGCCTTGGGACGTTTAGAGTTGGTTAAAGAATTTATCAAGCTAGAGGCTGATATTCACAAAGGCAACGAAAATGGCGAGACTCCTTTGATTCGTTCGATTTTGGTGACCAACAACTACGAATCTAATACGTTTGATGAACTTTTATATTTATTGAGAGAAAGCCTCAGGACATTTGACAATGTAAACCGGACAGTGCTTCATCATATTGCTTTGGTAGCTGATATGCAGGGACGCAGTAAGGCTTCGAAATATTATATGGAATGTATATTTGATTATATAGCTACGTACGAAAATGGCGAATTTGCGGAGCTTATAAATGCTGCAGACCAAAATGGTGACACAGCTCTTAACATATCTGCAAGGGTAGGGGATAAAGACCTTTGTAAATTATTACTTGACGCTGGAGCCGACAAGTGGATTGCAAACAGGCTAATGATGAAACCTACGGATTTTGGTGTGGATGGAGTAGTCAGTGGTGGATTTTTGATTGTTCACCTATGTATATATGTTGTCATATTTTTGCTGACCGCATTTTTTTTTTTTTTTTTTTTTTTCTTTTCCATTTTAGACCAACAACACATGTCCGGATGAAGGAGAAGCCGCCGATTATCAGCGGCGGCGAGACCAAAATGATCCTAGTTCGACCAAGTCAAAGGAAATCATGTCCTCAATGCAAAATTTGATTGACTCTTTATCCTCTGAATTCACACAGGAAATTAAAAGTAAATCTGAAGAATTGGCATGTGTTTGTGAGCAATTAAAAGCAAGCATTCAACAGTTAAGACGGCAGCGGCAAATAATCGATCTGTATAAAAAGCAGGAAAATGATTTGGCATTAACAAAACTTAAGGTGAAAAGATTAAAAAAGGCAATCAAAAAGGAAGACCAATTTGATTGGACTGGCAGGACAGAGATCGATGGACGACCTAGTAATGTCAACGAAGTTGGACCAGCATTCGAATTCAAAGGAGTTGGATCTACTCTCATTGGACTACCGTCAACACAAATCCATTTAGCAATTAATCCAGATCCTGCTATACCTGAAGTAAATACGCCAGAATCACTGATTTATATGCGAAGAATGGAAAACTGGTACTGGCGTGTATTAAGTTTATTAAAGCAACGAATTAAGCGAATTCAAGGTTTTCCGCTCGAACAAGAAGCCAAATATATCAGAATGATTTCACAATTCCTGGGTAATCAAGAGAATCAACTCACTTCAACACAACCTGAACAAGATAAAGCTCCTGCTGAAGAGACAGTGGAGATAGATGATGGACTGCTTCATCAACTAATTGTGGCGATTGAAAGTGATGGGCCTAACGTGGATCTCAATCGGGTAGCCAGATTTATGAACCGGGTCAATGAAGCAAGAAGTTGATGAAGAGGAACGGATCCTTGGGACGAGTGTGTGATTAGATAAATTAATTGCTTATTATAGAATTTTTTTCTTTTCTTTTCTTTCATTGTTTTATTTTGCAAAAGATTATTTCACTGTGAGATTTGCTACAGGTTGATATAAGAGTATAAGCGTATTTGAAAAGCATAGTAACATTGTGATTATTAAACCATCATCATTATTAATTAAGTTATAATTATTCTAATTACCATTAAGAGTGGCATGTGTTTGCTGTTGTTTATAAGTTATTGCTGCGCAAGGTTTAAGTTGCTAGGATTTTTCTAAATTATATTTTAGGAGGATTTGAGTAAGTTATACGGACATGAAAGGGATGACTCGATAGACTGCGTGCGCTAGATAAGGACAAGTGAATGGGGAAAGCGAGAGAGAATATTTAGAGTAACAAAGGGGTGATTATTTGCTTGCTAGGTGGATGGTATGTAGGTGCATTATTTTGTTTAAATTGATGTTACAAAGAACCAACTACTACCTGACGACGGTCCACGCTTGCAAGCACACTTGTCGGGTGCGCTGGTGTTCAGACTGGCTGCTATTCAATATTGAGATCATATTCCACAACATTACAGGGCCAAAATAGATTATCCAGTCGGGGTCTTATATTTCTAGTCTGGCCTACTGCTACAGACAAGTTGTATATGGTGCTGCAATATCATACTGGGAAGCCAATTGGGTCTCTTTGGTTTACTTGAAATTTCTGTGTCCGCCACTTGGGCCTGGGCCAAATGTCCCTATGGGACTTCTCCCGCCGCCCGCCGCCATCCCGTCCATCGGTGCGCACCCAATCTGTCGCAGAAGCCTGGGATGATCTCTGCCCGCTCTCTGAAATTCATACCGCTTCAGTCGCTGCTATTCAAGCCGCTGCCAATCACAAGCCTCTCCCTTTTCCCCTTGCACACTCTCTTTTACGCACTTCCTCCCCCAAATCCTCTCGTCCAGCATCTCCTGGCATATCGGCTTCCGATTCTTTTCCCTTACTCCATTTGAGGGCCCCCATCAATTCTCTTGAGCGCTTCCATGATTGGTTCTCTCATATTTCGGCTTCTATCGATTCAGACTCTGAGAGTGCTTATCTCCGCCATCTTTCAAACTTGCACATATTTTTAGCAACCACAACTCACATCCTTACACAGATTGATGATTGTCGAGGGTTGTTGGCTGAGGTTGAAGCTAATTGGAAACTTGTGGATGAAAATGCGAGGAGTGTCGAGAGGGTGTGTGAAGGGATGCTGGAGGAGGAAAAAGCACTTCGCGCTTTGGCGGATCGGTTGAGTGATCGGCTAGCTTACTTCAGAAGTCTGGAAGAAGCTCAGAGGTTTCTAAGTATGCCTGGTGAAGCCGAAATTGTGAAAAATCATGACTTCCTGCCGATGATCGACCGACTGGACGTTTGTTTTGATTTCATGAAAGCAAATGTGAGCTGAAGATCGATATCTACACAAATCTTTCTTTTCCTTGGATCATTTTTGATGAGATGTCCACTTTTGGATTGATTTACCTTTCTCATTTATTATGGGTTTTCGTTGATTGTTTTTAGAGACGCTACAAGGATGCAGATCTCTATCTCATACGTTTTCAGCAATGCTTGACTCGCTCCATGACTCTCATCAAGCTTTTTTTCAACCATTCAATCCGTCAATTGACCCATGAAGTCACCTTAAGACTTCAATCCACTCATTCCGATTCTCCCACAGTTTATACACTTCTTTACACAAAATTTTATTCTATTGCTTCTTCTCTTCATCCCATCATTCAAGAGTTGGAAACTCATTATTTAAGAGATCAAACTGAATATGGCTCTTTATTAGCAGAAGTTTTGACTTGTTGGTTTGGCTCAAGAAGGGCCTTAGTTTCCGGGAGAGTCAAATCTGAAGTTGGAACAATAGAAATCGAATTTGGAGATAATAGTGAAGTGGTCAATATGGCCAGAACGGGCTGCACTTACTTGAGAGAGGTATGCAAGGCTGAGTGGGATCTCTTCAAAGCAATCTTCACCTATACAGGCCAACAGGAAATTCAGTATATATCACCTATTATTATTTTTCAATTCGAAATTCCTACAATTTCCATTCACTAACTTTTTTTTTTTTTTTTCTTTTTTTTTTTTTCTTTTTTTCTTTTGCGCTGTTAGAGCGTATCTGGAATCAATGTGTGATCATCTATATGATCTTCTCCGACCCAAGATATTTCATGAGCAAAAGTTGGATTCATTGTGCGAATTAGCCACTATCACTCACGCTTTAATTGCAATCGATCCAGCTGAAGATGACGAAAGGACTACTGCGCACAGTCGCGTATCTACTACGGGTACCACCGAAGATGAAGAACAAGAAGAGTTTTCTTTTGAGTCTAAAAAGAACTCTATCCCTTCTAGCCCCATTGAATTTCGTTTTGGTCCTTTTTTGAAACCTATTTTACAAGATGTTCAAACTCGATTAGTCTTTAGAGCTCAAGCAATTATTCAAAATGAGGTGTCAAGGTATACTCCTCAATCAAGTGATCTTGATTATCCGGCTTGTTTAAATCATCACAATCTAGAAAAAAATAAATTTATCTTTGAATCTCAATCAGAAAAAGAAGAAGGTGAAGCCTTGAGATTTAAATTACCTCATGGGCAGGTCCAACAGTTATGGTATCCTCCGCTTCGTAAAACATTATGGGTTTTATCAAAACTTCATACCTATATCAATGTTGGTTGGTTTCAGTTTTTAAATATTTCTTATTTTGTGTGATTTTCTTTTCTTTTCTTTTCTTTTTTTTTTTTTTTTTTTTCTTTTTTTTTTTTTTTTTTGGCAAGGGCAAAAGGATGATTAAATATATTTTTATTTCTATTTTACTTCACTAGGATGCTATATTTGAAGATTTTGCTGGAGAAGCGGTGACCATCTGTTCTAAATCCATAATGGAAGCATCTCACAGAATTGGAAGAGGAACAGTAGCTCTATCAGATCCAGATGCTGTCTCCCAATTAACCACGATTGATTCGCAGTTATTTGTGATCAGGCATCTATTGATTCTCAAAGAGATGATTCGGACGATTGATGTTTCTCCAACTGATCGATCTGTCAATTCATCTTCTTTAACTGATATATTGAAAGATTTAATCTCTCGCACACCTGTTGCAACAGTCATTTCAAAGATCATTCAAAGTAATACTTTTCTAAGAAGCGCAGTGGACAAGTTGCCCAAATTTCAAGAAAATATGATTAACAGTAAATCAGAACTAGATAATCGGTTGAAACAAACTTGCCAAATGTTTATTGTTTCGACGGCTAAAGAGTTATCGCACAATTTGGAACAGTTTATTGAGCGTTGTCGTCAATTCTTGGGGATCAATATTGGTGCGGTTGGCGGTGCTGATATGAAACATGCTGATCCTGTTGCGATTGGAGATAAAAAGGAAGCTGAAATCACCAGAAATTTATCTAATCAAGAATGGGCTTATGGAAGCGTTGTAATCGAATTATTTAAAGTTTATTTAGTTGGTTTGGAAATTGGAATTGATAACGTTTTGCAGAAAATGTGGGCTTATTTAGGTGACAAAGAAACTGTCGAGGTTATTTTTTTGCCGTTGCAGGTAAGGCTTGTTTTTCCTTATTGATCAAATTTCGTCATATAGGATTATTTTTTTTTTATTGATGTCCATTTAACTATTTCATTTATGCGGAAAAATATGTTGACTGTCATTTTGACATTTTGATTTTTTTTTTTTTTTTATGTGAATGAATGGGCTGAAACTATGTGTAATGATTGTTCCTGTTCTCTCAAATGCTGTGGGTGGCACGGGCTAATGCGTACATGTGAATTGGGCACAAATACATAGGCAGAGATTCTTGCAATATACAGTAAGTTTTACAATTTGATTAGATCAGAATATGATTTATCAACTGTAACGTTGTTGGAGAGTCCATTGGAGTTGAAGAAAAGGATTGAGAGTCGAGGGGAGGAGATAGGTAATGATGCTAGGGGGGTTGATAGAGGTACTTCACAAGTAAAGAAAGGAGGGGCAAAAGGAGAAGAAGAAGAAGAAGGAGGAGGAGGAGAAGTGGGGGATAGAGAGTAGAGAGAAGGGAGGGGGGGTAGATGAGATAGACAGGTTAATTCATAACCAAACTATTGTTTATTTTATTTTATTTTATTAGAGTGATTATCATCATGGTGGTGTAGTATGGTATGGTATTGTCTCCCAGGTATTCTCTTCATTTTTTCTGTACTATGGCTATGGCTGGTCAATATTTTAGGTTTATTCTATTCTATTAAAGCTCTAGTCTCTTGTTCTTATATATATATATTTTAAAAAAAAACAAAAGATAAAATAATAGATAATTAATAAAAATAAAATTGAATAAAATAAAATAAACCATAATTGTTGGAATTGCTTTTTTTTTTTTTGAGAGAGAAAGAGTGAGAGTGAGAGTGTGAGTGAGAAAGTATCGGTGCGGTCATCTAGAAGGTGGAAGAAGGAAAGAAGAAAAAGGAGAAAGAAACACAAGAAGACAAAGAATGGAAAGTAGGAAAAGAAGGAAGGACGCAAACAAGGGAAAAGGTTTAATATATAAAGTGAGTAGTCTTAATATTAGGGGGTGTCAGTTCTGGCAAATACGCACTTAACTTAAGTGCGGATTTCAAACCAAATCAGCACTTAAATTTTGCAAAAAAGTCACTTATTTCAAAAATGGGTGTCAGTTCTGACCTCAAATCAGCACTTTTTTTGTGATTTTTTTTTCAAAACCACATGTTGGCCACATCATCCCTTTCTTTCCCATACCATTTTGTACTCTCCAAATGTCCTCTTTGTGTACTTCATTCACTTGGGTTGGTATTTTGGTTTGTTGCATATTCATTTTTTTTTGGAATTTACGGTGAATTTTTTTTTTTTTGGATGGCTCATTGGTTTTCTTTCACCAGCTCAACATGAAATTGCATATTTTGTCAGTGATTTTTTTTTTCATTCATCCCTCATATCCTTTTCCTATTCTCCTCCAACATCCCTCAAACAATTTGGTTTCATTCATTTTGTCATCTCATCTCTCCAGGTAAGTCACTTTATTCTTTTTTTTTTTTTTGATTTTTTGATTACTAATTATAATTTTTTTTTGTTTTTTTCTGTTTTTTTTATTTTTTTTATCTAAATTTTTTTTGTAAGTGGTTATTTTGGATTTCAATGGTATAATTAACCTTTTTTTTCTCTCCCTCTTTACTTTCTTTTTTAGCTCCATCACCCTACTCTTCATCCCTCCTTGGAATGGTCATTATCCCCCCTTTCCCTTATTTCACTTTTTTTTGGCTCCATTTCATTGAAACACATACATTGCACATTCTTTATGAATTTCACTTACTCCATATTCAATTTCCCCACAATTCCAACATCAATCTTTCTCACTCTATTTTTCCTACTTTTCAATCAAGGTAAGTTTCATCTCATTTTTTTCATGCCTATATGATATCTCATTCCTTTTATGAAAAGTTCATACTTAAATATATGTATGACTCTTATCTGGATAACAGTGAACTTATAAAACTCCTTTTGATCTCATCTTCATTACCACTTTTCAAGTTTTTGTAAAATTTTGAAAATCAGACTCGAAATTAGGGTTAGGTTTATTCAAATCTAATGTTCTTTTTACTGAAGATTCTCCTGAAGGCTACCTTTCATTTCCCACAAACAGATTTGAATTTGATTCAGTGGTTGCTGAGATATTGACCGTTAAAGTTGAGCCTTTTTTTTCCCAATTTAAATTTTTATTTCATTTTTTTATGTAACAAATTAGGGTTAGGTTTATTTAAATCACATGTCCTTTATCTGAAGATTCTACTAAAGCATATCTTTCATTTCTCTCAAACAGGTTTGAATTAGGTTCAGTGGTTGCTGAGATTTTGACCTTTGAAGTTGAGCCTTTTTTCCAAATTTCACTTGTCTTATTTCACATTTTTATATTGCATATTTAGAGGATAAGGATTCTGAAACTCTTATATGATTATTATCTAGGCATTTCAATTATATAAGCATATATTCGTTGCTCAAGAATATCACTAAAGCTCAAAAAGATGAAGATTTTTGCTTATGGGACACTCTATCTTCCTTTAACTCTTTTCTTGCTCTTCGACTCAAAAAGCACTGTAATAAAGCATTTGAAAAAAATCATGAACTTGCAACCAAAGTTGGAATACCGAATTGGTGTGACTCCGAATGGAAAGATATCAGCCATGAATATCTTTTATTTTCTAATGTTATTATCACTCATTTTGGATTTCACAATAAAATTCACACCGATACCAAGGACACCAATTTTCTTACTTTTGGTATATTCTCATATATCAAACCGATTACTGGCCAACCAATACCATCTCAAGTTAAAATCAAATAACATGGTTTATATTTTCCAGACCACCGGTGCATCATTGATTTTGGTTTGGGAAATGGTATCATCAAAACTATTTGGAATTCTTCTAAGGATAATCATCAAACGACCAAAGCTCCTCCTGGTTTGGAATCCTGTCAAGATTTAACACATTTTGGTTGCTCATTTCAAATCAGTCATAAGTTGATTCAAAGAATCAATAAGGTAATGAAAGAAGGTAAAGTTAATCAATTTAAAAAAACTTTATTTAGATCCAAAAAGTATGGGGATTAGAGTTGTCATCAAAAAATTTATATTTTTTTGTAAATTTTTAATAAATATTTTTTATGTATCAATTTCCTCAACAAAAGTAATGGGCCCACGACCTTGTGTTGTATAAATGGTAATCATGATAACATTTATTTTGTTTCATGGGGTTCCTCCAGCCTATACCTGTGGAAAGTCCCAAACTTTTGTTTCTAGACTTGGTCTGCATTTTGGCTTGAAGGATTGTCATTACTTTAAACTAGGGAAATTGATATATATTAGATATTTATTTAATAATTTACGTAATTATATTAAATTTAGATGACTTCCACCACTTACTTCAATAAAATGCAGGGGGGGGGGGGTATTGCCAAATTTTCAAATCTGACATGTGAAATTGATGACTTAGAAAAATTTTGGTGATATCCACCCCTTGCTTCAATAAAATGCAGGGGAGAGTATTGCCAATTTTTTTAAAACAGATATAGAATTTTTTTGACTTGTAAATATTTTGGTGAAAATTTTTGACAAGAATGTGAAAGTAATTGTTTCCACCTTGAGCAGGTTTCTGGCTCAAAGGAGTAGCAGTACCATCAACAAAACCAATACATCCTGGGAAGCCCTCTGCTTGCATAACCTGAGATGATTCAAGTTGCTCTTCTTTTGTTGGCCAGGTGAGAAGTTGAGATTACAAGGAGTTGATGGCAGTGATACATTGTTTGGTATAAGTGTTAACTGAACCATACCCTAAATCAAAGACATTTTCTAAATGTTTCAAAGCGGCTCCATTACCATTTGAACCCAAGTGACATAGTGTGATGGCCAATTGAATTGAAGGATGTTGTTGTTCTTTTTGAGAATTATTGTGAAATATGGGATGATCCTGAATAAAATCAAGCAATTTAAGGAAACATTCCTGAGAAGTCCTGAACAGCTGTCTAAAACTGGGTGTAGATAGTTTAAGAAGTGTTTGGATGGTGTACTTGGGGGTATGAAGTACTTGAGGCTTTCTGGGAAGAAGGTAATGTTTCGTGGCCATTTTTGATAAAAAGACAAAATCTTCTTCTAGATCAGAATCAGAATCACAATCAGAGTCCAAGAGCAGTTCAAGAGCCTTGAAAGTCATTGCTTTATGTAATTTATCACGATTTGAAAGTGAGGAAGGCATGACTCTTATATGATATGATATGAAGATGTAAGTGATGTACGATGTTTTGAGTTATGAAGTGTTATGCTGTGGAGTGCTGCATATGAATGGGATGATGCTGACAAATCAGTGAAATGGGACTTGATGGTGAAATCAGCAATTTTGGTTGAGAAAGTGCGGATTTGAGTGAAATAAGTGACTTATTTCATTTTGAAATCCACCAGTATTGGGGCTAGTGTGTTTTGGAAATCTGCACTTATTTAAGTGCGGATTTTCCAGAACTGACACCCCCTATTATTGTAATGTAAGTATTATAGTTTTAATGCGCAGCAGTCAAATATTATAATTTAATGTTCTTACTGCAACCTTAAGATTTTGTATATAGTATTTATTTATTTTATTTCAACTAAATGTTTTACTAGTTAAAAGAAAAGGAATCAATATGTGTATAAAAATATATAAGTGTAAATAAATTGTAATAATGTAAGTGATGCAGCTGAAGGGGGTTCCCAAGGTCTTTATATAGCCAAGGGGCCCTCTGAAGCGCCACAAAAGTAAATACAATAATTTATGAGTAAATGTAAGGGGTGAGAAATCAAAAATGTACTAATTTGTTAAAATGCAGTAGTCAATATTTCACCAGTATTAATTCCCCCTGGATATTACACATAAATAAGTACAAGACATATAAAAAATAACTAATGTAATTTAAAATAAGTATTATGCAGTACTATTTTAAAGTGGAATGTAATTTATTACTATTTTAATTCATACAATTAATATAAGTAATTATTTTAGATTAAAATATGAGAATGTAATTAGTTTAAATGTTTTAATAAATTTAATTACATAATTTTGAGCCACAGAAGCGCCCAAAAATCAGGGATAATAATGTATAAATTATTATAAGGGTCTAATAATTAATTAATATTATTATAAGTCAACATTTTGCCTTATAAGTATAATATAATATTATAATTAATTAATTATTATTTTATAATT
Organism: Hemileia vastatrix; assembly: GCA_030280995.1. Lineage (NCBI taxonomy): Eukaryota > Fungi > Basidiomycota > Pucciniomycetes > Pucciniales > Zaghouaniaceae > Hemileia > Hemileia vastatrix. Next base: position 34,385,344 of record JASXTE010000004.1, read on the forward strand.
ATTTAAATACATAAAAATGCGCCCAATTTTTATAGAATATAATATAATTTATGTTTATTTTAATAGTATATAATTAATAACATAATAAAATAAATATAACCCTTATTTTAATTTTATTTAATAAGGTAATTTGTGCTTAATTTTATTATGCAATAAAATATTAATTTTTATACATAAAAAGCATAAATTTTTGCCCTCTTTCAGGTCCAATGACTTAACATAAGTTTTACTGGGCTCCTGGTACAGCCTGGCTGACACTCCCTCACTCTAAAAAAAAACAATAAAAAAATGCTAAGATTTTTTCTTTTTATACTTTTTTAATAGAGTGGAAAGGTTACAAATCTCTTTTCCAGGTATCCATTTTTCATGCTCAGATGATTTATTTGTATATCTCAATAAATATTCAATACCTTTTTCAGAGTTGATAACTCTGTCATTAAGAATTTTATCAATTTCTGCGATTTCTGTGACTTCCTGAGGATTTTTCTTGGGTCTTCCCCTTCTCTTAGGAAATAAGTCACTGTTGGAAGTATAAGGTTTAAGGAGGGAAATGGGAAAAACAGGATGTTTTCTGTCATAAGGAGAATACAATATAACTTCTACTGCATTATCTCCCACCATTCTTTTAACAACAAATGGTCCTACAAATGGATCCTTTAATTTGTTATTGCCTTGTAAATTGAAGTGAACTGTAGATATTAGTACTTCATCACCCTTTTTAAAAGTGTGCTCTTTATGGGATTTATCCCATCTCTTTTTCTCATATTCAAATGCTTTTTCAATACAACTTCGGGCATGTTTTCTGCATAGTTGCTGCATTTGGAGAAAAGACTTCACACCAGGATGTAAGTAAAACTTTGGTAATTTGTTATTGAGTATTTGAGCAGGAGTACTTGGAACATAACCTAGCCATAGTTCAAAAGGCTTTTTCTCAGTGACAGAATGAACAGTGCTATTATAAGCAAATTCAAGACCTGGAAGTAAGGTTACCCAGTCATGTGTAAATCTGTCATTGTCTTTATATTCTAATCCAAAGGCACAATACCTTCTAATCATATCTTCCAAGGTTTGAATCATCCTTTCAGCCAGTCCATCAGTTTGAGGATGGTGGGCAGTGGATAATTTCAACTCACAACCACATATATCCATCAAAGACATCCAAAATTCAGAAGTAAACTTTGGGTCTCTATCAGATATGATGGCTTTTGGAAATCCAACAATATTAAACATATGTGACCACCACAAAAAGTCTAAATTGTTGGTGGAAACATCTTTGTGGGTAGGAATGAATTTACACATTTTAGTGAATCTGTCCACTATGACCCAGCAAGAATTATGACTGTCTTTCCCTGCTACAGGAAGACCAGTGACAAAATCCATATTAATGATTTGCCAAGGAGCATCAGGTGCTTCAATATGTTGCATTAATCCTGCTCTTTTACCAGTCAATCTTTTAGATTTTTGGCAAGAATCACAAGATTCAACATATAATTTTGTGTCTTCAGACATATTAGCCCACCATGCAGTGTTTTTAATCCTGACCATAGTTTTTTCTAGATCAAAATGACCAGCTAATATGTCATCATGACATAATTTAAAATGATTTCTTTCATTGAAGGAGAAATAAAAATTACATTAGTAAGTTTTCTCCTATAATAAATATAACCATCATCAATTGAAAACTTTCCTTTAGTCAAAGAAGTTTGGTACTTTGGAGGGAGAGTTTTTATTAATGCTTGAATTGAAGCATTCTTTAGATCATTCAAGATAGTAACCAATTTATTCAAATCAGAATCTTTTTCATATGAATCCAGAATTAATTGCAACAATTCTTCCTCCATGTCCACAATATATATACCATAAATGTGAATGTTATCATCCTCAGGGACATAGGCAGGATTGGAGTCATTATTAGGTAGGGGTAGTCTTGACAGCATATAAACATTGGAGTGAAAATTTCCAGCTCTATGGATAATTGTCATTCTTCCCCTGTACTCTTGAACAGCCAGTTGCCACCTAAACATATGTCTATTTGGTGTCTTCAGGTTTAAGAGGGACTTCACAGCACTACAGTCAGTTACCAGTTCAAACTTCTGGTCATCTAGGTAGTAATGAAGTTTTTCAAGAGCCCAAACGACTGTTAAGCACTCTAATTGAGTGGCACCATATTTCAATTCACTATTTCTTAAGGTTCTTGAAATTCAACAAATTACAACCTCTGAGGATTTATCATTAATAATTTGTTTTTGGTGAAGGGCAGCACCCAGACCAACAAAGCTAGCATCTGTGTATAGGAAAAAAAGGTTTGTTGAAATCTGGAAGAGCCAATATAGGGGCTGTCATTAAGCAACTTTTTAATGTATCAAAAGCTTTTTGACAGTCATTATTCCAGAGAAAGGCAACATCTTTTCTGGTCAGTTTTGTAAGAGGCAAGGCTATAACCTGGTAATTTTTAATATATTGTCTATAATAGCCACACATACCCAAAAAACTTTGGATTTCTCTTACAGAAGTTGGTGCTTTTGCATTTTGAATGGCAGCAACTTTGTTTTGGTCTACACAAATTTGTAAGCCTGACACAACATGACCAAGGACTTTCAAGGATTGAAAACCAAATTTACACTTTTTTAAGGACAAGGTCATATTGATTTCATCCATTTTTTGGAAAACTCTATTTAAGTGAATCATATGTTCATCAAAAGTTTTAGAAAAAATTATAATGTCATCAATATAAACCATGAGACATCCTTCAATTATTTCTTGATGGAAAGTGTTATCCATGACTTTTTGAAAAACTGAAGGAGCATTTTTAGGGCCAAATGGCATCCTAACATACTTATATATTCCCATATGAGTAGCAATTAGTAAAAAATTTTACGAATTTTCCTCAACAGGAATTTGATGATAACCTTTATTGCCATCCAGACAACTAATAAATTTTGCACCCTGTAAGGTAGCATGAATTGAATTAATTCTGGGTAAAGGATAGATATCATCAACAGTATAAGTGTTCAATGCTCTGTAATCACCACATAATCTAGCCTTATCTTTTTCATAAGAAATCAAGACCGGGGAGATGACACAATATTTGGGGGTGACATCCACTTTCTCAATGATATTCATTTTTAATAATGTGGCAATATTATCTTCAATATCCTTTCTTTTTGTTGGAGAAGCAGGATATGGTTTTTTTTTAAGACTAGGAGGGATATCACTCAAGTTACAGGATAAGGTAATTTTCATTTTTTCCTTAACAATTCCTAAGACATGAGAACCATGAGCAAAAGCCATAGGGAAAGAGGTAATTGAGGCAATAATAGAATCCTTTTGTTCACTAGTTAACTGATCACCAAAAGAAGCAGTATTTATTTCATTTAATAAATTATCCATTTCAATTGTTGTTCTGCCCTTACACTGGATTAGTGAGTTACAAGACTTTAACAGATGCCCAGAAGGTTTTCTAGAGGAGGAAATTTTGAATTTCCTTTTGCCATTCAATCCCAAGGTGAAGCAATTATTTTCTGGGTCCAATTTCACACCAAACATGGTTAAAATATCATTACCCATAATAAACCAATTGCTTAAATTATCATTTTGCATGACAACAAATTCACAAACAGCTCTGACAAAACCACCATTATATTTGAAGAATACAGAGGTTTTGTATTTTCCAATAGGAATTAAGGTAGAACCATACCCTCTCCATTTTTCAGAAGTTATAGGTAATAATTTACTCAAATATTCATTATCCACTGAAGCTAAAGCCTTTTCAGAGACTACACTTCCTCCAGCACCAGAGTCAAGAACCACATCAACATTCTTACCATTAATGATAACAGGTGCTTTTAAGGGGGATATGGCTATAGAATTGTTAGTAATATCTTTAATTATTTCAGCATTTTCCACTAAAGATAAATCCAATACACATTCTTCAGATATATTATCTAAATAATGGACATCCTGTTCTAACATTAAAACATCTTTAACAGAGTCATTGCCATAGGAGATATTACTTTCACAATCACTAGAAGAATTATTGACATCAAATTCAGCTTCATCAGTGTCTTCATTTTGTTCAACAAGATGAACTTTCTTGTCACAAACATGACCCTTTTGCCATGGTTTGTTACATTTATAACAAGTATTTGTTGCATATTTTTTAGGTGCAACTGGAGCAGAGGGTTTACCAGATTTATCTGAGAGTTTTTTAGAAGGTTTATTCTGATCCTTATGCGATTTACCAAGGTAATTCTTTGGTTCATATCTATGGTTGAGTAGTACCTCATTACAGATATTAATGAAAGTAGAATTTTCCCTAACATGCTCAGTTCTAGCCACAATCAAATCTCTAAGAGAATTTGGTAATTTATATAAGATTTTATCTCTCCAAATATCATAATCCATATTTGGATCAATTGCTCTTAGGATTTTTGTTAATTTCATAAGAAAAACAATAGGCTTTTCAACAGAGGAGGATACATATCTAGTATTCTCATACAGTCTTTGCTGAGTTAACCTGAACTTTGAACCACCAAACTGATTTTCAATCAAGGATTTCCAATCATTCTATGTATAATGATTGTTATCTAAAAGAACAGATTCATACCACATCAAGGCTAAATTGGAAAATAAAGAAATTAGCTTAGAAAAAATTTCCTCATCAGGTAGTTTATAAGATCTCTTTAAATTATCAATTCTTTGGATAAAGTGTTGCCAATCAGAGGAAGAATCACCATAAAAGGTAGGATATTGGTCCAACTTAGGCCAATTTTTCTGACTACTGGGACGGCCCATTTTTTGGTTTGAATTATTCATCATTAATAATTCCTGAAGTTTAGCCAGGTGTTCAGAAATTTCATTATTTACAGAAACAGCTGGTGCATGACCATCACAAGATTTTTTGCTAGTAGCAAATAATTTTACAGACTCATTGTCAGTTTGTTTAATGGTTGAAATATGAGGAAGAAAGGAGGAATTCTGCTCAGGTTCTTTTCCTTTATTTTTATGCAGCTTATGGACAGCATTCTCATTCATATCATTATTGATGGTTAAGGTTGAGAATTTATCCTGCAGTTCAGACACATAGTTTCTTATCCTTGGAATTTCAGACATCTGTTCATTTACTTTTACAAGAGATAGAACATTTCTGTCCTCAGAAACTGTGTGTTTGGCACTTAGTGCATGGAAATCATTCTTTAGCTTTTTAAACTCATTTTGTAGAGATTTTATTTCATTTTTTAATGAATAATTTTCTTCAATAAGGGGTTTCAATTCACTCAAGGTCTTATGTAGATTGATATTTCTATCTGAGATAGCTCTATGGTCACTCCTTATTTGTTTTTGTTGACTAAGAACAATATTCAAGGTTTCTTTGATTTTTAAATAAGCTGTATCTTGTACAGAAGAACTAACTTTACATTGCAAGTGCAAATTATTTAATCTATCATTTTCATGGATTAACACATCTCTCAAATGTTTGTCTTTCACAACATTAAAATCAAGGGTATCTTTCAATATTTCTTCAGAAGTTTTCTCAATTAAGATATAGACTTCAGGGGGAACAGAATCATTCTTAATTGCAAGAGAAGGATTAATTAAAGAAGTAGAAGTTAAATGTAAAGGTTCATCAAATGACAATTTTTCTAATTACATCAATAGGGCTACTAGTTACAGGAAGCTTTCTTTTAACAGGTTTAACTGTTCTTTCACCATGGTTAATAATATTACCTGTAGAAGAAGTTTTAATAGAAAACATCCCCAAGTGACCTTCAACCAAATTACTTACCATGGCAGAGGAGGAAACATCCCCTGAGACTGAGTTTGGGATTGTGCTTGGGCCTTCTTTCTCCTGCTTTGTTGGTAGGGATGAGGAGGTGGATGGAAATTAGGTGTTCTGGATGGGCCAGGCTGATGATGAGAAGGGTGTTGCACATTCTGTTGGTAGTGACTCATTAGATAATCCCATTTCCATTGCTCTACTTCCATAGTATTTGGATTTTGGATGGTTGAGCTGGGTGGCTGTGAAGGTTGAGCCTGAAACTGAGGCTGATTGGGAGGCAACTGAGGAGGGGCCTGGGCTGATTTTTGTTCCTGAGTTCTTGAACCTGATCCCACAAGGTGTCTACTTTTGCTTTGTACCTCATGTTTTCTGTCTTCAGCTCTTTTATATAAATGGACAGGTTGCTGATTTGTTGTGGTAGAGGAAGCTTTTTTATTTTGAATCCTTTTTGAAGACCTTCTTGAGGTACTAGAAGCTTTACTTCCTTCTGTTGTGCTGGGGGAAGGGGGTTTGATTTGTTTACTTCTCCTGTCATTTCCACATCCTGAAATATGTGAATTTTTCTTGTTAGCATAATATTTTTTATGTTCAACTTTAGAAAAACTCACAGTATCAGCATCATAATCAATTTCAATTTCATCCACATTCAAATTTTCCATGGTTTCACTCAATTTGGAAGACATGTTTTATCTGTGGGATAAAAAAAAATCAAGTGGTTAATATAAAATCACTGATTCAAAAGGTAATTAATTATTATTCTTTATTATAATGTTTAATTTTGAAATCACAACAATGATAATAAAAATGAAATTTATTTAATTTAATAATTTATTATTTCAATTGATTTGGATAATAAAATTTATTAAAATTTCAAAATCTTTAAACAATAAGGTTTATTTATTATTATTTTGAATTTATCAACAATAAACAATTTATTATTATTAGAAAATTTTTTTTTTCAAATTAATAATAAAATTATTTATTATTTTAAATCTTAAAAACAATAAAGAAAAAGTATTATATTAAAAAAATCAAACTTTAATTTATTATTTCAAATTTATTAAAACAATAAAAAATTAAATTTAAAGATTATTATTTATGTTATAAAACAATAATCAATAATAGAATTAAATTTGGGACTAAATACACTGAGTATTACTATTGTCAACCAAAAATAATTAATAATATTTATTGGGACTAAGTATAAAATACTATTTTGGTCAACCAATAATACCAAATATTTAAGATAATTAATTAAATAATTTAAATAAAATAAATGGCTTCTAGGACTAAGAGATATACTCTATTATGGTCAACTAGGAATAAAAAATAAAATAAAATATGATCACTTACACTCAGTGTTTCAGCAATTAAGCCAAAAACACTGTTATTTCAATAAAAAATCTAGTATAATAGTTGAAAGTCGCAGAGATTGACTTACAGTAGTAATCGTTAAATCACTTACAATATATAGGACTTTAAAAAATATATAAAAACCTTATATTTAGTTCCCTGGTTCAATTCACGGTCGCGGAAAAAGTTCACCTTTTTGCGCGAGTGGTCCATGCGTTTTGAGGCTCGTCCAAAATGGTCGTCAAGCTTTGATTCGTCGTTTAAAAAGTCCCTCAAGTATCGGCGCTGTCAGCCTGTATATCTCCAGGACTGAGTAAAAAGTAATTATAAGTTATGTTAAACACATGAACTATACATGGGAATAATAAATAAGAGTACACAAATAGTATACATAAGTAAAATTATGATAATACACAAAAAATGCCATTATAACACCTTATATACACGCATATATCCACCTTTTATAGGTCTTATGTACTTAATATTAAGTTGGAATATGTTAGGTTGATCTTAAGAACCTTAAGTATAAGGCTACATAATTTTTAAGTACACTTAAAGCTGTTATATTCATTGTTTTATGCAAAAAACAAGAAATGCGCTTTATTTCACTTAAAAGTTGATTATATGCGCTATAAAATTGAGAATATCAAAATTGCGCTTTGACAGATCAATTGGGCTCATTTAGAACTATTGATTTGGCTATTTAAATGCATAAAAATAACACTTTTCAAATTTGGTGTTTTTTATGCCAGAAATGGCTTCTGTGTACTGGCCACATACTGCCTGCTTTTTTCCCGTGTGAATAGCTTCATTTTTAGCAAAGTTAGCTTTTTTCACACTATAATTACCCCACATTCTACGCCCACTGTGGGGAAACACACTAAAATAGGCGACAGGCGCTTATTTAGTGTCCTAGCTTAATTAATAATGCATTGACCTTGTTTATATGCACTAATTTCATTAATAACCTCACTCTTGGCACTTTATTTCATCACCACGCTTAAATTCGCCTAATTTTAGTCAAGGATTTACCCGTGCAAGCGCCTGCCAAGAACTGCATGTAGTTACCCCACATCTCACGCTCTTTTTTTAAGTTTTTAGGTGGTTTCTCAGTCAATTTTGGTTATTTTTGAATGGGAATTTCACGTAGTATAATGTCAGGATTAGCCCCATTATTTCTACAGTCAATCCCCCTTTATTATTAAGCTATTATTAACCTTAAAAAGTCTCCTTTAGTCTTTAATATTATTGTTTTATACGCATATACTCTCTTTTTGTCTTTTTCTTTAATTTTGATGGATCTCCCTTATTATTACAGGATTTTGGCGGTTGTTACTCTTCTAATTATGTCATGGGTTACTGGGAATGTTAATGGGCATGTCTATTAGTTGTTTAGAGGCGTCATTAACTGTGTATTGGGTGATACATCAAGGGAATCATTGGGGAACTCAGTGTGTATAAAAGGAGGAGGTTTTTGGGTTGTATTTCTTCATTCTTTATCATTACAATTCAACCAATATAACCAAACCAATTACAATACATATCAAGTAGTACTTTTATAAGACTTTTGAATAGTATCTGAATTTATATAATCTATTTTTCTACCAACTATAAAGATTGTAAGCCATATATAAGAATAGTGAGAATTATATTACTGAGACCTTTATATTTGATTATATTTTACAACTTAGTGGATTAGTACTACAGTATTCATACAGGACCATTTAAATCTTCTAGACAACTGACCATTCAAGCTAGTTCACGTCTTTGTACTTGACCTTAGCCTGACAATTGGGGGCCTTTCCTCAAGAATTCTGTTATAATCCTGTAAGTGAAATTTTCAAGAGAAGGTGCACGTAAATAATATCCCTATAGAAATATTTGGATAATTACAACAGGTTGGGGTCACTTATATAGTGATTTCAGAAAAAGAAGCCCTGTTATATTATAAAATTGTGATATTGAATCAACAATTTTACCACTAATTTAACTTATAATTGTTATTAGTGGGTCTGTCAATAGACCAATTAAATTTGAGATCTTTGCAGATAAAATTTTTACCACTAATTTAACATATAATTGTTCTTAGTGGGAGTCTGTCAATAGACCAATTAAATTTGTGATCTTTGCAGATAATAAACCAATTAAACTGATTAATTGTTTTCTTTTAACAGGACTCTTAATCTTTTCTTTTATTGGTTTGTAAAATTCATTAAATATTTAGAAAGAATCATACTGACAGTTGTTTTCTTTTGAATATAAAAACACGGCTACATATTGTAGACCAGTTAAATCAAGTGACCACATAAAAGCATATTTGACTTTTGGCACTTAAATATTCACTTCATACCAATAAGTAAGCAATAAAATTGTCTTCAGTGGTATTGATAAATACTGATAAAACTCCTTTTTGAAGTTTTCATATCTAAACTTTCAATTCTTTAAATTCCACGTAAAAATGTGTGACAACAATGACATTGTAAGTAATAAGGTAAAACCTTATAACTTAAGACCTAGAGCTGAAAGACCTGTTACAGGACATTCAAATGGAGGGCCAGGACTCTCCCATAATCAACAACACTCCGTCAATGTCTCTGGAGGAAAGGGAAAAGCTTTTAAAGCAGGTTTCAATAAAGAAAACAAAAAATACTTTACAAGAACAAGTTCACTCCCTATCCACCCTACTGAACACCTTGACAATAAGAGTCAACAATATAGTGGACCAGATCAACAATCTGGAAAAGAGAGCAGCTCAAGGTTTCATAGAAGTCAACCAAGCTCTAGTGGACATAAAGACTCAACCACCAACAGTGGCACCCAACAATTCCATAGCAACACCTCCAGCCCAAGAGGAGGACCAAAAAATTACAGTAAGCAAATGGAAATGGGATTGGTACGCCCAAAACTACAAAAATCCTCAACAGCAGGGCTCCAGCAGTCACCCTTACAGGGGAAAGGCAAGGAGAGGCAGGGGAAGTGGGATAAGACCTTGGTAAGTCATCCAACTTCTTATGATCAATTATTCCAACCTGAAAATAAATTACTTATAGGTAATGAGATTGATAAGGAAATATTGGATATTATTGATAAGGATTTAAAGGATTATTCATTTGAACAGAATATGTTAAACTTGTCTTTACATGAGGACAATGTAAATAGTTTTATTGATCACCAGGAAAATACTATTAATATAAAAATGGAATCAAATGAATTAAATCTTGACCCTGATAATGAGTCTTCTGAATTGGACACGGAAAAAATAGAATATTTTTTAAAAGAGAATCCAATGGAATCAAAAATAATAAGTAAATTATTATTGAGAATTGAAAAATTGGAAGAGTTCTCAAAAGAGTCAAACATTAATACAGAAAATGTATTATTACAACTAACACAATCATTGAGTACCACAGCCAATAAATTAAAAATTATTGAAAATTCAAATAATGAATTAATCAATGAGAATAAAAGATTAAAATCTGAGATTAGAAATTTAGAAAGTAAATTAGAACACTCTCAGAATATTATGGCTACCATAGAGGGACGTGTAAAATTGTCTTTTTCAAATGTAAATGATACCTTAAATCATGTACCTGTGATAAAAGATAGGTTAAAAAGAGTAGAAATTGAAGTAGCTAACATTTTGAAAAATACTGAAACAATAAAAGATAATACCTCTTATGTAGAAAGAGTACCAGTTTTTATGAAACACTCTGATGATAAACCAATGATTGAACATGAACATAGTGTTATGGGCTCTGAGAATATAAAATCAGTAAGAGATGAAATAAATGATCATCTTTCAAAAGTAAGTGAATTACTCAATATTCCTCAGGTTAGGGAAGCAAAAACTAGCCAAAAGAACTGGCCTAAGTTAGATCAGTACCCTTCTTTTGACGGGGATTCAAAATCTGATTGGCAACAATTCATACAAAGAATTGATAACTTAAAATTTTCATACAAATTACCTGATGAAGAAATTACTTCAAAGTTAATATCTTTATTTACAGATGTGGCCTTATTATGGTTTGAATCTGTATTGAGTGAGGGAATTAATTACTCCTGGAATGAATGGAAGGCACTAATTGAAAGGCAATTTGGTGGCCCAAAATTTAGAATCACTCAACAAAGACTGTATGAAAGGGCCAGATATAATCCAAATGCTGGAGATAAACCCATGGTCTTCTTAATGAATTTAATAAAAATCATGAAAGCTATGGATCCAAAAATGGATTATGAAGAGTGGAAAGAAAAAATAATATACAAGTTGCCTATATCAGTTAGAGACATTATTGTAGCTAGAACTGAAACTGTCAGAGACACCTCTGGATTCATTAATATATGCAATGAGATATTATTAAACCACAAGTATGAAACCAAGTATAGTAATTACAGACAAAGTGTTGACGTGGTAAAACCTACTACAAGTAAGTTACCAGTGGAAAAGAAAAAACCTTCAGCTCCCCTTGTCCCTAAGAGACAAGAAAATAACACTTGTTACAAATGTAATGAACCTTGGGTTAAAGGTCACACGTGTAAGAAAAGAATAAATGTTATTGAAACCTCACAGAATTCTGAACCTAGTAATCATGAAGATGAGAATGTGGAATCCAGTGAGGATTGCAAGAGTAACATATCTTACAGTGATGATGAAAATGAGATATTTGTATTAGAACAGGATATAATGTTCCTGAATGATGCTATACCTCATACAGACACATCTTTAACTTCAATAGAGGAAGCTGAAATAATTAAAGATGTATCTCATGATACTTACAAAATAACACCTATCAGAGCACCTATTATCATATGTGGAAAAGAAATGAATGCCATTCTTGAAACTGGGGCTGCAGGTAGTGTAGTTTCACTTAATGCATTAATGAAACTTGATAGTAAGTACCAGGAAAAACTAGAACCTGTTCAGACAAGGAACTGGAGGGGTTTTGGTTCAGTATTAAATCCAATTGGCAAATACAAAACTGCTGTATTCTTTAAATATAATAATGGATATGTTAGAGCAGTTTGTGAATTTGTAGTAATGAATAATAATAATTGTAGTGATTGGTTTATTATTGGCAATGATTTATTGACAAAATTTGGCATTAAACTAGATCCTGCAAACAGTTGTTTCACCATAGGGGTGAATGGTAAAAAGAAATTCAAAATATGTTCTGAAAATTCAGTATATGCCATTTCTCCTAGAGAAGAACAACTGCAAGGTGGAAGAACCACCAATGAAGTGGGTGAATTGGAAAATGAAATCCAAAAGGCCTCTTTCAGTCCTCAACTCTCAAGAATTGAACAAGAAGACATTTTGAGATTGATTAAATCATATCCTATGGCATTTGCTCATGGATCAAATGAACTAGGATTGGTCAAAGACCATGAGATGAAAATCTCTCTAAGCTGTGATCTGGATAATATTCCTGGCAGCTTAAAAAAGAAACCTTACCCAGCATCTCCTGCAAAAAGGAAAGATATTGAAGACAATATAAAATTGTTGTTGGAAATGGGTATTGTTGAAAAAGTGGACACAACACCTAAGTATTGTGTCATTTCACCAGTATTAATCTCTTATGAAAAAGATAAGGCAAGATTATGCGGTGATTATAGAGCTCTGAATACATATACAGTAGATGATATTTACCCTCTACCAAGGATAGCTTCTATCCATGCTACCTTACAAGGAGCAAAATATATTTCCTGTCTGGATGGGAACAAGGGTTACCACCAGATTCCTGTGGAAAGAAATTCTCAAAATTACTTATTAATAATCACACATATGGGTATATATAAGTATGTGAGAATGCCATTTGGCCCAAAGAATGCCCCTTCAGTCTTCCAAAAATTGATGGATAGTGTTTTTCATCAGGAAATGGTTGAAGGATGGCTATTGGTCTATATTGATGACATCATAGTGTTTTCAAAAACATATGATGAACATTTAAATCACCTGAAAAGAGTCTTTCAAAAAATGGATGAAATTAATAAGACTATTGCATTAAAGAAATGTAAGTTTGGATTTCAATCCTTGAAAGTACTTGGACATGTTGTATCTGGATTACAAATTTGTGTTGACCAGAATAAAGTGGCAGCAATTAAAAACATTGGGATACCTAAAAATGTAAAAGAGGTTCAAAGTTTTTTGGGCATGTGTGGATATTATAGACAATATATTAAAAATTACCAATCCATTGCAGCCCCTTTAACAACATTAATCAGGAAGAATGAAGCTTTCATTTGGAATAATGAAAGACAACACGCCTTTAATAAATTAAAGGAATGTTTAATGTCAGCTCCAATATTGGGACTGCCAGATTTCACCCTACCTTTTATCTTGTACACTGATGCAAGTTTCATAGGTTTGGGTGCTGCTTTACAGCAAAAACAGATAATAAATGGAAAATTATCTGAAGTAGTTATCTGTTATATATCCAGAACCTTAAGAAAAACAGAATTAAGGTATGGTGCCACACAGCTAGAATGTTTAGCCGTGGTGTGGGCTTTGGAGAAACTTCATTACTATCTGGAAGACCAGAAGTTTGAACTTATAACAGATTGCAGTGCAGTAAAATCATTACTAAACATGAAAACACCTAATAGGCACATGTTTAGATGGCAACTAGCTGTACAAGAGTACAGAGGAAGAATGAAAATCACTCACAGAGCAGGAACATTGCATTCAAATGTGGATTTATTATCCAGAAGTCCTTTGCCAAATGATGCTGACAACCCAGCTTATGTACCTGAAAATGAGGTTATACATATATTTGGGATTTATATAGTGGATTTAGAAGAAGAGTTTATGCAAACTATATTGGAAAATTATTCATCTGATAAAGATTTGTCTAAACTATCTACCATTCTTAATGATCCAAAAAATGCCTCCATGAGTGCATTAATTAAAACCTTGCCTCCAAAGTATAAAAATGCGTTGGAAAAAGGTATACTATCAATTGAAGATGGATATATATATTACAGGAAAAAGTTAAGCAATGTAATAGTAATACCACCTTCTATGAAAGAGTTAATGTTGAGTACTTGTCATGATGACATCTTAGCTGGTCATTTTGATTTTAACAAAACATTAACCAGAGTTAAAAATACAGCCTGGTGGATAAACATGAAAGAGGATGTACAAAAATACATTGAAACATGTGACTCTTGTCAGAAATCTAAAAGATTAACTGGGAAGAGAGCTGGGTTGTTACAACAAATAGAGCAGCCAAAAGCTCCATGGGAAATTATAAACATGGATTTTGTAACTGGCTTGCCATTAGCAGGAAAAGAAAGTTTCAATTCTTGCTGGGTAATAGTGGATAGATTAACAAAAATGTGTAATTTTATCCCTACCCATAAAGAGGTATCTGCTAAAGACTGGGCGTTACTATGGTGGACTCAGATGATGAATACTGCTGGGTTCCCCAAAGCCATAATCTCTGACAGAGATCCTAAATTTACTTCAGAGTTCTGGACATCTTTGATGGAAGTATCAGGTTGTCAATTAAAATTGTCTACAGCACACCATCCACAAACTGATGGGCTGGCTGAGAGGATGATACAAACTCTAGAAGACATGATCAGAAGATATTGTGCCTTTGGATTAGAATACAAAGACAATGAGAAATTCACACATGACTGGGTAACATTAATTCCTGGCCTTGAATTTGCTTATAACAGCACAACTCATTCTGTAACAGAGAAGAAACCATTTGAACTCTGGCTGGGATATGTACCAAATACCCCAGTAAATCATTTAAATAAACTACCAAGGTTGGATATACACCCTGGCACTAAATCCTTTATTCATATGCAACAAATGTGTAGAAAGCATGCAGAAGAATGCATCCAAAAAGCATTTGAATATGAAAAGAAAAGGTGGGACAAATCTCATAAAGAATTTGAATTTAAAAAGGGAGATGAGGTCCTCATATCAACACTACATTTTAACTTACAAGGTAATGTTAAATTAAAGGATCCCTTTGTAGGACCTTTTGTAGTAAATAAAATGGTTGGGAATAATGCAGTGGAAGTCATATTATATGCTCCATATGATAGGAAACATCCAGTTTTCCCTATCTCATTATTGAAACCTTACCATGCAAATGATCCTGACTTATTTCCAAAAAGAAGGGGAGGCCTAAAAAGCAACCTGAAGAAATTGTGGAAAAAGAAGAGATTGAAAAAATACTCAAGAAAAGAATCCTTACTAAAGAAAAAGGAACTGAGTATTTACTAAGATTTAAAGGGAAATCAAATGAATTTGATAAATGGATACCTGAAAAAGAAATTTCTAATTTATCCACCCTTCTTAAAAAATTTAAACAGAAATAAATTTTTGTTCAACTAGCTGAGGGGTTAAAAAACCAGTACTCATAATATTTTATTATGTTTTATTTCTTTAAAGTTGAATCTTTAATGCTACAGATTTATTCTGAATACCTGAAAATTACAAATTAATAAAATAAAATGTATAACTTATCATTTTTTTTATTGTTTTTTTTGGGTGGGCGAGTGTCAGCCTGTATATCTCCAGGACTGAGTAAAAAGTAATTATAAGTTATGTTAAACACATGAACTATACATGGGAATAATAAATAAGAGTACACAAATAGTATACATAAGTAAAATTATGATAATACACAAAAAATGCCATTATAACACCTTATATACACGCATATATCCACCTTTTATAGGTCTTATGTACTTAATATTAAGTTGGAATATGTTAGGGTAATCTTAAGAACCTTAAGTATAAGGCTACATAATTTTTAAGTACACTTAAAGCTGTTATATTCATTGTTTTATGCAAAAAACAAGAAATGCGCTTTATTTCACTTAAAAGTTGATTATATGCGCTATAAAATTGAGAATATCAAAATTGCGCTTTGACAGATCAATTGGGCTCATTTAGAACTATTGATTTGGCTATTTAAATGCATAAAAATAACACTTTTCAAATTTGGTGTTTTTTATGCCAGAAATGGCTTCTGTGTACTGGCCACATACTGCCTGCTTTTTTCCCGTGTGAATAGCTTCATTTTTAGCAAAGTTAGCTTTTTTCACACTATAATTACCCCACATTCTACGCCCACTGTGGGGAAACACACTAAAATAGGCGACAGGCACTTATTTAGTGTCCTAGCTTAATTAATAATGCATTGACCTTGTTTATATGCACTAATTTCATTAATAACCTCACTCTTGGCACTTTATTTCATCACCACGCTTAAATTCGCCTAATTTTAGTCAAGGATTTACCCGTGCAAGCGCCTGCCAAGAACTGCATGTAGTTACCCCACATCTCACGCTCTTTTTTTAAGTTTTTAGGTGGTTTCTCAGTCAATTTTGGTTATTTTTGAATGGGAATTTCACGTAGTATAATGTCAGGATTAGCCCCATTATTTCTACAGTCAATCCCCCTTTATTATTAAGCTATTATTAACCTTAAAAAGTCTCCTTTAGTCTTTAATATTATTGTTTTATACGCATATACTCTCTTTTTGTCTTTTTCTTTACTTTTGATGGATCTCCCTTATTATTACAGGATTTTGGCGGTTGTTACTCTTCTAATTATGTCATGGGTTACTGGGAATGTTAATGGGCATGTCTATTAGTTGTTTAGAGGCGTCATTAACTGTGTATTGGGTGATACATCAAGGGAATCATTGGGGAACTCAGTGTGTATAAAAGGAGGAGGTTTTTGGGTTGTATTTCTTCATTCTTTATCATTACAATTCAACCAATATAACCAAACCAATTACAATACATATCAAGTAGTACTTTTATAAGACTTTTGAATAGTATCTGAATTTATATAATCTATTTTTCTACCAACTATAAAGATTGTAAGCCATATATAAGAATAGTGAGAATTATATTACTGAGACCTTTATATTTGATTATATTTTACAACTTAGTGGATTAGTACTACAGTATTCATACAGGGCCATTTAAATCTTCTAGACAACTGACCATTCAAGCTAGCTCACGTCTTTGTACTTGACCTTAGCCTGACAGGCGCGGTCGTCTAGAAGGTGGAAGAAGGAAAGAAGAAAAAGGAGAAAGAAACACAAGAAGACAAAGAATGGAAAGTAGGAAAAGAAGAAGGACGCAAACAAGGGAAAAGGTTTAATATATAAAGTGAGTAGTCTTAATATTATTGTAATGTAAGTATTTTAGTTTCAATGCACAGCAGTCAAATATTATAATTTAATGTTCTTACCGCAACCTTAAGATTTTGTATATAGTATTTATTTATTTTATTTCAACTAAATGTATTACTAGTTAAAAGAAAAGGAATCAATATGTGTATAAAAATATATAAGTGTAAATAAATTGTAATAATGTAAGTGATGCAGCTGAAGGGGGTTCCCAAGGCCCTAATATAGCCAAGGGGCCCTCTGAAGCGCCACAAAAGTAAATACAATAATTTATGAGTAAATGTAAGGGGTGAGAAATCAAAAATGTACTAAGTTGTTAAAATGCAGTAGTCAATATTTCACCAGTATTAATTCCCCCTGGATATTACACATAAATAAGTACAAGACATATAAAAAATAACTAATGTAATTTAAAATAAGTATTATGCAGTACTATTTTAAAGTGGAATGTAATTTATTACTATTTTAATTCATACAATTAATATAAGTAATTATTTTAGATTAAAATATGAGAATGTAATTAGTTTAAATGTTTTAATAAATTTAATTACATAATTTTGAGCCACAGAAGCGCCCAAAAATCAGGGATAATAATGTATAAATTATTATAAGGGTCTAATAATTAATTAATATTATTATAAGTCAACATTTTGCCTTATAAGTATAATATAAAATTATAATTAATAAATTATTATTTTATAATTATTTAAATACATAAAAATGCGCTCAATTTTTATAGAATATAATATAATTTATGCTTATTTTAATAGTATATAATTAATAACATAATAAAATAAATATAACCCTTATTTTAATTTTATTTAATAAGGTAATTTGTGCTTAACTTTATTATGCAATAAAATATTAATTTATATACATAAAAAGCATAAATTTTCGCCCTCTTTCAGGTCCAATGACTTAACATAAGTTTTACTGGGCTCCTGGTACAGCCTGGCTGACAGAAAGAGTGAGAGAGAGAGAGAGAGTGTGTGTGTGTGTGTATGAATATGATAATGATGATGATGAAAAAATGAAAATGAATTGGTTATATTACTGAAACTAGAAAGAGAGCACTGATGGATTCTCCAGAGAAAACTGTCCTGTATGGATTGTAAAGTGCCTGGCAATATGTCCTTGTCACCATCTTTTATTATTATTATT